>WNWK01002450.1:0-209189 GCA_009830355.1 Cherax destructor | reverse complement strand
GGAAGAAGTAAATGTTTTCAAATATTTGGGAGTTGACGTGTAGTGGATGGGTTTATGAAAGATGAGGTTAACCATAGAATTGATGAAGGAAAAAAGGTGAGTGGTGCGTTGAGGTATCTGTGGAGACAAAAACGTTATCCATGGAGGCAAAGAAGGAATGTACGAAAGTATAGTGGTACCAACACTCTTATATGGGTGTGAAGCATGGGTTGCAAATGCTGCAGCGAGGAGGAGGCTGGAGGCAGTGGAGATGTCCTGTCTAAGGGCAATGTGTGGTGTAAATATTATGCAGAAAATTCGGAATGTGGAAATTAGGAGAAGGTGTGGAGTTACTAAAAGTACAGTGGACCCCCAGTGTTCGTCCATTTTTCGTAACAGAATGCTGTTCAAGTGCCATTACCAATCGAATTTATTCCCTTAAGAAATAATGTATAGTAGACTAGTCCTTTTAGACCCCCAAAACTACACTTATAGAAGCATTTAAAAAAATACACTTACATAAAAGGGCATGTTTTGAGCAGGACGAACACCGGGGGTCCACTGTATCACTGTATTTGTCAGAGGGCTGAAGAGGGGTTGTTGAGGTTGTTTGGTCATTTAGAGAGAATGGATCAAAGTAGAATGACTTGGAGAGCGTATAAATCTGTAGGGGAAGGAAGGCGGGGTAGGGGTCGTCCTAGAAAAGGTTGGAGGGAGGGGGTAAAGGAGGTTTGTCGGCGAGGGCTTGGACTTCCAGCAAACATGTGTGAGCGTGTTAGATAGGAATGAATGGAGACGAATGGTTTTGGGACATGACGATCTGTTGGAGTGTGAGCAGGGTAACATAAAAGGGCATGTTTTGAGCAGGACGAACAACGGGGTCCACTGTATCACTGTATTTGTCAGAGGGCTGAAGAGGGTTGTTGAGGTTGTTTGGTCATTTAGAAGAATGGATCAAAGTAGAATGACTTGGAGAGCGTATAAATCTGTAGGGAAGGAAGGCGGGGTAGGGGTCGTCCTAGAAAGGTTGGAGGAGGGGTAAAGGAGGTTTTGTCGGCGAGGGGCTTGGACTTCCAGCAAACATGTGTGAGCGTGTTAGATAGGAATGAATGGAGACGAATGGTTTTTGGGACATGACGATCTGTTGGAGTGTGAGCAGGGTAACATTTTGTGAAGGGATTCAGGGAAACCAGTTAATTGATTTAGTTGGACTTGAGTCCTGGAAATGGGAAGTACAATGCCTGCACTTTAAGGAGGGGTCTGGGATAGTGACAGCTGGGAGGGACTATTCTCAGCTGTCGTATCTAGCGCCTCTGCAAAGACAGTGATTATGTGTGAGTGTGGGGAAAGTGTTGAATGATGATGAAAGTATTTTCTTTTTGGGGATTTTCTTTCTTTTTGGGTCACCCTGCCTCGGTGAGAGATGGCCGACTTGTTGAAAAAAAAAAATTCTTCTTTTTTCAGTAAATACTTGATCTACCATACTATATATGGTGTGTTGCCTTCTCTCTCTTTATGTGCTGATTCATTAGATATTCTTCATTTATTACTGTTCCATCATTGTGTGTTAACCAGTCTTTTTTTTTTTTATGTTTAACCCTTAAACTGTCCACATGTAGATCTACGTTCACTCGCGTACTGCTCCGAATATTTTGAAAAAAAAAATTTTTTTTTTTTAAAATGAAGAGCACATTTTTATAAACAGGATAAGCTAAAAAAAAATTTTTTAGGGCCAATACTTACCGAGATATAAGCCCGCCAAGTTGGTGCTGGATGCTCACCTGACGGCAACATCAAGTCCTGCCACTTGCAGAAGTATTGCTGATATACTTTTTTTTCTAGTTTTTATTTTAATTTATATAATTTTTATGTTCTGATAATTACACTTTATAATACAGTGGTTCCTTGGTTTTCGATTTTAATCCGTTCCAGATGGATCAGCTAAAACCAAAAGCGGCAAAAACCAAAAGTATTTTCCCCATAAGAAATAATGGAAATTCAATTAATCCGTTCCAGAAACCCAGAAGTTTGGCACTTACCTTTATTGAAGACTGATGTTGCTGGATGGAAGAGAGGGAGGAGGGGAGAGGGAAGAGACCCAATTTTTTGGAAGGGGAATCCCCCTCCATAAGGACTCTAGGTACCAAGTCCTCATCTGGGGTCACTTCTCTTCTTTGTCTTTTAATCCCACTGCACACCTGTGGCACTAAATATCTGTCCAGAGAGCTCTGTGTCTGGCGGCTCTTTAAAATGTCCCTAAAATGGGACATGGCATTGTCATTGTAAAAGTAGCCAGCACGGATTGCAACATCTTTGTCAGGGTGATGTTCCTCCACAAATGAATGCACCCTACTCCACATTGCACAAATCTCCTTAATCTCTGAAGAAGGCACCTTACATCTCTCTTCCTCCACTGAAGCAATTTCTTGAGTTGTGGTTTGATGTTGTTGCAGCTCAAGCTCTTGCAGCTCTTCATTGGTTAGATCTTCATTGTGGTCCTCCACCAACTCTTCCACATCCTCTCCACTCACATCCAACCCCATGCAATTCCCTTATGCCACAATACTTTCCACAACTTCCATAGGCTCCTCAGGGTCAGCCCCAAACTCTTCAAAATCCCTCTCTAGGACACAGTCTGGCCACAACTTTCTCCAAGCAGAGCTCATCGTCCTGGAAGTCACTCCCTGCCAAGCTTTATCTAAAGGCCTATGCAATGGAAGACATTAAGTGATCCTTCCAGAACTCTCTTAGGGTAAATGCAGAGTCATTGGTCATATCAAAGCACCTTTGAAACATTGCTTTGGTGTACAGTTTTATGAAGTCTGCAATGACCTGCTGGTCCATGGGCTGGATGAAAGGAGTGGTGTTAGGAGGCAAGAACTTCTGTTACAAATTTGAAATTCTTAGACATTTGGTCTTTCAAGTCTCGAGGATGAGCAGGAGCATTGTCCATTACCAGGAGGCACTTTAGTGGCAATTTATTGTCCAATAGATATTTCTTCACACTGGGGCCAAACACTTGATTGAACCATTCCAGGAAAATTTCCCTAGTGACCCATGCCTTAGCATTAGACTTCCAAAACACACACAATTTACTCTTGTCAACACTGTATTTCTTGAACACTGGGATTTTCTGAGTGATACACCAGTAAAGGCTTCACTTTGAAATCCCCACTAGCGTTACCACACGGAGACAAAGCCAGGGCTAAGATTCATACAGGAAAGTTGTGTATAAGGGAGGATTCAACCAGGCGGCAACTGTGAAAGTTGGACGTAGGGTAGACAGTTTTAGCAGAAGACCAATCAATAGAATGACTGTGATCTCTGACATGACAGAAAAGAGCATTATTAATGTCGGCAAGTCCTCTCCAGTACTTTGGAGAAACTGGCCGATCTCTCTCTGACAGACTTAGGGAGCACAAAAATAGTGTTAGGCTTGCCGACACTAATAATTTTCTTTTCTGTCATGTCAGAGATCACAGTCATCCTATTGATTGGTCTTCTGCTAAAACTGTCTACCCTACGTCCAACTTTCACAGTCGCCGCCTGGTTGAATCCTCCCTTATACACAACTTTCCCTGTATGAATCTTAGCCCTGGCTTTGTCTCCGTAGATGCTTTCCTCTCCCATTACATTGTTAAATTCTCCAAACTTCAGAACACCCGTGACTTAACCTGATTCCTTCCTCTTCTATCTCTTCCCCCTTCTCCTCTTTCTCCTTTCTCCTCTGGGTTTTCTTTCTTTTCTTTTGCCTTGTATTTGTCCTTCTTTATTTTATTTTCATTTTTTCCCCCTCTGTTTTCTTGTCCTTACCCTATGCGGGCCACCAGCTTCATTGCAGTGTTCCTTTCCTAGAATATGACTGCCTCCACTACCACTACTACTACTACTTTCATTATTACCCCTCCACCACTTTCTTGTGCCCTCCCCTGTCTGCCTGCCTATAAATACCCCTTTTACCTGTCCATTGTGTTAGTGGGACTTTGTAAATGGTCCAAGTCAGACCAAAATGTCGTCGTAAGCTCCTCTCTTTTTATATGTGCAGGTTGTGTGTGTATATTACAGATATATACAGTGTTACCTCGGTTAACGATATTTTTTCGTTCCAGAATGCTGTTCAAGTGCCATTACCAAACAAATTTATCCCCATAAAAAATAATGTAAAATAGACTAGTCCTTTTAGACCCCCCAAAAATACACTTACAAAAGCATTTAAAAAAATAAACTTACATAAAGGGCGAGTTTGAGGACTATCGTTAACCGAGGTACCACTGTATATAGACAGACAGATATATAGACAGATACAGAGATATAGGACAGATAGATATAGACAGATATAGACAGATATAGCCAGAGACAGCCAAAGCCAGCCTGCCGAATACATAAGAACATAAAAAAGAAGGAACACTGCAGAAGGCCTACTGGCCCATGCAAGGCAGGTCCATGTCACCCCCCACCAAGCTTAGAACATTGACCCACCTAGTCAGGTCACATCCTCTGAAAAAAGGAGCATGGCATCAGACCTAGTAGCAAAAGCTAGTCAGGTCCAACTCACACCCACCCACAACCACTCATGTATTTATCTAACCTATTTTTACTTTCCTCTTATAAGGGGAGTGTTAATGCCACATGACATCAGTGAATCCCCAGTGTTTGCCACACTATTTGCTCTAGCTGGTGCTCAATTGAACTGGTGCTCCCACAAGGTACTAAGTGGTCCCAGATTTTTTTAATACTGTGCACACTGAGTGCACAGATCCATTCTCTCATATCTAGGCGACTCAGGCCTATCGCACTAAATTTGAAGGAATGAAAAAAAACGTAGATCTATGTTCAGAGCAGTACGTGTACAAATGTATATCTACGTTTGGACAGTTAAAGGGTTAAATTCCCTTTTTACAATAATTTTATATTTTTCTGTGATAGATTCCTTAGTATATTACGTAACCACTAAGTTGTACTCGCTGAGTTGTACTCTCCAAATTGTGTTTGTGGGGGTTGAGATTGGTCCTTCTTTCTAGACCACTTTGATCACCATCATTGCTTCCTGAAACTTATCATTTTTGCTCTTGAAGAAACTGTGTATTGAATTTGTCTCCTCCATTTTCTCATCCAAGACATTCTACTCTTCAACTAGTATGTGTATAGGTAAGTATGTATAGCATTTATGCATGTATGTATATATGAATGTATGTACAGTATGTATGAATGTTTAACAATTCACAAACAGGCGAAATTATTTACAAACATTATCTCTATGTCCACAGCATGACTCGAACCTGCAAACTCTGCATTAGAGTTTACAGTACTTTATCTACGACACTAGACTCCAGATAAGTATGGGCGTCTAGCCGGAGTTAGACGATGTTTCCCCATACCCTGGAGCACCAGGCTCGTTTTCAAAGTTATTTCATCAAATCCTGCCACATGCAGTGAAAGTGAAAGAGATTTAAAATGCTTAACAATTTGCAAACAGGCGAAATTATTTATAAACATTATCTCTACGTCCACAGCACAACTCAAATCTAATAATGCTGATGGTGACACTCTTCATATCGCTAGTGCTCCCTCACTTAGAATATTGCTCAGTGCTGACAGCCCCGTTCAAAGCAGGAGAAATATCAGAGCTGTAACAAATACAGAGATCGTTTACGGCTCACATTGAGCCAGTAAAGCATCTAAATTACTGGGAACACCTTCAAGTCTTGAACATGTACTCATTGGAGCCGAGGAGAGAGAGATGCATGATAATATATACCTGGAAAGTACTCGAGGGCCTTTTCCCGAATTTGCACACTGCCTTAACAACCTACTGCAGTGAGAGATATGGGAGGAAGTGTAAAATAAACCCAGTGAGGAGCAGGGGTGCAGTGGGGTCAATAAGGGAGCACTGTATCAACATCCGGGGTCCCAGACTATTCAACATCTTACCAGAAGATATCAGAAACACGGCTGGAACCAGTGTAGAAGCCTTCAAGTCGAAACTGGACAAGTATCTTCACCAGGTGCCAGATCAACCAGACAAGCACCAGACGAGCCTGGCCCATGGCCGGGCTCAGAGAGTAGAGAAACTCTCGAAACTCTTCAATAAAATACTGTGGGTGGATAAAGTACTGTGAACTCTGATGCAGAGTTTGCAGGTTCAAGTTCTGCTGTGGATATAGAGATAATGTATGTATGAATGTACTGGTAGGCTCTGCTTTACAGTGCTTCGCTTTACAGCTTTTCACTAATATAGCAGTTTTCAATTACAGTGGACCCCCGAGTATCGTAATTAATCCGTTCCAGGAGCTATTACTTAACACGAAGTTTACGAAATTCGAACCCTTATTTCCCATAAGAAATAATGTAAATACAATTAATCCGTTCCACAAAAAAATATTCACATACAAAATAATTAAAAACAATATATCTTTCTTTCTTTCAACACGTCGGCCGTTTCCCACCGAAGTGGGGTGGCCCAAAATGAAAAACGAAAGTTTCCCATTTTACATTTAGTAATATACGTATACAGGAGAAGGGGTTACTAGCCCCTTGCTCCCAGCATGTTAGTCGCCTCTTACGACACGCATGGCTTACGGAGGAAGAATTCTGTTCCACTTCCCCATGGAGATAAGAGGAAATAAGAACAAGAACTAGTAAGAAAATAGAAGAAAACCCAGAGGGGTGTGTGTATATACATATGCTTGTACATGAATGTGTAGTGTCACCTAAGTGTAAGTAGAAGTAACAAGACATACCTGAAATCTTGCATGTTTATGAGACAGAAAAAAGACACCAGCAATCCTACCATCATGTAAAACAAATACAGGCTTTCGTTTTACACTCACTTGGCAGGACGGTAGTACCTCCCTGGGCGGTTGCTGTCTACCAACCTACTACCTATTAAAAAACAATATATATATATATATATATATATATATATATATATACGTATATATATATATATATATATACATTTACTTACCTTTATTGAAGAGTTGCAGGCATCTGGAAGATAGGGTAATGAGTAATAAAGGTCCTCTTGGGCATTTTCTTCCAAAACAGGCCTGTTTCATCACAATTAAACACTTGTTGGGGAGGAATTCTTCAGCCTCTACGAAGGGGAATCCCCACTCCCTGCATGCCTGCTACACTCCCTGTATGCCTGCTACACTCCCTACATGAATGCTACACTCCCTGCATGAATGCTACACTCACTGCATGCCTGCTACACTCCCTGCATGCCTGCTACACTCACTGCATGCCTGCTAAACTCCCTGCATGCCTGCTAAACTCCTTGGATGAATGCTAAACTCCCTGCATCAATGCTAAACTCCCTGCATGCCTGCTAAACTCCCTGCATGAATGCTTAACTCCCTGCATGAATGCTAAACTTTCTGCATGAATGCTACACTCCCTGCATGCCTGCTAAACTCCCTGCATGCCTGCTAAACTCCCTCCATGCCTGCTAAGCTCCCTCCATGCCTGCTAAACTCCCTCCATGCCTGCTAAACTCTCTGCATGCCTGTTAAACTCCCTGCATGCCTGCTAAACTCCCTGCATGAATGCTAAACTCCCTGCATGCCTGCTAAACTCCCTGCATGCCTGCTAAACTCCCTGCATGCCTGCTAAACTCCCTGCATGAATGCTAAACTCCCTGCATGCCTGCTAAACTCCCTGCATGACTGCTAAACTCCCTGCATGAATGCTAAACTCCTGCATGAATGCTAAACTCCTGCATGCCTGCTAAACTCCTGCATGAATGCTAAACTCCCTGCATGAATGCTAAACTCCCTGCATGAATGCTAAACTCCCTGCATGAATGCTAAACTCCTGCATGAATGCTACCTCGCATGAATGCTACACCTGCATGAATGCTAAACTCCCTGCATGAATGCTAACTCCTGCATGAATGCTAAACTCCCTGCATGAATGCTACACTCCCTGCATGAATGCTACACTCCCTGCATGCCTGCTAAACTCCCTGCATGAATGCTACACTCCCTGCGTGAATGCTACACTCCCTGCATGAATGCTACACTCCCTGCATGAATGCTACACTCCCTGCATGAATGCTACACTCCCTGCATGAATGCTACACTCCCTGCATGAATGCTACACTCCCTGCATGAATGCTACCACAGGGGTGCCACTAGGAAGCTTCTTTGGACCCATGGTGACTTATTTCACAGTGACAATCACTAAACCACCAAAAAAGTCACCAAATGTATTGTGAATGTTTGAAAGAGCGCGCTGGGTAATGTTCTCTCAATGGTAAACAATGCTTCACTGGCGGGCGTCCTGCGTCCTGCGCAGGCGCGGAGCAGGCGGACAGGTCTAATACGTTACGAAACACGAGCCAGTTTACGATTCTCAAAATTGAAAAAAGCTTACGAAACACAATTTTTACGAAATAAGAACCTTACGAAACTCAGGGGTCCACTGTACAGTGGACCCCCTGTTAACGAACACCCCGGAAATCGTACAATTATGTAAGTATAATATTGTAAGTGCTTGTGGAAGTGTATTTTTGGGGGTCTGAAATAGACTAACCTACGTGACAATATTTCTTATGGAAGTAAATTCGTTCGGTAACGGCACTTGAGCAGGCTTCTGGAATGAAGTTTTTTCGTTAACCAGGGGTCCACTGTATACCCGTTTTTCGTTTATTCAGACTTCCTACAATAAATATATTCACCACTCGCTATAAGCTAAGGATGTATATGCATTTTTTAGGCCTAGCTACAGTGGTACCTCGAGTTACGATATTTTTTCGTTCGAGAATGCTGTTCAAGTGCCATTACCAAACGAATTTATCCCCATAAGGAATAATGTAAAATAGACTAGTTCTTTTACACCCCCAAAAATATACCTACAAAAGCATTTAAAAAAATAAACTTACATAAAAGGGCGATTTTGGGGACCATCGTAACTCGAGGTACCACTGTATATTGTTCACTTAATATATTATAGTGCAAACATGTTATCAGACTTTTTTATGCATTTGAAAGTAAAAAAAAAAAGAAGAAGAAGAAGAAATGATTCACTTTACAGCAGTAGCTATGAACCTAACCTGCTGTATAAGTGGGGCCCTCCTGTATGTATATATGTATGAATAATGTATGTATAAATTTATATAGCATATTTTATAATTTACTTTTTATTATTCTAGGATATATGAGCTAGAGAAACAAATCAATGCCCCTGAGAAATTTCGATTTCCACACTATGAATGTGTGTGCTGGTACACAGCCTCCAGGTTGGTGATGGAGCTAAGGGATATGGGTGCGGCAGGAACAAGAGTCCCTCCAATTATGATTGCTGGTGCCCGGGCGCTCTCTTCAGCCCTCAGACAATGGGGAGGAGAGGTAATATATTATTTTACAAAAGTAACAGTTAAATTGACCTAGGGATAATTTATTTTGTCATGGTTTTTTGTATTCTTTCCTTTTTCTGTTCATGTGTGCATGCATTTTTTTCAATGCACTGACAGTGTGACCCGAAAAAGAAAGAAACACTTTTGTCATCTTTCAGCATATTAACCATCAGTCATACAATCACTGTCTTTGCAGAGGTGGCCATATATGATATTTCAGATGTCACTCCAAACTGCCAATATCCCAAATCCCTCATTTAAAGTGCAGGCATTGTACTTCCCATCTCCACGACTCAAATCCAACTAACCACTTTCCCTGTATTCCTTCACAAAATATTACCCTGCTCACACTTCAACAGCTCGTCAAGTTCCAAAAACCATTCATCTCCATTCACTCCTATCTAACACTCACACACATGGCTGCTGTACTGTATGCCTAAGCCTCTTGCACACGAAACCTCTTTTACCCCGTCCCTTCATCCTTTCCTAGGACAACCACTACCCCTCCTCCCCTCCACTACAGATTTATACTCCCTCCAAGTCATTCTATTTTGCTTCATCCTCTTTAAAGGACCAAATCACCTCAACCCCTCTTCAGCCCTCTGAATAATACTTTTAGAAACTAAATACTTAATTTCCACACTATGAATTCCCTGTATAATATTTATACTTCACGTTACCCTTAGCAGGTTAGCAGGTTGGTAGACAGCAACCACCAAGGGAGATACTACTGTCCTGCCAAGTGAGTGTGAAACGGAAACCTGTAATTGTTTTGCATGATGGTAGGATCCTTGGTGTCTTTTTTTTTTTTGTCTCATAAACACGCAGAATAACAGGTATATCTTGCTACTTACTACTACTACTACTACTAACACTTAGGTCACACTACACATGCATGAACACACACATATATTTACACACCCATCTGGGTTTTTCTTCTATTTTCTTAATAGTTCTTGTTCTACTTTATTTCCTCTGATCTCCATAGGAAAGTGGAAAAGAATTCTTCCTCTGTAAGCCATGTGTGTCATAAAAGGTGATTATAATGCTAGGAGCAAGTGGGCTAGTAACCCTTTCTATTGTATAAATTACTAAATAGAAAAACAAGGACTTTTGTTTTTCTTTTTTGGGTCATCCTGCCTTGGTGGGATGCGGCCGGTTTGTTAACCCCTTGAGGATCCAGATCCCCATTCTGAAAAGTGTCCACAGGGTTCAAGAATTTTCATAAAAAAAATTTTGTTATATTTTCTTATGAAATGGTAGAGAATCTTTTTCTGAAGGTAATAAAACAAAAAGTACAAAATTGATGGGAAATGGATGAAATTACGCTATCGTGAATTTTTTTGTGTCAACAATATTTATACATTGGTGATTTTGCCCATTTTGGTGCCTATTTTAAGTTGATTACATTGTTTCAGTTGACCAAATTCTTAGCTATTACACTAGTATGCCTTCTATTTTATCACTTGAGTACAAGAAACTGCCCAATCGACTACTTCAACTATCCAGTAAAGTGATCAGAAATTGGTAATTTGGATAATTTCACACAAATTTCAAAATATTCTAATTTCAGAATAGGGTCCATGAACAATGCAGGCATTCCTGGCACTAAAATAACATTTCCTCTGTTTATTAGTTACATTTCCAGGATTTTCACATGAATTTCATTTTGTTTTTTAATCACATAATGAATTTTTATTCACACCAAAAAATAGAAGATTTACTGTTATGCAAAATTGTAATAATTGTATAAATAATATCAGTGCATTTGTGAACACATATTAGCCCCACTAGATGACATGTATTGGACACGTGATTTGAGTTGTTTGCTCTTGAGCATTGGCAAAAATTTAACATTTCCACTAATTTGAGCTCAATTTCAAGCTATTTTCAGTACTAAAACCAATCAAAATCATCTCTATTTCTGTAATATATCTTTTATTCTATCATTTGAGACCAAGAAACCACAAATACAACTATAAAAACCATACGAAAATACAGTGGACCCCCACCTAACGAGCACCCCAAAAATCGTACAATTATGTAAGAACATAAGAACATAAGAATAGGAACACTGCAGAAGGCCTACTGGCCCATACAAGGCAGGTTCTTATCAAAACCACCACTACCTAAGAATTTACTCCTGTACTCACGACACTAATCAAACCCAGCCCCTCCCACTCATATATTTGTCCAATCTCTTTTTAAAGCCACCCAAGGTCCTAGCCTCTATCACCCTACTTGGAAGATTGTTCCACGCATCTACAACTCTGTTCGAAAACCAGTACTTGCCTATGTCCTTTCTAAATCTAAATTTATCCAATTTAAATCCGTTATTTCTGGTTCTTACTTGGTTCGATATCCTCAGTATTTTATTAATATCTCCTTTGTTTATGCCCATCATCCACTTGTACACCTCGATGATATCTCCCCTCATTCTACGTCTCTCCAGAGAGTGGAGATTCAATGCTCTAAGTCTATCTTCATACGGGAGATTTCTTATACTGTAAATCATTTTAGTCATTCTTCTTTGTATGTTCTCCAATGAATCTATATCCATCCTGTAGTAAGGAGACCAAAACTGAGCTGCATAATCCAAATGAGGTCTCACTAGTGATGTATAGAGCTGTAAAATAACTTTTGGACTTCTGTTGCTTATACTTCTTGAAATAAATCCTAGTAATCTGTTAGCCTTATTGCGCACACTTAGGCACTGTTGTCTTGGCTTTAGATTTCTGCTTACCATGACTCCCAAGTCTTTTTTACATTCTGTATGATCAAGCTCAACTTCACCTAGTTTATAAATTCGAGGGATATTTTGATTACCAACGACTAGCACCTTACACTTGTCCACATTGAACTTCATCTGCCACTTTTCAGACCAAGACATTAATTTATCCAAATCCTCCTGGAGTTCATTGGTATCCTCCTCAGAATGAATTATACGGCCTATTTTTGTATCATCAGCAAATTTACTCATGTCACTTGCAATTCCTTCATCAAGGTCATTTATGTAAATTATGAACAACAATGGGCCCAAAACTGATCCTTGTGGAACGCCACTGGTGACAAATCCCCATTCAGATTTGACCCCATTAATGGAAACTCTCTGCTTTCTATTGGTAAGCCATGCCTCTATCCATGCTAGAACTTTACCTCCTATACCATGAGCTGCCACCTTTCTTAAGAGTCTCTTGTGAGGTACTCTATCGAAGGCCTTACTGAAATCCAAGTAAACTATATCATATTCTTTATCACTGTCTACTGCCTCAAATGTTTTATTGAAAAAGTCAGTAAATTTGTCAGGCAGGAACGACCTCTCGTAAACCCATGCTGAGATTCATTAATCAAATTATGTTCTTCAAGGTGACTTCTGATAATATCAGCTATAATTGATTCTAATAATTTGCCTACTATAGACGTGAGGCTTATTGGACGGTAATTTGATGGACTGGACTTATCCCCTGATTTGAATATAGGAACTACATTAGCTATCTTCCACATCTCTGGCACAACACCAGTTAGGATGGACGTGTTAAACACATTCGTTAATGGCTGACTAAGTTCCATCTTGCATTCTTTAAGTACCCTGGAAAACAACTCGTCGGGTCCTGGGGACTTATTTTGCTTCAGTTTATCTATCTGTTTGATAACCATATCCCTCGTGACAGTAATATTAGTTAATTTGAATTCTTCAGGAACTGAATAATTGTTAATTTCTGGAATCTCATTTACGGCTTCTTGTGTAAAGACTGACAAAAAATAGTCATTAAATAGAGAACACATTTCCAGTTCGTTATCCGTCAGCTGTCCATTCCCAATTTTCAGAGGTCCTACCTTTTCCCTCACCTTCGTCCTGTACACTTGAAAGAACCCTTTTGGATTAGTCTTTGATTCATTAGCAACCTTAATCTCATAGTCACGTTTAGCCTTTCTAATCCCCTTTTTACTTCTCTTTTCAACTGAACATATTGGTCAATAAGGTTAACATCTCCTCTTTTGATGCGCCTATAAATTCCTCTTTTCTCCCTAATAGATGTTTTAGCCTCCTGTTAATCCATTTGGGATCGTTATTATTTGACCTAAATTCTCTCTGGGGAATAAACATACTCTGTGCACGTTGTACATTATTAAGAAAAAAATCATAAAGCAGATCCCATCGTAATCGTTAGCTAGATTACCCCAGTCGAGATTAGACAGGTGTTCCCTAAGTCCAATATAATCGGCAGAACGAAAATCAGGAACTTTTACCGTATTATCCCTATTCTCGTACTCCCATGTAATATTAAAGGTAATGGATTTGTGATCACTAGCTCCAAGCTCTTCAGTGATCTCCAGATTATTTACAAGAGTTTCTTTATTTGACAAGACTAGGTCGAGCAAATTATTACCTCTGGTAGGCTCCGTCACACACTGCTTCAGAAAACAGTCCTGAACTACTTCCATAAAGTCACTGGACTCCAGATTACCAGTCAAAGAAGTCCAGTCAATATGACTAAAGTTAAAATCCCCTACTATCACTACGTTATTGTGCCTAGAAGCCCTAACAATTTCGTCCCAAAGAAGTCTCCCTCTATCGTGATCCAAGCCTGGAGGTCGGTATATTACACCTAGAATCAGTTTTTCTTGACCTTCTAGAAACTCTACCCAAACAGATTCTGTTAATGATCCATCTATTTTTAGGCCTGTTTTTATGCAGCAATTTATATTTTCTCGTACATACAATGCAACTCCACCCCCTTTCCCATTATATCTATCTACATGGAACAACTTAAACCCCTGAATATGACACTCAGCAATCATATCCCGACTCTTGGTATTATACCATGTTTCAGTTATTGCAATGACATCAAAGTTCCCAGCACATGCTACCAAACGTAATTCGTTAATTTTATTTCTGGCGCTTCGACAGTTAGTATAAAATACATTGATATGTATCTTCTTGTGGAAGTGTATTTTTGGGGGTCTGAAATAGACTTACCTACGTGACATTATTTCTTAAGGAAGTAAATTCGTTCGGTAATGGCACTTGAGCAGGCTTCTGGAATGAATTTTGCTCGTTAGGCGGGGGTCCACTACAAAACAAACTCAGTGTTTTAATCCAAAATAAGTTGCAGTTTTTTTCTCATGCACTTCGTGCTGCAGGATTTGTTTTATATGGTGCACACTTACCACATAGATCCATTCTCTCGTATCTAGGCCCAAATTTACCGCTCATAGCTTATCTGAGAGAGCTGAGCTCATGGCGTAGAACTACGGCTTGGACTCTGTGGACAAGGCGTAGATCTACGGCTTGGACCCTCAAAGGGTTAAATGGAGAGTTAGAGGTATTAGAAAGATGGAGGGAATAGTTTGAGGAATTGTTAAACGTTGCTGAAGATAGGGAAGCTGTGATTTTGTGTATAGGTCAAGGAGGGATAACATCTTGTAGGAGTGAGTTGTGATTGTGGGGAAAGTTCGTGAGGCAGTGGGTAGAATGAAATGGGGTAAAGCAGCTGGGATTGATGGGATAAAGATAGAAATGTTAAAAGCAGGTGGGGATATAGTTTTGGAGTTGTTGGTGCTTTTATTTAATAAATGTATGAAAGAGGGTAAGGTACCTAGGGATTGGCAGAGAGTGTGCATAGTTTCTTTGTATAAAGGCAAAGGGGACAAAAGAGAATGCAAAAATTATAGGGTAAAAAGTCTGTTGAGTATACCTGGTAAAGTGTATGGTAGAGTTATTATTGAAAAAAATAAGAGTAAGACGGAGAGTAGGATAGAAGATGAACAAGGAGGCTTTAGGAAGGGTAGAGGGTATGTAGACCAAGTGTTTACAGTGAAATATACAGGTGAACATTATTTAGATAAGGGTAAAGAGGTTTTTGTGGCATTTATGGATTTGGAAAAGGCGTATGACAGGGTGGATAGGAAGGCAATGTGGCAGATGTTGCAAATGTATGGAATAGGAGGTAGGTTATTGAAAGTGGTGAAAAGTTTTTACGAGGATAGTGAGGCTCAGGTTAGAGTATGTAGGAGAGAGGGAGATTATTTCCCAGTAAAAGTTGGCCTTAGACAGGGATGTGTGATGTCACCATGGTTGTTCAATATATTTATAGATGGGGTTGTAAGAGAAGTGAGTGCTTGGGTGTTGGCAAGAGGTTTGGGGCTAAAAGTTAAAGAATCTAAAACAAAGTGGGAGTTGTCACAGTTGCTCTTTGCTGATGACACTGTGCTTTTGGGAGATTCTGAAGAGAAGTTGCAGAGGTTGGTGGATACGTTTGGAAGGGTGTGTAAAAGAAGAAAATTGAAAGTGAATATAGGAAAGAGCAAGATGATGAGGATCAGAAAAAAAATTAGGTAACAAAAGATTGGATATCAGGTTGGAGGGAGAGAGTATGGAGGAGGTGAATGTGTTCAGATATTTAGGAGTGGATGTGTTAGCAGATGGGTTTATGAAAGATGAGGTGATTCATAGAATTGATGTGGGGAAAAAGGTGAGTTGTGCACTGAGGAGTCTGTGGAGGCAAAGAACTTTGTCTGTGGAAGCAAAGAGGGGAATGTATGAGAGTATAGTTATACCAGTTCTCCAAGAGTAGTTAAACTCTCGAAGCTCTTCAAAGGTATATCAAAGGTATTATATGGATGTGAAGTATGGGTGATGAATGTTGCAACAGGGAGAAGGCTGGAGGCAGTGATGATGTGTCTGAGGGCAATATGTGGTGTGAATATAATGCAGAGAATTCGTAGTTTGAAAATTAGGAGGAGATGCAGGATTACCAAAACTATTATTCAGAGGGCTGAGGAGGGGTTGTTGAGGTGGTTCAGACATGTAGAAAGAATGGAACAAAATAGAATGACTTTGAGAGTGTATAAATCTGTAGGGGAGAGAAGGCGGGGGTAGAGGTCAGCCTTAGAAAGGTTGAAGGGAGGGGTAAAGGACGTTTTGTGTGCTTGAGGCTTGGACTTTGAGCAAGCATGCGTGAGCTTGTTAGGAGTGAATGGAGACAAATGGTTTTTAGGACTTGACGTGCTGTTGGAGTGTGAGCAGGGTAATATTTATGAAGGGATTCAGGGAAACCGGCAGGCCGGACTTGAGTCCAGGAGATGGGAAGTACAGTGTCTGCACTCTCAAGGAGGAGTTGAGATATGTTGGAGTTTTTTAACTGTAGTGTCGACATGACCCTGAATGACAGTGAGAGTATTTCCTTATTTTGTGGGTCACCTTACTTCAGTGGGAGACAACCAGTGTGTTGAAAAATATTTTTTTTTTATTAACACATCGGCCGTTTCCCACCAAGGAAGGGTGGCCCGAAAAAAAAGCTTTCATCATCATTCACTCCATCACTGTCTTGCCAGAGGCGTGCTTACAATACAGTTATAAAACTGCAACATTAACACCCCTCCTTCAGAGTGCTGGCACTGTACTTCCCATCTCCAGGAATCAAGTCCAGCCTGCCGGTTTCCGTGAATCCCTTCATAAATGTTACCTTGCTTACACTCCAACAGCACAAGTCTTAAAAACCATTTGTCTCCATTCGCTCCTATCTAACATGCTCACGAACGCTTGCTGGAAGTCCAAGCCCCTCGCACACAAAACCTCCTTTACCCACTCCCTCCAACCTTTTCTAGGCCGACCCCTACCCCGCCTTCCTTCCACTACAGATTTATACACTCTCGAAGTCATTCTGTTTCTTTCCAGCCTCTCTACATGTCCAAACCATCTCAATAACCCCTTCTCAGCTCTCTGGTTAATAGTTTTGGTAATCCCACACAGTTAGGGTAAGATATAAACAACTATTGGAGGATAGATGGGCTAGTGAGAGTGTAGGCAATGGGGTCAAAGATGTATGGGGTAGATTTAAAAATGTTGTGTTAGAGTGTTCAGCAGAAGTTTGTGGTTACAGGAAAGTGGGTGCGGGAGGGAAGAAGAGCGATTGGTGGAATGATGATGTAAAGAGAGTAGTAAGGGAGAAAAAGTTAGCATATGAGAGGTTTTTACAAAGTAGAAGTGATGCAAGGAGGGAAGAGTATATGGAGAGAAAAAGAAAGGTTAAGAGAGTGGTGAAGCAATGTAAAAAGAGAGCAAATGAGAGTGGGTGAGATGTTATCACCAAATTTTGTTGAAAATAAGAAAAAGTTTTGGAGTGAAATTAATAAGTTGAGGAAGCCTAGGGAAAGAATGGATTTGATAGTTAAAAATAGGAGAGGAGAGTTATTAAATGGAGAGTTAGAGGTATCGGGAAGATGGAGGGAATATTTTGAGGAGTTGTTAAATGTTGATGAAGACAGGGAAGCTGTGATTTCGTGTATAGGGCAAGGAGGAATAACATCTTGTAGGAGTGTGGAAGAGCCAGTTGTGAGTGTGGGGGAAGTTCATGGGGCAGTGGGTAGAATGAAAGGTGGTAAGGCAGCTGGGATTGATGGGGGAAAGATAGAAATGTTAAAAGCAGGTGGGGATATAGTTTTGGAGTGGTTAGTGCTATTATTTAATAAATGTATGGAAGAGGGTAAGGTACCTAGGGATTGGCAGAGAGCGTGTATTGTTCCTTTGTATAAAGGCAAAGGGGACAAAAGAGAGTGCAAAAATTATAGGGGAATAAGTCTGTTGAGTGTACCTGGTAAAGAAAGTGTATGGTAGTTATTATTGAAAGAATTAAAAGTAAGACAGAGAGCAGGATAGCAGATGAACAAAGGTGCTTTAGGAAAGGTAGGGGGTGTGTAGACCAAGTGTTTACAGTGAAACATATAGGTGAACAGTATTTGGATAAGGGTAAAGAGGTTTTTGTGGCACTTATGGATTTGGAAAAGGCATATGATAGGGTGGATAGGGGGGCAATGTGGCAGATGTTGCAGGTGTATGGAATAGGAGATAGGTTACTGAAAGCAGTGAAGAGTTTTTATGAGGATAGTGAGGCTCAGGTTAGAGTGTGTAGGAGGGAGGGGGACTATTTCCCAGTCAAAGTGGGCCTTAGACAAGGATGTGTGATGTCACCATGGTTGTTCAATATATTTATAGATGGGGTTGTAAGAGAAGTGAATGCGAGGTCTTGGCAAGAGGTGTGGGGTTATCAGATAAGAAACAAATTCAAAGTGGGAGTTGTCACAGTTGCTGATGACACTGTGCTTTTGGGAGATTCTGATGAAAAGTTGCAGAGGTTGGTGGATGAATTTGGTAGGGTGTGTAAAAGAAGAAAATTGAAAGTGAATATAGGAAAGAGTAAGGTGATGAGGATAACAAAAAGATTAGGTGACGAAAGATTGGATATCAGATTGGAGGGAGAGAGTATGGAGGAGGTGAATGTATTCAGATATTTGGGAGTTGACATGTCAGCAGATGGGTCTATGAAGGATGAGGTGAATCATAGAATTGATGAGGGGAAAAGGGTGAGTGGAGCACTTCGTAGTCTGTGGAGACAAAGAACTTTGTCCATGGAAGTAAAGAGGTGAATGTATGAGAGTATAGTTATACCAACACTCTTATAAGGGTGTGAAGCATAGGTGATGAATGTTGCAACGAGGAGAAAGCTGGAGGCAGTGGAGATGTCATGTCTGAGGTCTATGTGTGGTGTGAATATAATGCAGAGAATTCGGAGTTTGGAAATTAGGAGGATGTGCGGGATTACCAAAACTATTATCCAGAGAGCTGAGGAGGGGTTGTTGAGGTGGTTCGGACATGTAGAGAGAATAGAACGAGACAGAATAACTTCGAGAGTGTATAAATCTGTAGTGGAGGGAAGGTGGGGTAGGGGTCGGCCTAGGAAAGGTTGCAGGAAGGGGGTAAAGGAGGTTTTGTGTGCGAGGGGCTTTGACTTCCAGCAAGCATGTGTGAGTGTATTTGATAGGAGTGAATGGAGACAAATGGTTTTTAATACTTGATGTGCTGTTGGAGTGTGAGCAAAGTAACATTTATGAAGGGATTGGAAACCGGCAGGCCTGACTTGAGTCCTGGAGATGGGAAGTACAGTGTCTGCACTCTGAAGGAGGGGTGTTAATGTTGCAGTTTTATAACTGTAGTGTAAAGCACCCCTCTGGCAAGACAGTGATGGAGTGAATGATGATAAAAGTTTTTCTTTTTCGGGCCACCCTGCTTTTGGTGGGAATCGGCCGATGTGTTAATAAAAAAATAAAATAAATAATCCCACACCTCCTAATCTCCAAACTACGGATTCTCTGCATTATATTCACACCACACATTGCTCTCAGACACGACATCTCCACTGCCTCCAGTCTTCTTCTTGTTGCAACATTCACAACCCATGCCTCACACCCATATAAGAGCGTTGGTATAACTATTCTCTCATACATTCCCCTCTTTGCTTTCGTGGATTAAGTTCTTTGTCTCCACAAACTCCTCAGTGCACCACTCACCTTTTACCCCTCGTCAATTCTATGATTTTCCTCATCTTTCATAGATCCATCCACTGACACATCCACTCACAAATATCTGAGTACATTCACTTCCTCCATACTCTTTCCATCCAGTCTGATATCCAATCTTCCATTACCGAATGTTTTCGTTATCCTCATATCCTTTATGCTCACTTTTGATTTCCTTCTTTTACAAACCCTACCAAAATATATACATATATACTTTTTATTTTTAATACGTCGGCCGTTTCCCATCGAGGCAGGGTGACCCAAAAAGAAAAAGTAAACGAAAAGAAAGAAAAAACTTTCATCATTCAACACTTTCACCATCACTCGTACATAATCACTGCCCGAAATGCCTAGGCATGCTATTGGCCTTCTTTGTAATTAATATTTTATAACATCTAAACCACACATTGCAACCTTTACAAGGAAATAAACATTTTAATTTTTTTTTTTTTTTTTTTTTTTTTGCAGAGGTGCTCAAATATGATAGTTTAGATGTCCCTCCAAACTGCCAATATCACAAACCCCTTCTTTAAAGTGCAGGCATTGTACTTTCCATTTCCAGGACTCGAGTCCAGCTAACTGGTTTCCCTGAATCCCTTCACAAAATATTACCCTGCTCGCACTCCAACAGCTCGTCAGGTCCCAAAAACCATTCGTCTCCATTCACTTCTATCTAACACGCTCACGCACGCTTGCTGGAAGTTCAAGCCTCTCGCCCACAAAACCACCTTTATCCCCTCCCTCCAACCTTTTCGAGGACAACCCCTACCCCGCCTTCCTTTCCCTACAGATTTATACGCTCTCCAAGTCATTCTACTTTGATCCATTCTCTCTAAATGACCAAACCACCTCAACAACCCCTCTTCAGCAATCTGACTAATACTTTTAGTAACTCCACACCTCCTAATTTTCACACTCTGAATTCTCTGCATAATATTTACACCACAGTGCTTGCTCAGAGTGCAGCTTACAAGAAGGCAGTCCCATGACAAGTTTCTATACTATGACTGGCTTTGACATGTGCAGGCAGTCTATTCTATTCTTATATTGCTGTACAATAAAAGGTGTTTGAAGCCTGGCCACTGACTGTAGGTAATCCCTTAGTCAGCACATCTCCACTGCCTCCAGCCGCCTCCTCGCTGCAGCATTTGCAACCGAAGCTTCGCACCCATATAAGAGTGTTGGTACCACTATACTTTCGTACATTCCCTCCTCCTCCTCCCTGGATAACGTTTTTTGTCTCCACAGATACCTCAACGCACCACTTACCTTTTTTTTTCATCAATTCTCTGGTTAACCTCATCCTTCATAAACCCATCTGCTGACAAGTCAACTCCCAAATATCTGAAAACATTCACTTCTTCCATACTCCCTCTCTTCAATGTGATATCCAATTTTTCTTTATCTAAATTGTTTGATACCTTTATCACCTTACTCTTATCTATGTTCACTTTTAACTTTCTACCTTTACACACCCTCCCAAACTCGTCCACTAACCTTTGCAGCTTTTCTGTAGAATCTCCCATAAGCACAGTATCATCAGCAAAAAATAACTGTGTCAACTCCCATTTTGTATATGATTCCCCATAATTTAATCCCACCCCTTTCCAACACCCTAGCATTTACTTCTTTTACAACCCCATCTATAAATATAGTATTAAACAACCATGGTGACATTACACATCCCTGTCTAAGACCTACTTTTACCGGGAAGTAATCTCCCTCTCTCCTACACACCCTAACCTGAGCCTCACTGTCCTCATAAAAACTCTTTACAGCATTCAGTAACTTACTACCTATTCCATACACTTGCAACATTTGCTTCCTTGCGCATCTGCTATCCTACTCTCTGTCTTACCTCTAATTCTTTCAATAATAAACCTACCGTACACTTCATCTGGTATACTCAGTAAACTTCTACCCCTATAATTTTTACAATCTCTTTTGTCCCCTTTCCCTTTATATAAAGGAATTATACACGTTCTCTGCCAATCCCTAGGTTTTTTTTTTTTTCAACAAGTCGGCCGTCTCCCACCGAGGCAGGGTGACCCAAAAAGAAAGAAAATCCCCAAAAAGAAAATACTTTCATCATCATTCAACACTTTCACCACACTCACACATAATCACTGTCTTTGCAGAGGCGCTCAGATACGACAGCTGAGAATAGTCCCTCCCAGCTGTCACTATCCCAGACCCATCCTTTAAAGTGCAGGCATTGTACTTCCCATTTCCAGGACTCAAGTCCAACTAAATCAATTAACTGGTTTCCCTGAATCCCTTCACACAATGTTACACTGCTCACACTCCAACAGATCGTCATGTCCCAAAAACCATTCGTCTCCATTCATTCCTATCTAACACGCTCACACATGCTTGCTGGAAGTCCAAGCCCCTCGCCGACAAAACCTCCTTTACCCCCTCCCTCCAACCTTTTCTAGGACGACTCCTACCCCGCCTTCCTTCCCCTACAAATTTATACGCTCTCCAAGTCATTCTACTTTGATCCATTCTCTCTAAATGACCATACCACCTCAACAACCCCTCTTCAGCCCTCTGACAAATACTTTTAGTAACTCCACACCTTCTCCTAATTTCCACATTCTGAATTTTCTGCATAATCTTTTCACCACACATTGCCCTTAGACAGGACATCTCCACTGCCTCCAGCCTCCTCCTCGGTGCAGCATTTGCAGCCCATGCTTCACACCCATATAAGAGTGTTGGTACCACTATACTTTCGTACATTCCCTTCTTTGCCTCCATGTATAACGTTTTTTGTCTCCACAGATACCTCAATGCACCACTCGCCTTTTTTCCTTCATCAATTCTATGGTTAACCTCATCCTTCATAAACCCATCCGCTGACATGTCAACTCCCAAATATCTGAAAACATTTACTTCTTCCATAATCCCTCTCTCCAATGTGATATCCAATTTTTCTTTATTTAAATCATTTGATACCCGCATCACCTTACTCTTATCAATGTTCACTTTTAACTTTCTACCTTTACACACTCTCCCAAACTCGTCCACTAACCTTTGCAACTTTTCTTTAGAAATCTCCCATAAGCACAGTATCATCAGCAAAAAGTAACTGTGTCAACTCCCATTTTGCATTTAATTCTCCAAAATTTAATCCCACCCTTCTCCCCAACACCCTAGCATTTAATTCTTTTACAACCCCATCTATAAATATATTAAACAACCATGGTGACATTACACATCCCTGTCTAAGACCTACTTTTACCGGGAAGTAATCTCCCTCTCTCCTACACACCCTAACCTGAGCCTCGCTATCCTCATAAAAACTCTTTACAGCCTTCAGTAACTTACTACCTATTCCATACACTTGCAACATTTGCCACATTGCTCCCCTATCCACTCTATCATATGCCTTTTCTAAATCCATAAATGCAATAAAAACTTCTCTACCTTTATCTAAATACTGTTCACATATATGCTTCACTGTAAACACTTGATCTACACATCCCCTACCCACTCTAAAGCCTCCTTGCTCATCTGCAATCCTCCTCTCTGTCTTACCTCTAATTCTTTCAATAATAACCCTGCCATACACTTTACCTGGTATACTCAGTAAACTTATTCCCCTATAATTTTTACACTCTTTTATCCCCTTCCCTTTATATAAAGGAACTATACATGCTCTCTGCCAATCCCTAGGTACCTTCCCCTCTTTCATACATTTATTAAACAAAAATACCAACCACTCCAGTACTATATCCCCCCCTGCTTTTAACATTTCTGTCATGATTCCATCAATTCCAGCTGCTTTACCCCCTTTCATTCTACGTAATGCCTCATACACCTCCCCCACACTCACATCCTGCTCTTCTTCACTCCTAAACGATGTTGTATCTCCCTGGCCAGTACATGAAATTACCGCCTCCCTTTTTTCATCGACATTTAAAAGTTCCTCAAAATATTCCCCTCCATCTACCCAATACCTCCAGCTCCCCATCTACTAACTCCCCTACTCTGTTTTTAACTGACAAATCCATTCGTTCCCTAGGCTTTCTTACCTTGTTTATCTCACTTCAAAAATTTTTCTTGTTTTCAGCAAAATTTCTTGACAGAGCCTCTCCCATTCTTTCATCCGCTCTTCTTTTGCACTCGCTCACCACTCTCTTCACCTTTCTTTTACTCTCCATATTCTCTGCTCTTCTATTAACACTTCTGTTTTGTAAAAACCTCTCATAAGCTACCTTTTTCTCTTTTATCACACCCTTTACTTCTTCATTCCACCACTCCTCTTTCCTCCTGCACCCACCCTTCTATAGCCACAAACTTCTGCCCCACATTCTAATACTGCATTTTTAAAACTATCCCAACTCTCTTCAACCCCTCCACTACTCCTACTTGCACTAGCCCACCTTTCTGCCAATAGTTGCTTATATCTCACCCTAACTTCCCCCTCCCTTAGTTTATACACTTTTACCTCTCTCTTACTTGCTGTTACCATTTTCTTTTTGTCCCATCTACCTTTTACTCTAACTGTAGCTTCTTCTACTTCTTTCAACACGTCGGCCGTTTCCCACCGAAGTGGGGTGGCCCAAAATGAAAAACGAAAGTTTCCCATTTTACATTTAGTAATATATACAGGAGAAGGGGTTACTAGCCCCATGCTCCCAGTATGTTAGTCGCCTCTTACGACACGCATGGCTTACGGAGGAAGAATTCTGTTCCACTTCCCCATGGAGATAAGAGGAAATAAGAACAAGAACTAGTAAGAAAATAGAAGAAAACCCAGAGGGGTGTGTGTATATACATATGCTTGTACATGAATGTGTAGTGTGACCTAAGTGTAAGTAGAAGTAACAAGACATACCTGAAATCTTGCATGTTTATGAGACAGAAAAAAGACACCAGCAATCCTACCATCATGTAAAACAAATACAGGCTTTCGTTTTACACTCACTTGGCAGGACGGTAGTACCTCCCTGGGCGGTTGCTGTCTACCAACCTACTACCTATCTAACTGTAGCTACCACCAAATAATGATCTGATATATCCATTGCCCCTCTATAAACATGTACATCCTGAAGCCTACTCATCAACCTTTTATCCACCAAAACATAATCCAACAAACTACTTTCCTTACGTGCTATATCATACCTTATATATTTATTTATCCTCTTTTTCATAAAATATGTATTACTTATTACCAAACCTCTTTCTACACATAGCTCAATTAATGGTTCCCCATTTACATTTACCCCTGGCACCCCAAATTTACCTACTACTCCCTCCACAACATTTTTACCCACTTTAGCATTAAGATCCCCAACCACAATTACTCTCTCACTTGGTTCAAAACTCCCCACATACTCACTCAACATTTCCCAAAATCTCTCTATCTCCTCTACACTTCTCTCTTCTTCAGGTGCATAAACACTTACTATAACCCACTTTTCACATCCAACCTTTATTTTACTCCACATAATCCTTGAATTTATACATTTATATTCCTTCTTTTCCTGCCATAACTGATTATTCAACATTATTGCCACTCCTTCTTTAGCTCTAACTCTATTTGAAACCCCTGATCTAATCCCATTTATTTCTCCCCACTGAAACTCTCCTACCCCCTTCAGCTTTGTCTCACTTAAAGCCAGGACATCCAGCTTCCTTTCATTCATAACATCTACAATCATCTCTTTCTTATCATTCGCTCAACATCCACGCACATTCAGACATCCCACTTTGACGGTTTTCTTCTTCTTCTTTTTAGTAAGCTATACAGGAAAAGGGGTTACTAGCCCATTGTTCCCGGCATTTTAGTTGACTTTTACAACATGCATGTCTTACGGAGGAAAGATTCTTATTCCACTTCCACATGGATATGAAAGGAAAAGCAATAAGAACAAGAACTATTAACATATAATCAAAGAAAACTCAGATGAGTGTGTATACATAAATGTGTACATGTTTGCGTAGTGTGACCTAAGAGGTTGGAGGGAGGGGGTAAAGGATGTTTTGTGGGCGAGGGGCTTGGACTTCCAGCAAGCATGTGTGAGTGTGTTAGATAGGAGTGAATGGAGACAAATGATTTTTGGGACGTGACGAGCTGTTGGAGTGTGACCAGGGTAACATTTTGTGAAGGGATTCAGGGAAACCAGTTAATTGATTTAGTTGGACTTGAGTCCTGGAAATGGGAAGTACAATGCCTGCACTTTAAAGGAGGGGTCTGGGATAGTGACAGCTGGGAGGGACTATTCTCAGCTGTCGTATCTGAGCGCCTCTGCAAAGACTGATTATGTGTGAGTGTGGTGAAAATGTTGAATGATGATGAAAGTATTTTCTTTTTGGGGATTTTCTTTCTTTTTGGGTCACCCTGCCTTGGTGGGAAACGGCCGACTTGTTGAAAAAAAAAAATAGTGTATGTAGAACTATAATTAAAATGTATTTTTTTTAATATTTTTGGGTGGAACGGATTAATTGTATTTACATTATTTCTTATGGGAAATAAGGTTTCGAATTATGAATTTTTCGTGTTAAGAACTAGCTCCAGGAACGGATTAATTACGTTAGTCGAGGGACCACTGTAACAAGACATACCTGAAATCTTGCATGTTTATGAGACAGAAAAAAGACACCAGCAATCCTACCATTATGTAAAACAATTACAGGCTTTCGTTTTACACTCGCTTGGCAGGACGTTAGTATCTCCCTGGGCAGTTGCTGTCTACCAACCTACTACCTATTCTCACCAAAATTTCTTGACTGGTCATCTCCCACTCTATCATTTGCTCTATGTTTTGCACTCTCTCACCACTCAATTCACTTTTCTTTTACTCTCCATATACTCTGCCCTTCTTATATCACTTCTTTTTTATAAAAACCTCTCATAAGGTACCTTTTTCTCTTTTATAACACCCTGCAACTCATCATTCCACCAATCACATCTCATTCCCCCTGCACCCACCCTCCTATAGCCACAAACTTCTGCCCCACATTCTAATATTGCATTTTTAAAACTATCCCAACCCTCTTCAACCCCCCCCCGCTCCACACACACACACTACTCATACTTACACTAGCCCACCTTTCTGCCAATAGTTGCTTATATCTCACCCTAACTTCCTCCTCCCTTAGTTTATAAACTTTCACCTCTTTCTTACTTACTGTTGCCATTTTCCTTTTGTCCCATCGGCCTTTTATTCTAACTGTAGCTACAACTAGATAATGATGCATATATCCGTTGCCCCTCTATAAACATATACTGTATCTGTAATTAATATTTTCTTTCAAATAAAAGAGTATTTTCTCAAAATATTTTTAAATATTTTTTTAGTAATGAAGGATGGGTGGGGATGTTGCAGTTTTGTGGCTCATTTGAATTATGATGTCTGTGAACTTCTGGAAAGACAGCTAGAGTGCAAGTTATGTTCAATGTGTTTCGTATAGATCACCCTACCTTGGTTGTGGGCATTTTTATATGATACAGTGGATCCCCCGGTTATCGGCCATAATTCGTTCCAGAATGCTGTTCAAGTGCCCTTACCGAACGAATTTGTTCCCATAAGGAATAATGTAAATTTGATTAGTCCTTTTAGACCCCCAAAAATACATTTACAAATGCACTTACAAAAATACACTTACATAATTGTTCGAGTTTGGAGCAGTACGAAATCCGGGGGTCCACTGTAAGTGTATTAAACCCCATACAGATCCTCAGCAGTCGCACACTGAGGATCTCCTTCAATTTTGGCTCTCTTTGTCCCACAGGTCTGTGAAAGGTGATGTAACCAGGGTTAACTCTTTGTCCTAAGAATTATATATTCCACTATTTCATTTTAGTTACTTGGAACATTGAGGATGATAGCTACCTGGTATTGGGCTATCACCCTTGTGTCATGACCTTGTTATTGTGTGACTTGTTCATCTAACATCGACCTAGGTATTGCAGTAAGGTAAGAGGACGAATGTAAGAGAGAGAATAGGACCTACCTGGCTCATTTGTAACAGGAGCCTTGTGACGCTGGTATCATTGACTTGAACGAAGAAATGATGGACGTTAAATGGTTTAGTCACTCTGGAATGTTCGTTGGACATTATTTCAACACACCGGGTACTACATTATTTTAAAGTCACTCGACTACCATCACTTGTTCGTGAGTTTACATTGTGAACTATATTCGTGGAAACTGTCCACGGTAGGGAGAATGTTAGCAAAGACATGATAGTTTCGACACTGTATCTTGCTTCAGTTTTCCCAATGATTGAACTCGAGAAACAACACGGAGATGCATA
This sequence comes from Cherax destructor, assembly GCA_009830355.1. Taxonomy (NCBI): domain Eukaryota; kingdom Metazoa; phylum Arthropoda; class Malacostraca; order Decapoda; family Parastacidae; genus Cherax; species Cherax destructor. The sequence continues at coordinate 181,222 of WNWK01002450.1, read as the reverse complement.
TTGAACACTAAGGTAAGTTTACACTCTGTGATCAGAGATTCTACTGCGGGATTTCATTCACTCACACTAGTGGAACTAGAAGACTAGAAGTCTAGTATTCCAGGAGATTGTCAGTGTGGTTAAGGGTTTATGAACATAAGATACGGCTACGACTGTCTCTTTGTTTCAATGCAGTATGGTCCGCTGGCCCAGCAAGTTCACCCAGCTTCCGCATACTCCTCTTCCAGGGAGGATCTGCTGACATATGGAATAAAGACGTTCAATGCCAGTATTTGCAACAGACTTCAATCAAGGATTACTGTTTCCTTCAGTTCTAGATATGGGCTGTAGGAATTCATACCCCTAGCTTTATCAAGTAGGAGGCAAATTATCTCGAAATTTTAATGGTCTGGGGAAACAGCAGTTACTTCAGACTTACACTCAAATGTACAATCGACCAGATACTCTCTCGTAAGGAGAGGTGTGGTTTCATGACATCTTAATCTAATATATGCTTCTGATCTGTGTTCAGTTTGCAGTGTTTGCTTAGTAATGAACACTTGCAGCTGAGCTGTTGTTTTGACGTACATTCAGTCTTCTTCTTGAGTCTGGGAATGAGAAGAGAGATCATAGCTACCCCCCTTTTGAGAGGGAGGATATCATCCCCTTCCTAAACTGGAGAATATTCTCCAGTTTAGGAAGGGAGGCGATATCCCCCCTCTCAAAAATGGGTAGCCCTCTCAAAATGGGGTAGCCCTCTCAAAAGGGGTAGCTCTCTCAAATGGGGGTAGCCCTCTCAGATGGGGGTAGCCCTCTCAGATGGGGGTAGCCCTCTCAAATGGATGTAGTCCTCTCAAATGGGGGTATCTCTCGCAAAAAGAGGTAGCCCTCTCTTCCTAAACTGGAGAATATTCTCCACAGTGGTGGAAAATGGATGATGCATTAAAAAATAATGTACGTATAGCATAGTATTTACTGAGACTTGCTCAATGCTGTGTCTCTTATTCGTTATCGTGCACACATACGGTACTAATGATAAAAATAATAAAACCTTCAGGAAACAGTGATGTTCATCATTCTGTCTTAATGTTAATAAGATGCAATATGCAGTTTGACATTTTTTTTTAACACAACGGCCGTCTCCCACCAAGGCAAGGTGACCCAACAAAAGAAAGAAACACTTTCACCATCATTCACACATAATCACTGTCTTTGCAGAGGTGCCCAGACATGACAGTTTAGATGTCACTCCAAACAGACAATATCCCAAACCCTTTCTGTAAAGTGTAGGCATTGTACTTCCCACTCCAGGACTCAAGTCCGGCTAACCAGTTTCCCTGAATTGCTTCACGAAATATTACCCTGCTCACACTCCATTCTACTGTTAATATACCTTTTTATTGCTTTTAGCACTTTTTTGTAAATGTTATAATTAATATACTGTACTTGTTGGTATATTCTACCATTTAAATACATTCTGGCTACTTTAAGCATTTTTTTTTTTAATGTTATACTATAATAAGATTGAGGTCTTAGTTAACTTATCCTTATTCTTCAGAACGGTAGAGGCGGACTTGAGCCAGTGCCCCCAGGTATCAATCCTCTGAAGTTGTTTAAAGATCTTCAAAGGGAGATCCGTTCGGCTGAAAAACAAGTAATTGCTCTAAACCCACCCAAACCTGAGCGTGAATCAAAAAGAAGAAAAAAGAAGGTCCTGGCAGAAGACTTCATTGACTACACCAATCTCACCAGCTTTAATAATGTTCTTGAGGAAAGATTGCCAGATAGGAAAGTCAAAGTTCTCAAGGTCAACTCTCCTCAAGTAAGTTGTTTAACCCTTAAACTGTCTACACGTAGATATATGTTGACTCGCGTACTGCTCCGAACGTAGATCTACGTTTTTTTTTTAAATGCTTTTAGCCTTGTCACGATAATCCTGAGTTGCCTAGACATTAGAGAATGGGTCTGTGCACTCAGTGTGCGTAGTATTACAAAATTCGGGGATACCAAAAAAATGCTCTCTTCATTTTAAAGAAAAAGATCAATTTATTTTTTTCTCAAAATATTCAGTGCGCTACGTGCATCAACGTAGATCTACGTGTGGACAGTTTAAGGGTTAAATATATGAACTAAGAATACAGTGGTATTCTTAGTTCATATATTCGTTCCAGAAGGCTGTTCGAGTGCCGATACCAAACGAATTTGTTCCCATAAGGAATAATGTAAATTAGATTAATCCGTTTCATACCCCAAAAAATACACTTACAGAAGTTGGGAGCTGCTCGTATGTCGAGGTACCACTGTAGTTTTAAATTTTAGAATGAATTGCTGAAGTTTTGACTGAAAGAAATGTGTGAACTTTACAATAATTATAAAGTGTCACTTTTATGGGTCTCATTTTAACCCTTTCACTGTCAAGACCCCTACTCACAAACTTGCTTTCAGTGTCGAAGATTTAAAAAAAAAACTTTTTCTCATGAAATGATAGAGAATCTTTTCCTGATGGTAATGACACCAAAAGTATGAATTTTGATGGAAAACTTACGGTATTATGCTCTCGTGAAGTTAGCGGTCTCAGCGATGTTTACGCATCGCCGATTTCTCCCACTTTGAGCCCTATTTTCGGCCAATTCCATTGTTCCAGTTGACCAAACTCATACCTATTTCGCTAGAACTCCATTTGTCCTATCGATTGAGTACAAGAAACTGCCCATTTACTGATTTCAACTACCCAATAAAGTGATCAGAAATTGGTAATTTGGCAAATTTCATACACAATTCAAGGCCAATTTCAAAATAGGGTCCAGAATTAACAATACAAAGATTCCTAGGACTAAAATAATGTTTTCTCTGTTCATTAGTCATGTCTCCTGGCCCCTCTTATATTACGCTTGATTTCCATTTTGAATTTTTATTCACACAAAAAATAGATTTACTGTTATGCAGACTACTGCATTATGTAAAAATGGTCTAAATAATATCAGCACATTTGTGAAAGCATATTAGACCCACCAGTTGACATGTATTGGACACGTGACGTGATCTGTTTACTCTTGAACATCGGCAAAAATCAAACATTTCCGCTATTTTGAGCTTAATTTCAAAGTACTTTTAGTCCGTAAACCATTCAAAATCATCTCTATTTCTGTAATATATCTTCCATTCTATCAAATGAGACCAAGAAAACGAGAATGCAACCATAAATACCATACAAAAATACACCGCAAAGTCTGTTTTAAACAAAAACACAGTTTTTTTTTTTTCTCATGCACTGTGTGCTGCAGGATTTTTTTTATACTGCGCACACTGACCACCACGCAGACCCATTCTCTCATATGTAGGCCTACCAGCTTTCTCCTGCAAGATTTGAAGCCACTAGAATTTTGGTGTAATATTACGGGACCGACACTCGCTTGCAAACCGTAATATTATGGGACCGACAGTAAAAGGGTTAAGTAACAAGGGTAACAATATACAGAAATGTTCTCTGAATGATGCATTCCTTAGTACCAACAATTCTTGAATCAAGTTATCGTATCCTAGGGATACGATAACTTGATTCAAGACTTGTTGGTACAAAGTTAAAAAATTAGGTATTCGTTAGAAAAAATACTGGGACCTTCATTTGTATGTTTATTACCAATAAATATCACTGTCTTTGGGGATTAACTATTAATTCTAGCCAGAAAAATGGCTTAGAATAACCACTTCTGATTTGGAGTACTGACACCATTAGTAAATGTTTAAATACTCATAAGATGGTGTAAGGGTTATCCTAGGAAATGTTGGAGGGAAGGGGTAGAGGAGGTTTTGTGTGCAAGGGGCTTGTCTCTAGGAGTGAATAGAGACAAATGGTTTTTAGGACTTGATGTGCTGTTGGAGTGTGAGCAAGGTAACATTTATGAAGGGATTCAGGGAAACCGGCAGGCCAGACTTGAGTCCTGGAGATGGGAAGTACAGTGTCTACGCTCTGAAGGAGGGGTTGCAGTTTTATACACAAATAACCTGCATATAATAATAATAATGATAATAATAATTTTTATTTGGACATGATACAAAGAATTACATTTGGTTATTGAGATTACATGAGGTGTACATGCCAAAAGCCCCTAGTATGCAGGGCATTTTGGGCAGACTTAAAATTAACTTAAAACTAAATTGTAAGAATTATTGTAGATAGTATACAATGAGTAAAGGTGAGTATTTAAGCTATGAAATTTGAACATAGTTTTGTACTTTTGTCTTCATTATAAAATTAATTAAATCAGATTAAACAAATTAAAGCAATAATAATAATAAAATAATAAAAAGTTATGGTTGATAATTTATAAAATAAGTAAAGTTGCATATCTAAGTTTTAAAGTTTGAATATAAGTTGAACATATCAATTAATTGTAGCAATTTATTGCAGCAATGCAACTAATTGAGTGAGATAACAATTTAAAACAATTAATTGCATTGCAGTAAGTTTACGTGGTCATTATAATGTAAGTGTTGTGGGAATAATTAGCTAAGTAAGTATTATTCATAACAGGTTTTACATTCATTCATTCGTTCATTCATACAATACATTGACTTTAAAGTCAGGTTTTACGTTAAGTGATTATTCTACTTTGCTGGGAATGGTTGATATGGAGCAATTAGCTTTGGGTGAGAAGGTGGTTTTTTAGCATCGCTTTGAATTGGGGTACAGGTAGGGTTTCTTTGGCAATGACAGGTAATGAATTCCAAATTTTCGTGCCTTTTATGTGCATTGAGTTTTTACATAGTATTAGGTGGACACAGGGAACATCGAGGAGTGATCTGTGTCTAGTGTTATGGTCATGTGTCCTGTTAAAATTAGTAAGGAGAAGTTTGAGTGGTGGGTTAATATCTGCATAGAGTGTTCTATGTATGTAATAGGCACAGTAAAAAGTATGGATGTCTTGTATGGTGAGTAAGTTTAGGTTTTTGAATATTGGTGGAGTATGTTGCCTGGAGTGGGAATTTGTTATCATTCTAACTGCTTACGACGATGTTTCGGTCCGACTTGGACCATTTACAAAGTCACACTAACAAAAAGAATAGAGGGAGGGTGTTTATATAGAGTCCAGCCGACAGGGGCGGGAACAAGAGAGAGTGAAGGAGGAGTAATAGTGGTAGTAGTAGTTGTAGTGGAGTAGTTGTAGGGAGATAAGAACACTTTTCTTGACAGAGGAAGCATGATAAGAAAAGTAGTGAATGTACATGCCACTGTGCATAGGCTTGCAGTACACAGAAAAGGCAAAACCTGTAACTGAGCGGTGGACATGAACATCAAGGAAAGGAAGCAAGGAATTAGATTCCCATTCAGCTTTAAACTTAATGGAAGGGGCAAGATTATTAAGAGCATCAAGAAATGGTTGGAAGAGACTAGAGTCATGAGGCCAAAGAGCAAAGATGTCATCTACATAGCGGACCCAGAGTGAAGGGCGCACATCAATAGTAGGAAGAAGAACAGTCTCAAAGTACAGTGGTACCTCTACTTACGAGCAGCTCCCAACTCGAACAATTATCTAAGTGTTTTTTTGTAGGTGCTTTTGTAAGTGTATTTTTGGGGGTCTGAAATGGATTAATCTAATTTTCATTATTTCTTATGGGAAAAATTCCTTCAGTATTGGCACTTGAATAGCCATCTGGAACGAATTTTGCTCGTAACTCGAGGTACCACTGTATTCCATGTAAAGATTAGCAAGAGCAGGAGATAGAGGAGAGCCCATAGTGACACCGAAGGTTTGAGAATAATATTTACCTTTGAAGGAAAAGAAATTAGAGTCCACACAAAGGTAGATAAGATCAAGAAAGACATCAGTAGGTATAGGGAGATGAAGTAACTCTTCATTGGCCTTCTCTCTGAGAAAATTAAGGACATCATCTTTTCTGTCATGTCAGAGATCACAGTCATCCTATTGATTGGTCTTCTGCTAAAACTGTTTACCCTACGTCCAACTTTCACAGTCATCGTCTTGTTGAATCCTCCCTTATACACAACTTTCCTTGTATGAATCTGAGTCCTGGCTTTGTATCTGTTGATGCTTTCCTTTCCCATTACATTGTTAAATGCTCCAAACTTCAGAACACCCGTGACTTAACCTGATTCTTTTTTCCCTTCTCCCTCTTCCTTCTTTCTCCTCTGTGTTTTCTTTCTTTTGCCTTGTTTCTGTGGTTTATTAATCTTTTCTTCCTCTGTGCTCTTGTCCCTACCCTATGTGGGCTGCTAACACCCTTGCAGTGCTCCTCTTTCTTAGTACAGTGGTACCTCGAGTTACGATGGTCCCCAAAATCGCCATTTTATGTAAGTTTATTTTTTTAAATGCTTTTGTAAGTATATTTTTGGGGGTGTAAAAGGACTAGTCTATTTTACATTATTCCTTATGGGGATAAATTCGTTTGGTAATTTCACTTGAACAGCATTCTCAAACGAAAAAATATTGTAACTCGAGGTACCACTGTATTTGACTGACTCCACTACTACTACTACCACTAATACTCCTCCTTCACTCTCTCTTGTTCCCACCCCTGTCGGCTGGCCTCTATATAAACTCCCTCTATTCTTTTTGTTAGTGTGACTTTGTAAATGGTCCAAGTCGGACCGAATTGTCGTCTTAAGCTCCTCTCTTCTATATGCGGGTTATTTGTGTATTGTTCCAGTCACGGTATTGTGCCTTTTTGTGTTATTTTGCAGTTTTATAAACTGAAGTGTAAGCACGCCTCTGGCAAGACAGTGATGGAGTGAATGATGATGAAAGTTTTCTTTTTCGGGCCACCATGTCTTAGTGGGAAATGGCCGATGTGTTAAAAAAATTTTTTTTTTAACACCTGCCATCTCCTACTGAGGCAGGGTGATATTTCTTCTTTTTACATTTAGTAATTTATACAGGAGAAGGGGTTACTAGCTCCTTGCTGTTCTTATTTTAGGCACGTCTTACGACACTCGTGGTTTACGGAGGAAGGATTCTTCTCCATTTACCCCATGGAATATAAGAAAAATTACCTTAGGCAGTAGAGCATCAGATGTCTAGAATACTATGGACAATCAGGAATACTTTGGACCAAGCTGTTCTTTGACTGGTGATATTTCCTATCCACTGATTATCACTTACATCAGCCAACTGCATCATCTAGTGCATTACTTAGTTCATTTTTATTACTATTCTTCTCTGCTTATACACTATAATTTCAATTTTTTTTTTTTTTTTTTTCCAACAAGTCGGCTGTCTCCCACCGAGGCAGGGCGACCCAAAAAGAAAGAAAATCCCCAAAAAGAAAATACTTTCATCATCATTCAACACTTTCACCTCACTCATACATAATCACTGTCTTTGCAGAGGCGCTCAGATATGACAGCTGAGAATAAATCCCTCCCAGCTGTCACTATCCCAGACCCCCCCTTTAAAGTGCAGGCATTGTGTAATTTATTTTTTAAAATTTTCATGTGCATATTTTTTTTTTTTTTTAATTCAGATATTGAGTTTACTACTGGTATGTGTGATACTACTGGTGGGGAAGGTAGGCAGACATGATGAGGGAAAGCCAGAAGAAATTTCATCAGACAGAACTACTACATCTGAAGGTTGAACATTTCTTAAAAAATAAAATGTATTCCTTTACTTATTTTGCAAGTTTATAATTTGTTTGGCATTGTTGAACCATACTCAAAGGTTTAGGGCTTCTTTTTATGATTCCTTGCTGTATGAGAAGGTAAAAGTGCAGGAAAAACTGATGCCACTGACTTCCCTCCATTCTTTGGTCTATAAATATGAACTCAAATGATCAAATCTATTTTCTCTGTTTTTTATGTGCAGGTTTATAATTACATTGCATTGTTGAAGGTGCAGGATTCAAATATAATCCAATTCAAAGTGGGAGTTATCACAGTTGCTTTTTGCTGATGATGCAGTTCTGTTGGGAGTTTCTGAAGAGATACTGCCAAGGTTACCTTGGTGGAGGACTTTGGGAGAGTATGTGTAAGAAGGAATTTGAATCTAAACATTGGAAAGAGCAATGTGATGAGCGTAACAAAAAAGTCTAGGCAATGAAAGATTGTGTATCAGGTTGGTGGGAGGGAGTATGAAGGGAATGTATTCAAATGTTTGGGAGTGAACATGTCAGCAAATGCATCTGTGAAAGATGAGGTGAACCTTAGAATTCATGAGTGAAAATGGTAGGTGGTGTGTTTAAGCATCTGAGGGAAAAACATGAATGTACAAACACTTATATGGGTGTAAATCTTGAACTTTCACAATTACAGGAAGGAGGAGGCTAGAGAAAGCAGCTATGTCAGGTTTGAGAGCAATACCAATGTTGGGTGTGAATATTATGCAGGAAATTTGGAGCTCTTGTACAAGATACTTCTTTCAACAAACTGGCCGTATCCCACCGAGGCAGGGTGACCCAAAAAGAAAAACAAAAAGTTTCTCTTTTTAACGTTAGTAATGTATACAGGAGAAGGGGTTACTAGCCCCTTGCTCCCGGCATTTTAGTCGCCTCTTACGACACGCATGGCTTACGAAGGAAGAATTCTGTTCCACTTCCCCATGGAGATGAGAGGAAATAAACAAGAACAAGAACTAGCAAGAAAAAAGAAGAAAACCAAGAGGGGTGTATATATATGCTTGTACATGCATGTGTAGTGTGACCTAAGTGTAAGTAGAAGTAGCAAGATTTACCTGAAATCTTGCATGTTTATGAGACAGAAAAAAGACACCAGTAATCCTACTATCATGTACATCAACTCCAGGCTTTCGTTATACACTCACTTGGCAGGACGGTAGTACCTCCCTAGGCGATTGCTATCTACCAACCTACTACCTAGGACAAGATGCTTGGAGGGTAGTAGGAGGAAGGTGGGGTAGGGGTTGTCCTAGTAAAGATTGGAGGGAGAGGATAAAGGAGGTTTTGTGTGTGAGGGGCTTAGACTTCCAGCAAGTGTGCGTGAGCGTATTAGATAGCAAGTGGAGGCAAATGATTGAAGGGATTCAATGAAACCGGTTAGCTAGACTTGAGTGATGGAGATGGGAAGTACAGTGGCTGTGCTCTGAAGGAGGGGTGGAGATGTGTTGCAGTTTTTGAACTGTAGTATCCGCACTCCTCTGGCAAGGACCCCAATGGAAATAAGTCACTCTGTCTGACTTTTTTGGGTTATCCTAGGATCTCTACACATATGCTGCTATGTATGATAATGTATGTAAATGTATTTGTGTATACCTGAATAAACTTACTTACTTACTTACTTACTATGGAGTGATGATGAAAGTTTCTCTTCTTTTTCGGGTCACCCTGCCTTGGTGGGAAACAGCCGATGTGTTAAAAGAAAAATTTAGAGCTTAGAAATTAGATGTTGCCAAAGGTATAATTCAGAGGCCTGAGGAGGGGTTGTATTTAGAAAGGATGGAACACAATTGTTTGAATCCAGGGTGGAAGTAAGTATGGATAGGGGTCATCCTATGAAGGGTTGGAGGGAGGGAGTAAAGGTTTTGAATGCTAGGGGCTTTATGTAAGAATGTTAGATTGAAGTAGGAGTCTGCCAAAGTTTTGGTATTGGTGGGTATCACTTAATTTTGTTGAAATCGGTATCAGCCTTAAACTGAGTGTAGGTATTGGTATTGGGGGATATAGGGTAATTTTGATGATGAAGGTGTGGTTGGTATCGACTTATGTTAATGGTATCAGTATTGACCTATATCTTGAATATTGGTACAGTGGACCCCCGCTATTCGAACGGCTCGGCAGTCAAACAAATCGTCATTAGTACAAAAAATTTGATATCGTCATGCGAACAAATTATCGCGAGTCGAACGAATACGTTCGTGACCTGTCGGCCCAGGCGCTTGGGTGCCTCACAGCGCAGGCGTGGAGAGCCAGTCCTGCGTTGTTTACACTCGAGAAAACAATACCCTGCACGCTTCCCCAGACATTTCACACAATTATAATTTTTTGGAGTTTGTTCATTAAGTGCGACTGTGAAATAAGCTACCATGGGTCCCAAGAAAGTTCCTAGGGGTACCCCTGGGCTGATAAAAGTGAGAAACACCGTAGAAATGAAGAAGGAAATAATACAAAAATACGAGAGTGGTGTGCGATTGTGTGATCTTGCCAGGATATATGGCAAAAACAGGTCAACTATCGCTTCTATCCTGCTTAAGAAGGAAGAAATTAAGCAAGCTGATGTTGCAAAAGGTGTTACTGTGCGAGCCAAAAACAGACCACAAATAATCGAAGAGATTGAGAAGGTGTTGCTGGTGTGGATCAAGGATAAAGAGTTAGCGGGTGATAGTGTGTCTGAGTCAATTATTTGTGAAAAGGCAAGGAACTTGCATGCCGATCTTTTAAAGAAAATGCCTGCAACCAGTGCTGATTGTAATGGTAGTGAATTTAAAGCCAGCAAAGGCTGGTTTGAGAGATTTAAAAATCGTAGTGGCATACATAATGTGGTAAGGCATGGTGAGGCTGCCAGTTCAGACAAACATGCAGCTGAAAAATTCATAAATGAGTTTCAGGACTACATAAAGACTGAAAAATTGAAACCTGAACAAGTGTTCAATTGTGACGAAACAGGCCTGTTTTGGAAGAAAATGCCCAACAGGACCTACATTACTCAGGAAGAAAAGGCACTACCAGGACACAAGCCTATGAAAGACAGGCTAACTCTCATGATGTGTAGTAATGCTAGTGGGGATTTTAAATTAAAGCCTTTACTAGTGTATCACTCAGAAAATCCCAGAGTGTTCAAGAGACACAATGTCGTCAAAAGTAGATTGTGTGTCTTGTGGAGAGCTAGTCAGAATGCATGGGTCACAAAGCACCTTTTCAGTGACTGGATCCATGAAGTGTTTGGCCCCAGTGTGAGAAAATACCTACAGGAAAAGGGTTTGGACAAAAAGAGCTTCCTGTTGCTGGACAATGCTCCTTCACATCCTCAAAACATGGAAGACCTACTGTGTGAAGACTTCAAATTTATAAAACTGAAGTTCTTGCCTCCTAACACCATGGACCATGGACCAGCAGGTCATCTGTAACTTCAAAAAACTCTACACAAAAGCAGTGTTTGAAAAGTGCTTTGAAATGACCTCGGACAGTGAATTGACCCTTAGAGAGTTCTGGAAGAATCATTTCAATATCTACAGCTGCATAGGCCTTATAGGCAAGGCTTGGGAGGGAGTGACTTCAAGGACTTTGAACTCTGCTTGGAGACCATTGTGGCCAGGTTGTGTCCAACAGAGGGATTTTGAAGGGTTTGAGGCTGACCCTGACCCTGCCGACCCTGTGCCTGTTGTGGACTGTATTGTGGAATTGGGCAAGTCCATGGGGTTGGAGGTGAGTGGCGATGATGTGGAAGAGTTAGTGCAGGGCCACAGGGTAGAGCTAACAACTCAAGAGCTGCAAGAGCTGGAAATGGAAGAGCATCAGACCAGATTTGAGGCTATTGATTCACGGGAGAAGGAGGAGGAAGAGGGGCTGAAGAAGGTGCCTTCTTCAGAGATTAAGGAGATGTGTACAATGTGGAATAGATTGCAAAGTTTTGTTGAAAAATACCACCCTGAACAAGCTCAAACAAGCCATAACAGCAGCATGTTCAGTGACCAAACAATGTCCTTCTTCAGGAACATGTTGAAAAGGCGCCAGAAACAGAGGACTGTGGACAGTTATTTTGTTAGTGTCCAGTGACTCCTAAGCTGGTCCTAGTGGGATTAAAAGACAAAGAAAGAAGTAACCCCAGATAGGGCTTTGGTACCTGAAGTCCTTCTGGAAGGGATTCCCTTCCAAACACTAACCCCTCCCTCCCTCACTCCTCCTCCCTCTCTTCCATATGCCATCAACAATCTTCAATAATGGTAAGTAAAAAGACTTGCATTTATTTACTAATACTTTTAGTAGTACAGCACTGTAGTATTTAATGTTTTTGTCTATGTAGAAGCTTAATTTTATTAAAATATATTATTTTTTATATATTTTTAGATTTCTGGAACGGATGAATTGTATTTCCATTATTTCTTATGGGAAAAATTAAATCGGCTTTCGAACATTTCACGTTAAGAACAAGCTCCTGGAACGGATTAAATTTGAATGGCGAGGGTCCACTGTATTGGTAAAATTTTTGGTATCATCCCATCCCTAGACTGGAGTGAGTGAAAACTAATGGATTTATGTCTTGACTTACTGTTGGTGTGAGTAGGGTGAAATATATGAAGGGATTCAGGGAAACCTGGTTTGCTGGACTTGGTCCTGGAGGTGGGAAGTAGTATCTGGTAAAACAGCTATTACATGAGTGATGTTGAATGTGCTTCCTTTTTTTAGGTCACCTTACCTCGATGGGAGACAGCTGTTGTGTTAAAAAAAAATTAATTATTCTCCAGCTCTCAGAAACATTATTTTATTGAAGCCTGGTTGGTACAAGGTTACTTCTTTTTCTTTCATGATTTATTCATTAGTAAAAATATTATTAACCCTTATATTTCTTGTTTAGTTGTTTGGTAAAAGCTTTATAAACTACTATTGTATTTTATGCAACTGTTTTGGAATGTGTAATGATGGACTTTTTTTACGCGGCCTGGTCACAGACCGGGCCGCAGGGGCGTTGACCCCCGGAACTCTCTCCAGGTAAACTCCAGGTAAAATTATGGCTTCTTATTGGATTATGCAAATATAAACAAAATTATATTCTTTATTGATTCTTTCAGGTGGAAATTGGAGGTCCCGAACTTACTAGCATCACCGACGAACACCAGAGAACTTTGAAGCTAGCACTTCCTAAGACTGCAACCTACCCATATGGCCTTAGCTTTACATCCTCAGACTATGGCATGAGTGGGACTCCACCTCATGATCCCGAGTACCCTCAGTTCAAGAATGAGTATCCCAGTAATGTCAAGTAAGTAAGAGGAGACACTTCTTACACAACCTAAGTGGAATGCTTTGCAAGTTTAAAATATTAATGTTGCAATCACTTAAAACTGTGTTTATTTTTTAAAACCTATGATTTCTGCATATAGATATAAATACAGGTTTCCCTCTCTTCATGTGAATTCACTTTATTCGTATCTGCTGTTGTGATATTCCAATTCTAATTATATTTCTTCCAGCAAGCATGTGTGAGCGTGTTAGATAGGAGTGAATGGAGACGAATGGTTTTTGGGACATGACGATCTGTTGGAGTGTGAGCAGGGTAACATTTTGTGAAGGGATTCAGGGAAACCAGTTAATTGATTTAGTTGGACTTGAGTCCTGGAAATGGGAAGTACAATGCCTGCACTTTAAAGGAGGGGTCTGGGATAGTGACAGCTGGGAGGGACTATTCTCAGCTGTCGTATCTGAGCTCCTCTGCAAAGACAGTGATTATGTATGAGTGTGGTGAAAGTGTTGAAAGATGATGAAAGTATTTTCTTTCTTTTTGGGTCACCCTGTCTCGGTGGGAGACGGCCGACGTTGAAAAAAAAAAAATTTCTTCAATATAAATTTGATATATACAGTTGGTCCTCTCTTTATCAGACAAACACACTGGGGGGATTTGGATATGCTTCTAGTGTGTTACAGATTGGCCCATTTTAAGACCTTTTTACTCTTGTGAATTTTGCTGTATCTATCATAGTTTTCTTTTTATTAATTGTTCAATGAGAGTCCAAACAGTCATTATTCCAACTTACAAACTATTGGGAACCACCCACTCCCAAGTGCAAAAGTACACAGTTACAGATCTCACTAGCCCTTTGAAGGAGTTTGGGCTCTCAGATTGGTTACTTGAGTATGACATAGACTTCCTCTATTGAGTAGAGGCAGTTGCAAAAATTTCATATCTGGTTTGGGCTCTGGAATCTTTCCAGACAAGGGACCATAAATGGTCCTTTGCCCCGATAAAGGGTATTAAGAAAGGTTCCTTAATATCAGTAAAGGGGCTCTTAATTCAAGGAATTGGACCTGCTCTTCCCTTTCTTGGATTGAATCTGAATGCCTCCCTTTCCCCTTGGTACTGTATGACTATGGTTTAGTGCTCCTTCTTGAATATAATAATAATAATGCAGTAAAACCTCTCATTAATGGATTTTGGATGAAATATTAGCTGGACAGACACTAATGATCAGACGAAATTGACAAAAGTCCATATTTCATTATTTTGTCTGTAGTGATACTGTTCGGTTGTTTTCTGATGTGTTGGGCCAAGTCTGTTAACTCCAACATTTGTCCGGTATGGGCCAATACGGCCACATCCAAGACCTGTCTGTTTTCAGTGTTCCGTGATCCATAGGCCATCTACACCAGTTTTTGGTTTGTGCTTACTCACACATAATATACACTCATCATTCAGTCTCTGATTTACCCTGGATTTAGAGCATTGTGTGTGACTGTTAACACATTAAGTAAAGTGCAATTAACAACGGCTTCTAAAGCAAGTGGTGGTGTCCAGAGAAAATGTGGTTCTTATACATCTATGTCTTCTCAGCCATTTGCATTTGAGCCATCTACATATTCTCAGCCATCTATCTTTTCAGCTATCTACTTCTCAGCCATCTACATCTCAGTCAGCTACATCATCTCAACCATCTACATTATCTCAGCCACTTACATTATCTCAGCCACCTACATCATCTCAGCCACCTACATAATCTCAGCCATCTATGTCTTCTCAGACATCTCTACATTATTTTCACTAGCAGAGCTTTACAGTTTCTCTGACTCAGAATAAAAGTTATTCTAAGTTACCACTAGCAATCACAGCATTTTACACCTTGTCTCTCCACCACAAAAGGGTAAGTAAAATTACTGTAAATTACATAGAGTACTATACAATTACTCTACAGTACAGTACTGTATGTAGTACTACAGGCTAAAATACCTGTATTCTTAGTGTCCAGTTGTCTTCTGCATCAGATGACCAAGTTCACTACTACCGAAGACAACCAGAGGATCATGAAATATTAATATAATAATTCAGGAGTTGCAGACAGTTGGCATTATCATGCAACCTTTCCCCCATCCCCATTTCCTCAGTCAATTAATGAGAGATTTTACTGTATATGCAGTTGGTTAGGTTCACAAAATGTACTGAAGACTATTATGTGGAATTAATTGTAAAAATCAACTAAAATGCCAGGAACAATGGGCTAGTAACCCCTTTTCCTGTATAGCTTACTAAAAAGAAAAAGAAGAAAACCGTCAAAGTGGGATGTTTGAATGTGCGTGGATGTTGTGCGAATGATAAGAAAGAGATGATTGTAGATGTTATGAATGAAAAGAAGCTGGATGTCCTGGCTTTAAGTGAGACAAAGCTGAAGGGGGTAGGAGAGTTTCAGTGGGGAGAAATAAATGGGATTAGGTCAGGGGTTTCAAATAGAGTTAGAGCTAAAGAAGGAGTGGCAATAATGTTGAATAATCAGTTATGGCAGGTAAAGAAGGAATATAAATGTATAAATTCAAGGATTATGTGGAGTAAAATAGAGGATGTGAAAAGTGGGTTATAGTAAGTGTTTATGCACCTGGAGAAGAGAGAAGTGTAGAGGAGATAGAGAGATTTTGGGAAATGTTGAGTGAGTATGTGGGGAGTTTTGAACCAAGTGAGAGAGTAATTGTGGTTGGGGATCTTAATGCTAAAGTGGGTAAAAATGTTGTGGATGGAGTAGTAGATAAATTTGGAGTGGCAGGGGTAAATGTAAATGGGGAACCATTAATTGAGCTATGTGTAGAAAGAGGTTTGGTAATAAGTAATACATATTTTATGAAAAAGAGGACAAATAAATATACAAGGTATGATATAGCACGTAAGGAAAGTAGTTTGTTGGATTATGTATTGGTGGATAAAAGGTTGATGGGTAGGCTTCAGGATGTACATGTTTATAGAGAGGCAACAGATATATCAGATCATTATTTGGTTGTAGGTACAGTTAGAGTAAAAGGTAGCTGGGACAAAAAGAAAAGGGCAACAGCAAGTAAGAGAGAGGTATAAGTGTATAAACTAAGAGAGGAGGAAGTTAGGGTGAGATATAAGCAACTATTGGCAGAAAGGTGGGATAGTGCAAGTATGAGTAGTGGGGGGGTTGAAGAGAGTTGGGATAGTTTTAAAAATGCAGTATTAGAATGTGGGGCAGAAGTTTGTGGCTATAGGAGGGTGGGTGCAGGAGGAAAGAGGAGTGAGTGGTGGAATGAAGAAGTAAAGGGTGTGATAAAAGAGAAAAAAGGTAGCTTATGAGAGGTTTTTACAAAACAGAAGTGTTAATAGAAGAGCAGAGCATATGGAGAGTAAAAGAAAGGTGAAGAGAGTGGTGAGAGAGTGCAAAAGAAGAGCGGATGAAAGAATGGAGGAGGCTTTGTCAAGAAATTTTGCTGAAAACAAGAAAAAATTTTGGAGTGAGATAAACAAGGTAAGAAAGCCTAGGGAACGAATGGATTTGTCAGTTAAAAACAGAGTAGGGGAGTTAGTAGATGGGGAGCTAGAGGTATTGGGTAGATGGCGGGAATATTTTGAGGAACTTTTAAATGTCGATGAAAAAGGGAGGCGGTAATTTCATGTACTGGCCAGGGAGGTACAACATCGTTTAGGAGTGAAGAAGAGCAGGATGTGAGTGTGGGGAAGGTGCATGAGGCATTATGTAGAATGAAAGGGGGTAAAGCAGCTGGAACTGACGGGATCATGACAGAAATGTTAAAAGCAGGGGGATATAGTGCTGGAGTGGTTGGTATTTTTGTTTAATAAATGTATGAAAGAGGGAAGGTACCTAGGGATTGGCAGAGAGCATGTATAGTTCCTTTATATAAAGGGAAGGGGGATAAAAGAGAGTGTAAAAATTATAGGGGAATAAGTTTACTGAGTATACCAGGTAAAGTGTATGGCAGGGTTATTATTGAAAGAATTAGAGGTAAGACAGAGAGTAGGATTGCAGATGAGCAAGGAGGCTTTAGAGTGGGTAGGGGATGTGTAGATCAAGTGTTTACAGTGAAGCATATATGTGAACAGTATTTAGATAAAGGTAGAGAAGTTTTTATTGCATTTATGGATTTAGAAAAGGCATATGATAGAGTGGATAGGGGAGCAATGTGGCAAATGTTGCAAGTGTATGGAATAGGTAGTAAGTTACTGAAGGCTGTAAAGAGTTTTTATGAGGATAGTGAGGCTCAGGTTAGGGTGTGTAGGAGAGAGGGAGATTACTTCCCGGTAAAAGTAGGTTTTAGACAGGGATGTGTAATGTCACCATGGTTGTTTAATATATTTATAGATGGGGTTGTAAAAGAAGTAAATGCTAGGGTGTTGGGGAGAGGGGTGGGATTAAATTATGGAGAATTAAATGCAAAATGGGAGTTGACACAGTTACTTTTTGCTGATGATACTGTGCTTATGGGAGATTTTAAAGAAAAGTTGAAAAGGTTAGTGGATGAGTTTGGGAGAGTGTGTAAAGGTAGAAAGTTAAAGGTGAACATAGATAAGAGTAAGGTGATGAGGGTATCAAACTATTTAAATAAAGAAAAATTGGATATCACATTGGAGAGGGATTATGGAAGAAGTAAATGTTTTCAGATATTTGGGAGTTGACGTGTCATCGGATGGGTTTATGAAGGATGAGGTTAACCATAGAATTGATGAAGGAAAAAAGGTGAGTGGTGCATTGACGTATCTGTGGAGACAAAAACCTTATCCATGGAGGCAAAGAAGGAAATGTACGAAAGTATAGTGGTACCAACACTCTTATATGGGTGTGAAGCATGGGTTGCAAATGCTGCAGCGAGGAGGAGGCTGGAGGCAGTGGAGATGTCCTGTCTAAGGGCAATGTGTGGTGTAAATATTATGCAGAAAATTCGGAATGTGGAAATTAGGAGAAGGTGTGGAGTTACTAAAAGTATTTGTCAGACGGCTGAAGAGGGGTTGTTGAGGTGGTTTGGTCATTTAGAGAGAATGGATCAAAGTAGAATGACTTGGAGAGCATATAAATCTGTAGGGGAAGGAAGGCGGGGTAGGGGTCGTCCTAGAAAAGGTTGGAGGGAAGGGGTAAAGGAGGTTTTGTGGGCGAGGGGCTTGGACTTCCAGCAAGCATGTATGAGCATGTTAGATAGGAGTGAATGGAGACGAATGGTTTTTGGGACATGACGATCTGTTGGAGTGTGAGCAGGGTAACATTTTGTGAAGGGATTCAGGGAAACCAGTTAATTGATTTAGTTGGACTTGAGTCCTGGAAATGGGAAGTACAATGCCTGCACTTTAAAGGATGGGTCTGAGATAGTGACAGCTGGGAGGGACTATTCTCAGCTGTAGTATCTGAGCTCCTCTGCAAAGACAGTGATTATGTATGAGTGTGGTGAAAGTGTTGAATGATGATGAAAGTATTTTCTTTTTGGGGATTTCCTTTCTTTTTGGGTCACCCTACCTCGGTGGGAGACGGCCGACTTGTTGAAAAAAAAAAATCGTTGATGGCTTAATTGAGTTGAGTTCAGCTGCCATGGGCCTGGAATGTATCTACTGTATAAAGCAAGGGACTTCTTTCAACAAACCGGCCGTATCCCACCAAAGCAAAAGCAAGGTAAACCTGCATCATATACTTTTTCAACTCTTGAGTTATTTTAACACACTGCCCATTTCTCACAGAAGCAGCACAACACAAAGCAGGAATCAGATTCACCATACTCATTCTTTACTTGTCTTTTCAGAAGTGTATAGGCAACACAGTTTAAATTGCCATCTGAACTGTACTATTCTCACCCATCCTTCAGAATTCAGGCACTGTACTTCCTAGCTTCAGAACTCAGGTCTGACTAATATTTTTTTCTGAATGCCTTCATAAATGTTACCTCACACTCCAAAAGCACATGAAATTCTTAAAACCACTTATCTCCAATTTGGTCTAGCATACTCACACATACCTATGGGATGCTCAAGCCCCTACCACTTAAAACCACCTTAACACACTATCTCCAAATATCCCTGTGTCTTACCCTACACCTCCCTCCATCCATTCCAGATTTATACACCTTACTCACTCTGTCTTACTCTATTATTTCTAAATTATCAAGCCATTTCAGCAACCTCTTGTTTGCTTTACTATATATCTTTCATGCAAACACACTGTCCTCTTATTTCTTCTCTTTATTCTTTGTATAGTAATCACATCATATTTCAGTCTCAAACGTTGCTACACTGCCTCTAGCTTCCACGCTGCAACATGTCTTGTGTCCATACAAAAATATTGGCACTGCCATACTCTGTTTTTTATTTTTTAGCATGCTGGCCTAACCCACCGAGGCAGGGTGACTTAAAAAGAAAAACTTTTTTTTTTTATTTAGTAATTTATACAGAAGGGGTTACTAGCCCCTTGCTCCTGGCATTTTAGTTGCCTCTTGTAACACACATGGCTTAATGAGGAAAGATTCTTTTCCACTTCCCCATGGAGATGAAAGGAAACAAAAAGCAACAAGAACTATTAGAAAAATAGAAAACTCAAGAGGGGTGTGTATACATATGTGTACATGCATGTGCAGTGTGACCTAAGTGTAAGTAGAAGTAGCAAGATGTATCTGTCATCATCTTTCTTCTTTTAACAAACTGGCCGTATCCCACCGAGGTAGGGTGACCCAAAAAGAATAGCGAAAGTTTTTTCTTTTTAAATTTAGTAATGTATACAGGAGAAGGAGTTACTAGCCCCTTGTTCCTGGCATTTTAGTCACCTTTTATGACATGCATGTCTTATGAAGGAAGAATTCTTTTTCACTTTCCCATGGAGATAAGAGGAAATAAAGAAAAAGAACTATTAAGAAAATGGAAGAAAACCCAGATGAGTATGTAAATATATATGCATGTACATACATGTGTAGTGTGATTTAAGTGTAAGTAGAAGTAGCAAGATATACGTTATCCTGCATGTTTATGAGACAAGACACCAGCAATCCTACCATGTAAAACAGTTACTCTCTACTCTGTTATATTCCCTATTTTATGCCCATTGATAAGCTTATATCTTTCCACAGACACCTTTGTCTATTCTGTGATTTACTTCATCTTTGATATGCTCATCTGTTGACTCATCCACTCCAGGATATTGTTTTTAAACATACCTGAAGTCTCTCACAAAGGTAGGGTGACTCAGAAAAGAGGAAACGCATTCACCATTATTCATTCAATCACTGTCTTACCAGAAGTGTGCCAATATCAGAGTTCAGAACTGAGCTGTGATATCCTCACCTCTTGTTAAGAGTGTAGGCACTGTAGTTCCCACCTCCAGGACTTAAATATCTACTGACAGTGAACTCAGTTCACACACTGAGTGTCTGTGGTTCAAGTACTGGCATGGATTGAAATGTTGGGCATGTTTCCTTACACTTGCTGCTGCTGTTGCCCTAGCAGTAAGTAGGTACCTGGGTGTTAGTTGACTGCTGTGGGTTGCATCCTGGAGGGACAGGGGTAGTATACTTTAGGATTGAACTTTGAAATGAGTAAAGGTAGGATAACAGCTCTTAGCCTGTAAAACTGGGAAACTCAACACCAACCTGTGTAGGGTGGGGTGGCCCTATGCCTCTATATACCTTCCATACATACCTCGCATACCTTCCACTGTTGTAGCTCTTCAAAAAATATCTGTAGCTATATTATTTTCTTTAGTAGTCATGTTATTTATTTATTTTTACTATTAATATAAGTAACCCTTATTTGCTAGTGTTTATATACATTGATGAGAAAGGTACAAAAAGTGAGAAGTTTGTGAAACATATTACAGTACACTACATTACTATGGTCTAAGTGCTCGCTTGGACTTAAGCTAACTGCAGGATATTTGTCACTTATACAGTTACTCAGTTATCCATTGTACAGTGGAACCTCGGTTTTCGTGATTAATCCATTCGAAAAAGTCTGACAACAAACCGAATCGTACGAAAACGGAAGCAATATTTCCCATAAGAAATAATGTAAATCCAATTACTCCATTCCAGACACCAAAAATATTAACAAAAAATACATTTTATAGAGAATAACTAGTTTTACATACAAACTAGGGCATACAAAAACCGAGGTTCCACTGTACAGTCATCCCTTGGTTTTCAATTGTCTCAGTTTTCACCGATTTTGGTTTTCAATCACTTTTTTCATGGAAAAATTGTCTCAGTTTTCACCGATTGTCTCAGTTTTCACTGATGGTATGGAACCTGTCCACCAGTGCCCCACACATACAAAGCCAGCTAGACCGCCACCCACGCACATTGTCACGCAGTGTAGCATTGTTTATGCTTGAGTGAACATCATCCCAGGAGTTCATACAAAACATTTAATAACAATTCATTGTTTTTGGCCCTTGATTATTGTGTGTGACTACTAAATAAGCTACCATGGGCCCAAAGAAAGCTCCTAGTGCCAGTCCTTTGGTAAAGAAAGTGAGAAACATGATGGAGTTTAAGAGTGTAGCAGGCATGCAGGGAGTGTAGCATGTATGCAGGGAGTGTAGAATGTATGCAGGGAGTGTAGCATGTATGCAGGAGTGTAGCATGTATGCAGGGAATGTAGCATATATGCAGGGAGTGTAGCAGGTATGCAGGGAGTGTAGCATGTATGTAGGGAGTGTAGCAGGTATGCAGGGAGTGCAGCAGGCAGGGAGGGAGTGTAGCAGGCATGCAGGGAAGTGACCCAGGATAAGGACTTGATACCTAAATTCCTTATGGAAGGGTATTCCCCTTCCAAAAAATAGGGTCTCTCTCCTCTCCCCTCCTCCATCCAGCAACATCAGTCTTCAATAAAGGTAAGTGCCACATAGGGTTCATTCATTTGTGCATGTAAATCCATCTTTAAGGCCTCCAATTTTTTTTTTTCCAAACTTCTGGGTTTCTGGAACAGATTAATTGAATTTCCATTATTTCTTATGGGGAAAATAGTTTTGGTTTTCACCGATTTTGGTTTTAGCTGATCCATCTGGAACGGATTAAAATTGAAAACCAAGGGATGACTGTATTGTTAAACTAGTAATTGAACAGGTAAACGTGACATATATGTTTCAGGGCTTCGAAATTTTCTGAAGTCTAAACAAGCTTGGGTTTACCCATTAAATGTGTGAATGTCATAGAGTGGAGAAGTGTAAAAAGCTCACAATTTGCCTTCCACTCAAAAGTTGGTCATGGTATGCTGTTGGTTTTAATTTGAATTCTTTGTGTGGATTTTATTCATTCTCTCCCACTTCTGTTACATGACATTTATCATCTTTAAATTCTATTGTTTAATTTGTATGTTCTTCTAGGTCTTATTGCAGAGATGCACAATTATTATTTCTAATCTTGCATATGATAGTATCTTTGCATCATCAGGAAACACTTTTTTTTATACACATCATCAGTCTCCCACCAAGGTAAAGTGGCCCCAAAAAAAGGGTAACATAGTCTCTATCATTCATTCAATAGCTCTCTTGCCAGAATTATGTAGACATCATAATTCAAATGACTCTCCAAACTACACCATCCTTTCTCCTCCAGAGAACAGGCACTGTACTTCCAACCTCTAAGACTCAAGTTCACCTAACCTGTTTTCTTAAATACCTTCATGAATATTACTCTGTAATATTTTTTTTTTTCCAACAAGTCGGCCGTCTCCCACCAAGGCAGGGTGACCCAAAAAGAAAGAAAATCCCCAAAAAGAAAATACTTTCATCATCATTCAACACTTTCACCACACTCATACATAATCACTGTCTTTGCAGAGGTGCTCAGATACAACAGCTGAGAATAGTCCCTCCCAGCTGTCACTATCCCAGACCCCTCCTTTAAAGTGCCATCATTGTACTTCCCATTTCCAGGACTCAAGTCCAACTAAATCAATTAACTGGTTTCCCTGAATCCCTTCACAAAATGTTACCCTGCTCACACTCCAACAGCTTGTCAGGTCCCAAAAACCATTCGTCTCCATTCACTCCTATCTAACACGCTCACACATGCTTGCTGGAAGTCCAAGCCCCTCGCCCACAAAACCTCCTTTACCCCCTCCCTCCAACCTTTTCTAGGACGACCCCTACCCCGCCTTCCTTCCCCTACAGATTTATACGCTCTCCAAGTCATTCTACTTTGATCCATTCTCTCTAAATGACCAAACCACCTCAACAACCCCTCTTCAGCCCTCTGACAAATACTTTTATTAACTCCACACCTTCTCCTAATTTCCACATTCCGAATTTTCTGCATAATATTTACATCACACATTGCCCTTAGACAGGACATCTCCACTGCCTCCAGCCTCCTCCTCGCTGCAGCATTTGCAACCCATGCTTCACACCCATATAAGAGTGTTGGTACCACTATACTTTCGTACATTCCCTTCTTTGCCTCCATGGATAATGTTTTTTGTCGCCACAGATACCTCAACGCACCACTCGCCTTTTTTCCTTCATCAATTCTATGGTTAACCTCATCCTTCATAAACCCATCCGCTGACACGTCCACTCCCAAATATCTGACAACATTTACTTCTTCCATAATCCCTCTCTCCAATGTGATATCCAATTTTTCTTTATTTAAATCGTTTGATACCCTTATCACCTTACTCTTATCTATGTTCACTTTCAACTTTCTACCTTTACACACCCTCCCAAACTCGTCCACTAACCTTTGCAACTTTTCTTTAGAATCTCCCATAAGCACAGTATCATCAGCAAAAAGTAACTGTGTCAACTCCCATTTTATTTCATTGCAGATTACATGGGTATCGGAAGTTACAATGTAAATTGAGTGCAAGGAGAGCCACTGACATGCCATGGCATTAGGGGCAGCTTATTCTAGTCCTTAAAAACTATGTATTTAATATTTAATTCCACATACCTTTGATATACCTTTGAAGAGTTTCGAGAGTATCTACTCTCTGAGCCCGGCCATGGGCCAGGCTCGTCTGGTGCTTGCCTGGTCAACCAGGCTGTTGCTGCTGGAGGCCCGCTGCCCCACATATCCATCACAGCCTGGTTGATCTGGCACCTGGTGAAGATATTTGTCCAGTTTCCTCTTGAAGGCTTCTACACTGGTTCCAGCCGTGTTTCGGATATCTTCTGGTAAGATGTTGAATAGTCTGGGACCCCGGATGTTAATACAGTGCTCCCGTATTGTCCCCACCGCACCCCTGCTCCTCACTGGGTTTATTTTACACTTTCTCCCATATCTCTCACTCCAGTATGTTGTTATGGCAGTGTGCAGATTTGGGACCAGGCCCTCAAGTACTTTCCATGTATATATTATCATGTATCTCTCTCTCCTCCGCTCCAATGAGTACATGTTCAAGACTTGAAGGCGTTCCCAATAATTTAGATGTTTCAATGGCTCAATGTGAGCCGTAAACGATCTCTGGATTTGTTCCAGCTCTGCTATTTCTCCTGCCCTGAACGGGGCCGTCAGCACTGAGCAGTATTCTAAGTGAGGGAGCACTAGCGATTTGAAGAGTGTCACCATCGGCATTATTTCCCTTGTTTTGAAAGTTCTCAATACCCACCCCGTCATCTTCCTGGCTGTTGTGATCTTTGTCTTGTTATGGTCTTTAAACGACAGATCAGCAGACATAATTATTCCCAAGTCCTTTACGTGTTCCTTTCGTTCTATGTGGTGACCCTCTTGCGTTTTGTATATAGTGTTCCTTTTGAGTTCTTCATTTTTCCATACCTAAGCAGCTGAAACTTATCACCATTGAACGTCATGTTGTTCTCCACTGCCAATTGGAAGACCCTGCTTATGTCCTCCTGTAATTTTTCAGTGTCCTCTACCGTAGTGACTTTCATGCTTATTTTAGTGTCATCTGCAAATGATGATACAAAAGTGTGCTGGGTGTTTTTATCTATGTCTGCTATGAGGATGAGAAACAGCAGAGGTGCCAGGACAGTGCCTTGGGGCACTGAGCTTTTGACCTCGCTGATGCTGGATCTTGCCCTGTTCACTACTACTTTTTGTGTTCTTTGTGTTAGGAACTCAAAAATCCATCTGCCTACCTTCCCCGTAATGCCTATGGCCCTCATTTTGTGCGCTATCACTCCATGATCGCATTTGTCAAACGCCTTTGCAAAATCTGTGTAAATCACATCTGCGTTTTGGTCGTCCTCCAATGCCTCCGTAATTCTGTCATAATGGTTCAGCAGCTGTGACAGGCATGATCGACCCGCTCTGAAGCCATGCTGGTTCGGGTTATGTTGGTTGTCCTGGTCCATGAACTTTGTAATCTGCCGTCTCATCACTCTTTCAAAGATTTTTATGATGTGAGAAGTGAGGGCTACTGGTCTGTAATTTTTAGCTAGTGCTCTACTACCTCCCTTATGCAAAGGAGCTATGTCTGCACTCTTTAAGGCCTCTGGAATTTCACCTAGATCTAAGCTCTTTCTCCACAGAATACTAAGGGCTCTTGCTAATGGTACTTTGCACTGCTTTATAAATAAAGCATTCCATGAATCTGGTCCAGGTGCTGAGTGAGTGGGCATGTTGGCCATTTCTTTTTCGAAATCTATGGGATTTGTACTAATGTCGGTTAGGTGGTCTGCGCAGCCTTCTGCTGGAGTGAAAAATATTTCTGCATTTTCTACCTTGCTGTCATTTAGTGGGTTGCTGAACACTGACTCATACTGTTCTTTTAGAATTTCACTCATTTCCTGTTCATCGTCCGTATACGAATCTCCTCTCAATAATGGTCCAATTCTACAGGTAGTTCTTAGCTTGGATTTTGCATAGGAGTAGAAATATTTTGGGTTTCTAGCAATATCCTGTATGGCTCTTTGTTCCCTTTGTACTTCTTCTGTCAGGTATGACATCTTGAGTTTGTGCTCTAATTCCGTGATCTCTCGGTTAAGGCTATCTCTCCTCTGTTGCAACATAACTGTGTTTTTCAGCAATTCAGTAACCCGTTTTCTTCTCCTGTACCATCTCCTACGCTCTCTCTCTATATCTGATCTTAATCCCACCCCTCTCCCCAACACCCTAGCATTTACTTCTTTTACAACCCCATCTTTAAATATATTAAACAACCATGCTGACATTACACATCCCTGTCTAAGACCTACTTTTACTGGGAAGTAATCTCCCTCTCTCCTACACACCCTAACCTGAGCCTCACTATCCGCATAAAAACTCTTTACAGCCTTCAGTAACTTACTACCTATTCCATACACTTGCAACATTTGCCACATTGCTCCCCTATCCACTCTATCATATGCCTTTTCTAAATCCATAAATGCAATGAAAACTTCTCTACCTTTATCTAAATACTGTTCACATATATGCTTCACTGTAAACACTTGATCTACACATCCCCTACCCACTCTAAAGCCTCCTTGCTCATCTGCAATCCTACTCTCTGTCTTACCTCTAATTCTTTCAATAATAACCCTGCCATACACTTTACCTGGTATACTCAGTAAACTTCTTCTTCTTCTTTCAACATGTCGGCTGTTTCCCACCAAAGCGGGGTGGCCCAAAAGGAAAAACGAAAGTTTCTCCTTTTATATTTAGTAATATATACAGGAGAAGGGGTTACTAGCCCCTTGCTCCCGGCATTTTAGTCGCCTTTTACGACACGCATTGCTTACGGAGGAAGAATTCTGTTCCACTTCCCCATGGAGAACTCAGTAAACTTATTCCTCTATAATTCTTACTCTCTTTTATCCCTCTTCCCTTTATATAAAGAAACTATACATGCTCTCTGCCAATCCCTAGGTACCTTCCCCTCTTTCATACATTTATTAAACAAAAATACCAACCACTCCATCACTATATCCCCCCCTGCTTTTAACATTTCTGTCATGATCCCGTCAGTTCCAGCTGCTTTACCCCCTTTCATTCTACGTAATGCCTCACGCACCTCCCCCACACTCACATCCTGCTCTTCACTCCTAAACGATGTTGTACCTCCCTGGCCAGTACATGAAATTACCGCCTCCCTTTTTTCATCGACATTTAAAAGTTCCTCAAAATATTCCCGCCATCTACCCAATACCTCCAGCTCCCCATCTACTAACTCCCCTACTCTGTTTTTAACTGACAAATCCATTAATGGATGTTGCTATTAAAAGACAGGTTGCCTAAGTCAGAGTTAATACATAGCTTAGGTCTGAACCTCTCAGTATTGAGTCTTCCACCAATATCATTTTTTAAAAGTGGTGTGAATTGTGACACAGTAGTGCTATTTACAGTACAGTGGACCCTCGGTTAATGAAAGGTCCCGTTAACGAAAGTTTCGGAAAACGTAAGCTTTTTTCGTAATCGGTTAGCGAAAAATTCCTCGGTTACCGAAAGGTATTAGACGCGTCCGCCTGCTCTGCGCAAGCGCAGGACGCCAGTGAAGCGTTGTTTACCATTGAGAGAACATTACCCAGCGCGCTCTTTCAAAAATTCACAATATATTTGGTGTCTTTTTTGGTGGTTTTAGTTATTGCCACTGTGAAATAAGTCACCATGGGTCCAAAGAAGCTTCCTAGTGGCACCCCTGTGGTAAAGAGAGTGAGGAACACCATCGAACTGAAGAAGGAAATCATAGAAAAATATGAGAGTGGTGTACGTCTGAGTGATCTTGCCAGGATGTACAAGAAAACTCCATCTACTATCAGCACTATCCTGGCATAGAGAAATGAGATCAAGAAAGCTAATGTTGCAAAAGGGGTTAATTTGTTAACGAAACAAAGATCGAAAACAGTGGATGAGGTTGAGAAGTTGTTGTTGGTGTGGATCCATGAAAAACAGAGAGCGGGTGATAGTATTTCTATGGTGATAATTTGTGAAAAGGCAAGGAAGTTGCACGCAGATCTTGTGAAGACAATGCCTGCAACCAGTGGTGAGGAGAGTGATTTTAAAGCCAGCAAAGGCTGGTTTGAGAAGTTTAAGAAACGTGGCATACACAATGTTGTGAGGCATGGTGAGGCAGCCAGCTCAGACAAACGTACAGCTGAAAAATTTGTGCACGAATTCAAGGGGTTCGTAGATGCTGAACAATTCCTCCCCCAACAAGTGTTTAATTGTGATGAAACAGGCCTGTTTTGGAAGAAAATGCCCAACAGGACCTACATTACTCAGGAGGAAAAGGCACAGCCAGGACACAGGCCTATGAAAGACAGGCTAACTCTTATGATGTGTGCTAATGCCAGTGGGGATTTTAAAGTGAATCCTTTACTGGTGCATCACGCAGAAAATCCCAGACCCTTCAGGAAACATGTGTTGACAAGAATAAATTGTGTGTGCATTGGAAAGCTAACACCAAGGCATGGGTCACTATGGAGTGTTTGGCCCTAGTGTGAAGAAATACCTCCTAGAAAAGAAATTGCCACTCAAGTGCCTCCTGGTACTGGACAATGCTCCTGCTCATCCTCACAACTTGCAAGAGTTGTTGCCTGACAACATAAATTTCATCAGAGTGAAGTTCTTGCCTCCTAACACCACTCCTCTCATCCAGCCCATGGACCAGCAGGTCATTTCCAACTTCAAGAAACTGTACACCAAAGCACTGTTTCAGAGGTGCTTTAATATGACCAGTGACTCTGAATTGACCCTAAGAGAGTTCTGGAAAGAACACCTCAATATCGTGCATTGCATAGGCCTTATAGGTAAGGCTTGGGAGGAAGTGACTTCCAGGACTCTGAACTATGCTTGGAGACCACTGTGGCCAGATTGTGTCCAAGAGAGGAATTTTGAGATTTGAGGCTGACCCTGACCCTGACAACCCTGTGCCTGTTGTGGAACATGTTGTGGAAGATATTGTGGAATTGGGGAACAGCCTGAGGTTGGAGGTGAGTGGTGAGGATGTGGAAGAGTTGGTGGAGGAGCACAGGGTAGAGCTAACAACTGAAGAGCTGCAAGAGCTTCATCTGGAACAGCAACAGACCACAGCTGAGGTTATTGCTTCACAGGAAGAGAGAGAGAGAGAGATAAGGAGGTGCCTTCTTCAGTGCTTAAGGAGATGTGTACAAAGTGGAATGAGTTGCAGACATTTGTTGAAAGATACCACCCTGAGCAAGCTGAAATGAGCCTTCTGTGCAACCACTTCAGTGACAGAGCCATGTTGTACTTCAGAAAAGTGTTGAAGAGTCGCCAGAAACAGAGGACTCTGGACAGCTACTTCACTAGGCAGGGGTCTAGTGACTCTCAAGCTGGTCCTAGTGGCATTAAAAGACCAAGAAGGGAAGTAACCCCAGAGAGGGACTTGTCACCTGAAGTCCTTTTGGAGGGTTATTCCCCTTCCAACAACTAACACCTGCTCCAGTCATCATCTATATCTTCCAGATGCCTGCAAGTCTCTTCAATAAAGGTAAGTAAATGTTATATTTTTTTTATTTTGAGTGATTATTTTTTTGTGGAACGAATTAATTGTTATTTTATTTTATTAACACATCGGCCGATTCCCACCAAGGCAGGGTGGCCCGAAAAAGAAAAACTTTCATCATCATTCACTCCATCACTGTCTTGCCAGACGGGTGCTTTACACTACAGTTATAAAACTGCAACATTAACACCCCTCCTTCAGAGTGCCGGCACTGTACTTCCCATCTCCAGAACTCAAGTCCGGCCTGCCGGTTTCCCTGAATCCCTTCATAAATGTTACTTTGCTCACACTCCAACAGCACGTCAAGTATTAAAAACCATATGCCTCCATTCACTCCTATCAAATACGCTCACACATGCTTGCTGGAAGTCCAAGCCCCTCGCACACAAAACTTCCTTTACCCCTTCCCTCCAACCTTTCCTAGGCCGACCCCTAATCCGCCTTCCCTCCACTACAGATTTATACACTCTCGAAGTCACTCTGTCTCGTTCCATTCTCTCTACATGTCCAAACCACCTCAGCAACTCCTCCTCAGCTCTCTGGACAATCGTTTTGGTAATCCCGCACCTCCTCCTAATTTCCAAACTCCAATTCTCTGCATTATATTCACACCACACATTGACCTCAGACATGACATCTCCACTGCCTCCAGCCTTCTCCTCATTGCAACATTCATCACCCATGCTTCACACCCATATAAGAGCGTTGGTATAACTATACTCTCATACATTCCCCTCTTTACTTCCATGGACAAGGTTCTTTGTCTCCACAGACTCCGAAGTGCTCCACTCACCCTTTTCCCTCATCAATTCTATGATTCACCTCATCCTTCATAGACCCATCCTCCGACATGTCCACTCCCAAATATCTGAATACATTCACCTCCTCCATACTCTCTCCCTCCAATCTGATATCCAATCTTTCGTCACCTATTCTTTTGTTATCCTCATCACCTTACTCTTTCCTATATTCACTTTCAATTTTCTTCTTTTACACACCCTACCAAATTCATCCACCAACCTCTGCAACTTCTCTTCAGAATCTCCCAAAAGCACAGTGTCATCAGCAAAAAGCAACTGTGACAACTCCCACTTTGTATTTGCTTCTTTATCTTTTAGCCCAACACCTCTTGCCAAGACCCTCGCATTCACTTTTCTTACAACCCCATCTATAAATATATTGAACAACCACGGTGACATCACACATCCTTGTCTAAGGCCCACTTTTACTGGGAAATAGTCCCCTTCCCTCAACACATTCTAACCTGAGCCTCACTATCCTCATAAAAAAACTTCACTGCTTTCAGTAACCTTCCTCCTATTCCATACACCTGCAACATCTGCCACATTGCCCCCCTATCTACCCTATCATACGCCTTTTCCAAATCCATAAATGCCACAAAAACATCTTTACCCTTATCCAAATACTGTTCACCTATATGTTTCACTGTAAACACTTGGTCTACACACCCCCTACCTTTCCTAAAGCCCCTTGTTCATCTGCTATCCTGCTTTCTGTCTTACTCTTAATTCTTTCAATAATAACTCTACCATACACTTTACCAGGTACACTCAACAGACTTATTCCCCTATAATTTTTGCACTCTCTTTTGTCCCCTTTGCCTTTATACAAAGGAACAATACACGCTCTCTGCCAATCCCTAGGTACCTTACCCTCTTCCATACATTTATTAAATAATAGCACCAACCACTCCAAAACTATATCCCCACCTGCTTTTAACATTTCTATCTTTATCCCATCAATCCCAGCTGCCTTACCACCTTTCCTTCTACCCACTGCCTCACGAACTTCCCCTACACCCACAACTGGCTCTTCCACACTCCTACAAGATGTTATTCCTCCTTGCCCTACACACGAAATCACAGCTTCCCTGTCTTCATCAATATTTAACAACTCCTCAAAATATTCTCTCCATCTTCCCGATACCTCTAACTCTCCATTTAATAACTCTCCTCTCCTATTTTTAACTGTCAAATCCATTTGTTCTCTAGGCTTCCTCAACTTATTAATCTCATTCCAAAACTTTTTCTTATTTTCAACAAAATTTGCTGATAACATCTCACCCACTCTCTCATCTGCTCTCTTTTTACATTGCTTCACCACTCTTTTAACCTCTCTTTTCTCTCCATATACTCTTCCCTCCTTGCATCACTTCTACTTTGTAAAAACCTCTCATATGCTAACTTTTTCTCCTTACTACTCTCTTTACATCATCATTCCACCAATCGCTCCTCTTCCCTCCGCACCCACTCGCCTGTAACCACAAACTTCTGCTGAACACTCTAACACTACATTTTTAAATCTACCCCATACATCTTCGACCCCATTGCCTACACTCTCACTAGCCCATCTATCCTCCAATAGTTGTTTATATCTTACCCTAACTGCCTCCTCTTTTAGTTTATAAACCTTCACCTCTCTCTTACTTACTGCTTCTATTTTCCTTGTATCCCATCTACCTTTTACTCCCACTGTAGCTATAACTAAAAAGTGATCTGATATATCTGTGGCCCCTCTATAAACATGTACATCCTGAAGTCTACTCAACAGTCTTTTATCTACCAATACATAGTCCAACAAACTACTGTCATTACGCCCTACATCATATCTTGTATACTTATTTATCCTCTTTTTCTTAAAATATGTATTACCTATAACTAAACCCCTTTCTATACAAAGTTCAATCAAATTGTATTTACATTATTTCTTATGGGAAATAAGGTTTCAGATAACGAAAGATTCAGATTAAGTAATAGCTCCTGGACCGGATTAATTTCGTTAACCGAGGGTCCACTGTACAGTGGTCCCTCGGTTTTCGCCGAAAATTCGTTCCAGAATGCTGCTCAAGTACCATTACTGAACGAATTTACTTCCTTAAGAAACAATGTCACGTAGGTTAGTCTATTTCAGACCCCCAAAAATACACTTGCAACAGCACTTACGAAAATACACTTACATAAATGTTCGAGTTTGGAGTTGCACGAACACCGAGGGACCACTGTATATGCATTTTTTGTGATGGTACTAATACATGTGTATTTGTCTTACAGTGACTCATTTTTTTTTCAGGACTGAGTATGATTGGTCAGATAGTCCTGGAATAACTCCCTACAAGTTAGTAGATCCAAGTGGTGTGCGGATGAAATTTGGACGCACAGGCAGCACTGACTCTGACATCTCCATTACACCAGCATCTACGCACACAGTCAGAGTTAAAATCGAGTTCGTAACAGTTAGTTTGTAGTTTTTTAATCTTAGTGATTAAAAACTGTATTGCTTGTTTCTGTCTACCCAATTTCTTTACCTACCTTAAAGAAGGTACCACATTATATTTTGGCTCCAGAATTCCTCATTATTCCTTTATTCTATAGCTTCTACTGTAACTGCTGTTTTTCTTGCTGTACTACTTATTTCTGCTCCAGCTAAGGAATTTGTTCAAGCTGTTGCTTCAGTTGCATAAGTGCTATAACCACTGCCGTGTTCCTACTCTTGTTCCAGCATCTGCTTCTGTTGCTTCATATCTGCTATAACTGCTGTTATTCCTGCTCTGTATCTGTTTTCTCTAGCATTTTTTCTAACTTCTACTTCCATTATATAATAGCTGCTGTGACTGGTACATCTGCTTCTGTTCAGCTTTTCTACTGTTTCAGCTTCTGCTACTGTTGCAAAATAGCTGATGTAATTGCTACTATTTCTACCTCTTTTTTTTTTTTCTTTCGGATTCTGCATCTGTTCCAGATTTTACTTATGTTTCTGCTACAACTGTTATTTCATAATTTTACAGTAATTCATTATCCTGTTAATTTTTATCATCTTTTGACCTTTTTTTTATCCACTTTTCTTTCTCTTCTGCCTTCTTTCATTCCTTTTTTCCACTGCCTTGTCTTTTCTTCTTTCTTTTATCTCCTTCATCTTATTTTTTTCTCATTCTTTCTCCTTCCGTTGACACTGATATAATGGAGAGTTACACATTGGTTTTGCTTGATTTGACTAACAGTAAGTCTTCCTGTTGGTGAAGAATAAAAAGCCACAATACCATGTCTGAAACAGTACACAAATAACCTGCATGTAGAAAGAAACTTATGATGACATTTTGGTCCGAAATGTCGTCATAAGTTTATTTCTCCAATGTGCAGGTTATTTGAGTATTATTCCTCTTGGTGTCTGACATTTGTACACCCATACTCCTCCTCTCTTGCCTGGAAACATTGATAATTCATCATCTCTTCACCCAGGGTTGTCACATCACACATCTTTATCTTGCGGGAAGATTTTTGAATGTCACTGTTACTGAATTTATGTGATGGTGCATATATATGTAAGTCCCACATGACCATGGAGAGTGCAGTATGTGGTTCTTGCATGTAGTACACTGCTAGCATGTACTGGAGATTCTTTTCACTCATTTGGAGTGATTTTGGGTGATGTCCCTCAACCGGAGAAATTAATATAGATTAGTGCACTGTAAGATTGAAATATGTAGATAACAGTGATGTGTCTATACTGGAAATTTTTAATTTTAGTCATATTTGCTTATTTATTATTCTCCTTTGGTGTACAATACCACAATTGATATCTAAGATAAATTCTGTAAAATGCATTACAGTGGACCCCCAGTTTACGTACTGCTCAAAACTCGACCCATTATGTAAGTGTATTTTTGTAAGTGCTTTTGTAAGTGTATTTTTGGGGGTCTAAAAGTACTAATCTAATTTACATTATTCCTTATGGGAATAAATTCGTTCGGGAACAGCACTCGAACAGCATTCTGGAACGAATTATGGCATTTAACCGGGGGTCCACTGTATTTTGATCGGCATTGCAGTCAAGAGCCTAGTGGATGTAGATATTATGATTTTACTCCAGAAGAATTTTAACTGTTTATGGAATATTGTTTAATGGCTTACTTTATGTGATATATGTGTAGTTCTTTTAGCAGGGTTAGCTAATGTACAAAAGCATCTCTTGTACACATGTCTCAGCAACATTACAAATGTTGTGTGGCGGTCGTGTGTGTGTGTAAAATTTTGTCAGGATTTTGGGAGATTTCTTGAAGAAAAATTAAAAAGTTGCCAAAGTGGAATACACTGTATTTGTGGATTGGCATTCATAAGAAATTTATTGGTTTGTAAGTACAGATCATGTTAACTTTCATTTATGACTTATGGACATATGGTATAGTCATCTGGGCCAATAAAAAGAAAAAAGTTTTGGTAAAAAAAATCGTTTAAAAACTATTCTGGGTGTATATAGTCCTTGAATACTTTTTACAAGTTTTTTAACCCCAAAACTCTGGAAAATATTTTTTTTTTTGTCTCAGATTACTACATATGAAACTAGTTGTTGCCGATTAGAGATTTATAGTTACATAGTGAATACCATCACCTGGTGCCAGCCACCACACTTGTTACTGCTACTACTACTTGCTCCTAACCACATTTCCATCACATTCTCCCACAAGCCATGACATGCAGCATGCTGATTTATATATGGTGAGTTAAGTCATGGAGAGAAATGCTACAAAATGCTGACACAATGGAAAAAAAGACAAACAAGAACTTTTATTGATGACGTTTCTCCCACACAGCAGGCTTGATAAAGTCACAAAAAAAATATGTTTGTGACTTTATAAAGGTGACTGTGGGGGGAAAATGTTGTCAATAAAGGATGTTATTATACTGCATTTGTTTCTCTTTTTCCAGAGTATCAAGTCACTTTTGTACTAATTTCTAAGGTAATTTTGATGTAGATATTTTCTTTCCAGAGCATTTCTTGTTTCTACCTTAAGGTTTGACATATTTGTGTGATCTTCGCTCCATTAATACTTTAAGGTCTCGGAAAAGATCCCAAATGGCCCGTGAGGTTTGCTTGTACAAACATATGGACCAAGTGTAAATATTTTTGTGCCGTAAGGAGCCGAAGAAAAGGAAAAAAAATGTTTGAACATCTTTACATTTATGGTTTATTTTGGGGGGCTAGGGGGTGTGGACCCCATAAATGAAAGTAGTATGTTAAATGGCTGTGTGGTTTAATAAATAAATAGAATTCTGATTTCAACTTAAAAGATAATGAAATCATATACTTCCTCAGTGTTAGCAGATGATTGAAGGTGGTGAGGACAGAAGTGGCTTCAATAAGTGATATACGTATCACCTTGTAGGGAGCTTAAGTCTTTGAGGCCTGAACAGAAACCTTTGCATTTAGGTGGTGCATTATCCTGACAATCTCTTCCTCTGTTTCCTCCAGCTGTCACTCTCTTCAGCTCTAAATCTTTGGGTAACAGCTGATGGGTTCTGCCAGTTCTAAATACTATTTTGTTTGCTTTCATGGCCTGGTTGTGGAATATTTTAATTTTTTAATTTCAATTTTTTTTAAATATAAAATGGTTATAATCATAACCATAATTTTTAAAGGGGTGGACTGGTAAGCCAGTGGAAGGCCTCGGTCAGATAACCAAAAGCTCCAGCTGCGAGCCATCATATGACTGAGATCCGCATGAGGAAACACTTGCCCTGTTTTCTGACAAACTTTACCTAAACTATGGAATCTGGTTAAGTCGCTCACAAACTCCTACTTTACTGTATCCTGGTTACTCCCTCAGTTTGTACAGGGGTATTCCTTCCATAGATTATTTTTCAGTAATCTCTTTGCAACTGCTGGCAGCAACAGTGGTCTGAGTTCGTCCACAATAAATTGTTTTCTTTCAAACCATATTAAGGTTTCTGGCTGTCTTCTTTCCACTAGTGTTGTATTTGGGAGACTTCACTCTCTTGCTTGCATATTGGCTACATGCACCTCACTCATGCGTGTTATATATCATGGAAAAATGCCTGGCACTGCTCTGCAAGGATTGTCAGGCTGCTTTTGTCAGTTCTTCATATAATTGTAGAATTACCGACAAAATGTTAGGTAAAAGAACACTGACTCAACTAATGTAAGATTTTATTGTGGCAACTTTTGCTCTCCAGGAACATTGACAAAGCTCCTAGAGAGTGAAACATTGCCACAGTAAAATGTCGCATTAGTTGCCTCTGTGTCCTTTTACCTAACAGTTCTCCATATCTTAATGGACTGTACTGTCAATCAGCAAGTACCAGAATCCAATTGTTGTATCCACTGCCCCAACACACTCACTCTGACCTCCTCGCTGAATATCCCATCTTTGATGCAGACTCTCTCTCTTGGCCTTTTAGCAGAGACTGTTTTACTGCACCAACTGTGATTATTCTTGCACTCTACCCTACCTCACTAATCCCTACACTTGTGTGTTCCTTCCCTTCACTCTCATCACCTTTTCACATTTCTCCTTTCAAACATCCCAACCTGCAGCATTGTATGACCCTTTTGGGTTTAGCGCTTAATTTGATTATCATTTTTATTATTGCTCCCTCGGTTACCTCCAGTACCTGGAAAATGGTCTCTTTCTGTACAACATTCTTAAGGCTAAAATAACACTGGTCCATTCATTGGCTAGCTGTAAGATGGCAAGATCATCATTGATATTAGAGTTTACGTCAAACCTAAGGGACTAATTTGTTTAACCTGTACAAGTATTTGACCACATTAAATGCATACTGATTTCTGGCAATAAAAGTACATGTGCAAATTTTAGTAGTAAGTTGATAGACAGCAACCACCCAGGGAGGTATTACCATCCTGCCAAGTGAGTGTAAAATGGAAGCTTGTAATTGTTTTACATAATGGTAGGATTGCTGGTGTCTTTTTTCTGTCTCATAAACATGCAAGATTTCAGGTACGTCTTGCTACTTCTTTTTACACTTAAATCACACTACCCATGCATGTACAAACATATACAGTGGACCCCCGGAGTTCGTACTGCTCCAAACTCGAACAATTATGTAAGTGTATTTTTGTAAGTGCTTTTGTAAGTATTTTTGGGGGTCTAAAAGGACTAATCTAATTTACATTATTCCTTATAGGAACAAATTCGTTCGGTAACGGCACTTGAGCAGCATTCTGGAACGAATTAATGACGAACTCCGGGGGTCCACTGTATATACACATCCCTCTGGGTTTTCTACTATTATCTTACTAGTTCTTGTTCTTTTTTATTTCCTCTTATCTCCATGGGGAAGTGGAACGGAATTCTTCCTCCGTAAGCCATGCGTGTCGTAAGAGGCAACTAACTTGCCGGGAGCAAGGGGCTAGTAACCCCTTCTCCTGTATACATTACTAAAGTTAAAAAGAGAAACTTGTTTTTCTTTTTGGGTCACCCTGCTTTGTTGGGATACGGCCGGTTTGTTGAAAATAGAGAAAGAACTTGAGAGTTTAAGCATTTCAAGGAAACACAAATTTAGGTGTCTAAAAATTATTTGAATTTGGAATGTAGCATAAATGCTGAGTGAAATGTGTAATTCACCTAAGGATATGGAAGGTAGAATGACACATGCACTACGTATGCTGTACACACATCACAGTTGAAGCAGCTTGTGGTACATTACACAGTTTTAAGTAAGCAAAGGGATAATGGGAAAAGTAACTAAAATAGAAGATTATAATGGGAGTATTTGAGAAACAGAAGGCTGAGGAGTAGGGCTACAGCATAAATGTTCATGTAGTCTTCTTGGGAATAATGAAAAGGCATTTAAATGAGAGACTGAATGCAGTTATGTTTTCAACATGTACTTTCATTAATCAATATTTATGATGTACAGTGGACCCTCGGTTTTCGTTGATAATTTTTTCCAGAAGGCTGTTCGAGTGCCGTTACTGAACGAATTTGTTCCCATAAGGACGAATGTAAATTAGATTAGTCATTTCAGACCCCCAAAAATACACTTACAAAAGCACTTACAAAAATACACTTACATAATTGTTCGAGTTTGGAGCTGTACGAAAACCGAGGGTCCACTGTATATTGTATTTTACTTTGAAATATTAGGCTATCTTAGCTACGAATCAAAAGGGTTTTTTGATAATATAGCATTTTGCCTTAGATGATGTAGCTCTATTGGTTCAGTAAGGGACTTAAATGATGTAACTTATTCGCAAACCAGTTAACAAGCTTTATCTATTGACTATGTAGGATTGGCTGTACGTACGTATGTTGAACGCTGGTCATTCTCGTCACACCACCTTTTGAACAAATGTAGTCCTTCTCGTAGAATTTCTGTCTTAAATAAAAGCTGCTTGAGAGGGTGTAATGGATATTAGTACATATTACCTTTTGTCCTAAGAAAGTATTTTTTTTTCTTTTTGCAGGCCCGAAAATTCAGAGCTAAAAATACATAATGAGTCTGTATATGACTTCCATGAGGATGGTGACAGTGACGAGAATGAGTCTTCTGGCCTCATGATAGATGAAACTCCACGCCGCAAGGGAGTTCGTATCCAACCCCAAGACCCTTTGAAGATCAAGCTTAGTTGTGAGTGTTATGGATTTAAGCAACATATTGGTTAGAAGAACCTGTTTGGGCTGTCAAGTCATAGAGAATAGGTCTTTTCTAAGGCTGTGTGCTCTATAAGAGCTGCTGCCATACTTAGCTCCACCTACAGTAGGTAATCGCACGAAAGGCATCTTTAGCCTTGCATATGCATATAGCTGCTTGTGACATTAAAGCATTAATTTCTATAGCTTTTGGAATGGTTCTAGTTGCAGACTGATTAATTTGTGAGCATTGTAGCTAACAAAGGACACTTGCATTTACTCATGCATTTGTGTTTACTTGTGTTGATGGGATCATGCTCCAGCTCTTAGGCCTGGCCTCTTGTGACAAATTCCTGTCAATCCACTTCAGTGGTTATTTCTTATTATTGCTGTATGTTTTGCTTCTCACTTCATTGTGTCTCAGTCCAACAGGAGTGTTAGTGGAGGTGTCTTCACCTCAGCACAGTTCTCATCTAGAAACTTATTCTTTAGCTGCCTCATTTACTTGGGTGTCACATTTTACTATGAGCTGTTTCTGTGGTGCAACTTTCTCTTGTGATGTACAATGAAATCCTCTTTATCTTTACATCTGTGAGGAAGGGAAATTCTTAACAGTTCTGTTGTCTCATCATTTTATAGGCTCTATATAAATGTATAAATATTGCTGGTGAAACTATACAAGGGAATTTCACTTATTTTCATACAGTTAAGCATAGTTACACTTACATTTTTTTAACACACTGACCTCTCTCACCAAGGAGAAGGGGTTACTAGCCCCTTGCTCTTGGCGATTTAATCTCTTCTTACGATACGCATGGCTTATGGAGGAAGGATTCTTCTCCACTTCCCCATTAACCCTGTCAGGCTCCAGACCCCTGATCTGAGAATTGTTTTCCATGGTCCAAGAATTTAAAAAAAAAAAAAATTCTTGTGAAATGATAGAAAATCTTTTTCCGAATGTAACAAAACCAAAAGTACGAAATTTGATGAAAAACTTATGGAATTACGCTCTTGCAAATTTAGCGGTCTTGGTAATATTTACGCATTGGCGATTTCGCCCACTTAAGTCCTATTTTAGCCAATTCTATTGTTCCAATTGACCAAACTCATAGCTGTTTCGCAAGTATTCTTCCACTCTATTGATTGTGTACAAGAAACTGCCAATTTACCTATTTCACCTACTCAATAAAGTGACCAGAAATTGGTAATTTGGCCAATTTCATACAAAATAAAAGAACTGCTAATTTTAAAATAAGTGTCCAGAATAAACAATGTAGATATCCCTGGCACTAAAACAACATTTCCTCTGTTCATTAGTTACATCCCCCAGGCCTTGCCTATGTTACACTTGCTTTCCATTTTGAATTTTTATTCACACAAAAAAATAGATTTATCGGTATGCAGATTACTGCATTATTGTAATAACTGTATAGTGTCAGCACATTCGTGAATGCATATTAGAGTGACTAGTTTTACATGTATTGGATGGGTGATGCAATTTGTGTCCTCTGGAATATTGGCAGAAATCGAACATTACCGCTACTTTGAGTTCAATTTCAAGCTACTCTCAGCCCTGAAACCAATCAAAATCATCTCTGTTTCTGTATTATATTTTTTCAGTTCTACCAAATGATACCAAGAGACCGAGAATACAACTATAAAACTCATCTGAAAATTCACTGTAAAGTCACTGTTTTAAACAAAATATACACTCACAGTTTTTTTCCCATGCACTGTGTGGGGCAGGATTTTTTTTATATGGTGCACACTCGCCATGTAGACCCATTCTTTCATATCTAGCCTCAAATTTCCAGCTCACTGCTTATCTGAGTGAGCTGAGCTCATCATGTAATTCTATGGCACAGACCCAGAGTTCAAACCCATATTACTACGGCACAGACCTTGTAGTGGTTAATGAAAAATCACCACTAAGAGGAAAAAAATATTTTTATAATTCAGAATTTCAACCATTAAGAAATGGACTGGACAACCTATGTGACCCCAATACATAGTACAAAAAAAATACACATTTATTTGTTAATGACATTTATTTTATGTATCTTCATATTAATGCAGCAACTCAGGTTAAGGAAGCAAATATTGTCAATACTATACTTAGTATTTAATAGGAAAAAGGAAGAAAAATTGTCAACAGAAACAATCTTAATTCACTTTAAAGTATCAATCTTGATTTTTTTTTCAACGAACTGGCCGCATCCCACCAAGGCAGGGTGACCTAAAAGAAAAACGAAAATTTCTCTCTTTAAATTTAATAATGTATACAGAAGGAGTTACTAGCAATCTTGATATTTTGGTAATTAGATATACATACAGTGGACCCCTGGATTTCGTACAGCTCCCAACTCGAACAATTATGGGGGTCTGAAACGGACTAATCTAATTTACATTCGTCCTTATGGGAACAAATTCGTTCAGTAACGGCACTCAAACAGCCTTCTGGAAAGAATTATTGACGAAATCTGGGGGTCCACTGTATTGCTAAAGATGCCCTAGGGAAAGATAAGCTTTACAATACCATGAGTGACTAGATGGTAAGAAAAGAAAATGTGATGATCAGAGTTAATAAGTCTGAGGAAGAGACTGGAGTTAAATCCTATATAGATATATACAAATTATACAGAGATTTCTGCAACATATATGAAAATGGAATCACAGTTTATCCCCAAAAAGATAAAAAACACCATTCCAAGAATGGGTTAATGAAAGCTGCTGAAGAGAAGGGAAAAAGAAAGAAAGGACTTTGAACCAATGTAGAAAGTGATTACCTGTTTGTAGTCACAGGAGTGAAACAAAGTTCATGGTGTCCTTTACTTGATATATAGGTCTTCCTCTCTACACGTGTTAGGTGTGTTCTGGCCTGTGGTGCATAGAGCAAACCCATTATATAGTAACATGTAAAACATGGGGATTCTTTCTTGAAACTTTGAAAATTCCACATTTCTTGACTGTTTGACAAAAGAATATGCTCGTAATGATCATATACAAAAGTGACATGAATTTGGTAAAAAATCCACATTTCTTTACTTTTTTTTTTTTCAACAGACCAGCCGTATCCCACCGACGCAGGGTGACCTAAAAAGAAAAATGAAAGTCTTTTCTTTTTTAATTTAGTAATTTATACAGAAGAATGTGTTACTAGCCCCTTGCTCCAGACA
This sequence comes from Cherax destructor, assembly GCA_009830355.1. NCBI lineage: Eukaryota > Metazoa > Arthropoda > Malacostraca > Decapoda > Parastacidae > Cherax > Cherax destructor. Next base: position 139,425 of record WNWK01002450.1, on the reverse strand, counting down.
TTTTAGTTGCCTCTTATGACATGCATGGCTTAAGGAGGAAGAATTCTGTTCCACTTCCCCGAGGAAATAAAGGAGAACAAGACATCTAAATTGTCATATCTGGGCGCATCTGCAAAGACATTGATTATGTGTGAATGATGTTGAGTGTTGAATGATGGTGAAAGTGTTTCTTTCTTTTTTGAGTCACCCTGCCTTGGTGGGAGACAGTCGGCGTGTTGAAAAAAAAAAGAACTATTAAGAAAATAGAAGAAAACCCAGATGAGTGTGTAAATACATATGTACATGCATGTGTAGTGTGACCTACGTGTAAGTGTAAATAGTGGTAGCAAGATGTACCTGTTATCCCGCATATTTATGAGACAAAAAAAGTTAAAAGTGAACATAGATAAGAGTAAGGTGATGAGGGTATCAAACGATTTAAATAAAGAAAAATTGGATATCACATTGGAGAGAGGGATTATGGAAGAAGTAAATTTTTTTTTTTTTTCAACAAGTCGGCCGTCTCCCACCGAGGCAGGGTGACCCAAAAGAAAGAAAATCCCCAAAAGAAAATACTTTCATCATCATTCAACACTTTCACCACACTCATGCATAATCACTGTCTTTGCAGAGGAGCTCAGATACGACAGCTGAGATAAGTCCCTCCCAGCTGTCACTATCTCAGACCCCTCCTTTAAAGTGCAGGCATTGTACTTCCCATTTCCAGGACTCAAGTCCAATTAAATCAATTAACTGGTTTCCCTGAATCCCTTCACAAAATGTTACCCTGCTCACACTCCAACAGATCGTCATGTCCAAAAACCATTCGTCTCCATTCACTCCTATCTAACACGCTCACACATGCTTGCTGGAAGTCCAAGCCCTCGCCCACAAAACCTCCTTACCTCTTCCCTCCAACCTTTTCTAGGACGACCCCTACCCCCCTTCCTTCCCCTACAGATTTATACGCTCTCCAAGTCATTCTACTTTGATCCATTCTCTCTAAATGACCAAACCACCTCAACAACCCTCTTCAGCCCTCTGACAAATACTTTTAGTAACTCCACACCTTCTCCTAATTTCCACATTCCGAATTTTCTGCATAATATTTACACCACACATTGCCCTTAGACAGGACATCTCCACTGCCTCCAGCCTCCTCCTCGCTGCAGCATTTGCAACCCATGCTTCACACCCATATAAGAGTGTTGGTACCACTATACTTTCATACATTCCCTTCTTTGCCTCCATGGATAACGTTTTTGTCTCCACAGATACCTCAATTCACCACTCACCTTTTTCCTTCATCAATTCTATGGTTAACCTCATCCTTCATAAACCCATCCGCTGACACGTCAACACCCAAATATCTGAAAACATTTACTTCTTCCATAATCCCTCTCTCCAATGTGATATCCAATTTTTCTTTATTTAAATCGTTTGATACCCTCATCACCTTACTCTTATCTATGTTCACTTTTAACTTTCTACCTTTACACACTCTCCCAAACTCGTCCACTAACCTTTGCAACTTTTCTTTAGAATCTCCCATAAGCACAGTATCATCAGCAAAAAGTAACTGTGTCAACTCCCATTTTGCATTTAATTCTCCATAATTTAATCCCACCCTCTCCCCAACACCCTAGCATTTACTTCTTTTACAACCCCATCTATAAATATATTAAACAACCATGGTGACCTTACACATCCCTGTCTAAGACCTACTTTTACCGGGAAGTAATCTCCTCTCTCCTACACACCCTAACCTGAGCCTCACTATCCTCATAAAAACTCTTTACAGCCTTCAGTAACTTACTACCTATTCCATACACTTGCAACATTTGCCACATTGCTCCCCTATCCACTCTATCATATGCCTTTTCTAAATCCATAAATGCAATAAAAACTTCTCTACCTTTATCTTAGTACTGTTCACATATATGCTTCACTGTAAACACTTGATCTACACATCCCCTACCCACTCTAAAGCCTCCTTGCTCATCTGCAATCCTACTCTCTGTCTTACCTCTAATTCTTTCAATAATAACCATGCCATACACTTTACCTGGTATACTCAGTAAACTTATTCCCCTATAATTTTTACACTCTCTTTTATCCCCCTTCCCTTTATATAAAGGAACTATACATGCTCTCTGCCAATCCCTAGGTACCTTCCCCTCTTTCGTACATTTATTAAACAAAAATACCAACCACTCCAGCACTATATCCCCCCTGCTTTTAACATTTCTGTCATGATTCCGTCAATTCCAGCTGCTTTACCCCCTTTCATTCTACGTAATGCCTCACGCACCTCCCCCACACTCACATCCTGCTCTTCTTCACTCCTAAACGATGTTGTACCTCCTGGCCAGTACATGAAATTACCGCCTCCCTTTTTCATCGACATTTAAAAGTTCCTCAAAATATTCCCGCCATCTACCCAATACCTCCAGCTCCCCATCTACTAACTCCCTACTCTGTTTTTAACTGACAAATCCATTCGTTCCCTAGGCTTTCTTACCTTGTTTATCTCACTCCAAAATTTTTCTTGTTTTCAGCAAAATTTCTTGACAGAGCCTCTCCCATTCTTTCATCCGCTCTTCTTTTGCACTCTCTTCACCTTTCTTTTACTTTCCATATACTCTGCTCTTCTATTAACACTTCTGTTTTGTAAAAACCTCTCATAAGCTACCTTTTTCTCTTTTATCACACCCTTTACTACTTCATTCCACCACTCACTCCTCTTTCCTCCTGCACCCACCCTCCTATAGCCACAAACTTCTGCCCCACATTCTAATACTGCATTTTTAAAATTATCCCAACTCTCTTCAACCCCCACTACTCCTACTTGCACTAGCCCACCTTTCTGCCAATAGTTGCTTATATCTCACCCTAACTTCCTCCTCCTTAGTTTATACACTTTTACCTCTCTCTTACTTGCTGTTGCCATTTTCTTTTTGTCCCATCTACCTTTACTCTAACTGTAGCTACAACCAAATAATGATCTGATATATCTGTTGCCCCTCTATAAACATGTACATCCTGAAGCCTACTCAACAACCTTTTATCCACCAATACATAATCCAACAAACTACTTTCCTTACGTGCTATATCATACCTTGTATATTTATTTATCCTCTTTTTCATAAAATATGTATTACTTATTACCAAACCTCTTTCTACACATAGCTCAATTAATGGTTCCCCATTTACATTTACCCCTGGCACCCCAAATTTACCTACTACTCCATCCACAACATTTTTACCCACTTTAGCATTAAGATCCCCAACCACAATTACTTCTCACTTGGTTCAAAACTCCCCACACACTCACTCAACATTTCCCAAAATCTCTCCTCTCTCTACACTTCTCTCTTCTCCAGGTGCATAAACACTTACTATAACCCACTTTTCACATCCAACCTTTATTTTACTCCACATAATCCTTGAATTTATACATTTATATTCCTTCTTTACCTGCCATAACTGATTATTCAACATTATTGCCACTCCTTCTTTAGCTCTAACTCTATTTGAAACCCCTGACCTAATCCCATTTATTTCTCCCCACTGAAACTCTCCTACCCCCTTCAGCTTTGTCTCACTTAAAGCCAGGACATCCAGCTTCTTTTCATTCATAACATCTACAATCATCTCTTTCTTATCATTCGCACAACATCCACGCACATTCAAACATCCCACTTTGATGTGTCAGCGGATGGGTTTATGAAGGATGAGGTTAACCATAGAATTGATGAAGGAAAAAAGGTGAGTGGTGCATTGAGGTATCTGTGGAGACAAAAAACGTTATCCATGGAGGCAAAGAAGGGAATGTACGAAAGTATAGTGGTACCAACACTCTTATATGGGTGTGAAGCATGGGTTGCAAATGCTGCAGCGAGGAGGAGGCTGGAGGCAGTGGAGATGTCCTGTCTAAGGGCAATGTGTGGTGTAAATATTATGCAGAAAATTAGGAATGTGGAAATTAGGAGAAGGTGTGGAGTTACTAAAAGTATTTGTCAGAGGGCTGAAGAAGGGTTGTTGAGGTGGTTTGGTCATTTAGAGAGAATGGATCAAAGTAGAATGACTTGGAGAGCGTATAAATCTGTAGGGGAAGGAAGGCGGGGTAGGGGTCGTCCTAGAAAAGGTTGGAGGGAAGGGGTAAAGGAGGTTTTGTGGGCGAGGGGCTTGGACTTCCAGCAAGCATGTGTGAGCGTGTTAGATAGGAGTGAATGGAGACGAATGGTTTTTGGGACATGACGATCTGTTGGAGTGTGAGCAGGGTAACATTTTGTGAAGGGATTCAGGGAAACCAGTTAATTGATTTAGTTGGACTTGAGTCCTGGAAATGGGAAGTACAATGCCTGCACTTTAAAGGAGGGGTCTGAGATAGTGACAGCTGGGAGGGACTTTTCTCAGCTGTCGTATCTGAGCTCCTCTGCAAAGACAGTGATTATGTATGAGTGTGGTGAAAGTGTTGAATGATGATGAAAGTATTTTCTTTTTGGGGATTTTCTTTTTGGGTCACCCTGCCTCGGTGGGAGACGGCCGACTTGTTGAAAAAAAAAAAAAAAAAAAGGACTCCAGCAAGCCTACCGTTATGTAAAACATTTACAGGTTTCCATTTCACATTCATTGGGCAGGATGGTAGTACCTCCTGGGTGGTTGCTGTCTACCAACCTACTACGACAGGATGGTAGTACCTCTCTGGGCAGTTGCTGTCTACCAACCTACTACCACAGGATGGTAGTACAGTGGTCCCTCGGTTTTCGTGCATCTCCAAACTCGAACATTTATGTAAGTGTATTTTCGTAAGTGCTGTTGCAAGTGTATTTTTGGGGGTCTGAAATAGACTAACCTACGTGACATTATTTCTTAAGGAAGTAAATTCGTTCGGTAATGGCACTTGAGCAGCATTCTGGAACGAATTTTCGGCGAAAACCGAGGGACCACTGTACCTCCTGGGTGGTTGCTGTCTACCAACCTACTACCACAGGATGGTAGTACCTCCTGGGTGGTTGCTGTCTACCAACCTACTATCACAGAATGGTAGTACCTCCTTGGGTGGTTGCTGTCTACCAACCTACTACCACAGGATGGTAGTACAGTTGTACCTCGAGTTACGATATTTTTTCGTTCGAGAATGCTGTTCAAGTGCCATTACCAAACGAATTTATCCCCATAAGGAATAATGTAAAATAGACTAGTCCTTTTACACCCCCAAAAATATACTTACAAAAGCATTTAAAAAAATAAACTTACATAAAAGGGCGATTTTGGGGACCATCGTAACTCGAGGTACCACTGTACCTCTCTGGGTGATTGTTGTCTACCAACCTACTACCACAGGATGGTAGTACCTCCCTGGGTGATTGTTGTCTACCAACCTACTACCACAGGATGGTAGTACCTCTCTGGGTGGTTGCTGTCTACCAACCTACTACCTAGATTTCTTTACTTATTTTTACCAAAAAAAAATATTAACCTACCAGATAGGCACCATATACCAAAAATTAATACAGTTCAAATAAAAAAAGGAAGAAAAGTTAACTTCAAAATTACATCATAATCCTCGTCTCTTTTACTCTTCTCTTTCCACCACCAACCAACCAGCCTGTCTTTTACTCTCCTCTTTCCATCACCAACCAACCAGCCTGTCTTTTACTCTCCTCTCTCCACCACCAACCAACCAGCCTGTCTTTTACTCTCCTCGCTCCACCACCAACCAACCAACCTGTCTTTTACTTTCCTCTCTCCACCACCAACCAACCAGCCTGTCTTTTACTCTCCTCTTTCCACCACCAACCAACCAGCCTGTCTTGGTTGAAGTGCTCACTCACATACACATTTCGCTTTCGTACATATGGTTGCAGGGGTCAAATCCTAGCTCCTGGCCTTGCCCCTCAACTTGACGTTTGTCACATTCTCTTCTTTCTAGCCTCATGGGCCCTGTCATACCTACTTTTAAAGCTGTGTATGGAGCCTTCCTCTTATCACCTTTTCATCAAGATCATTCCACCTCCTGAAAACATGTTTTGAATCTGTGATTTTGTCAGTGCAATCCAATTTCATTAGTCAAGTGTCAATTTTTTTTTACTTGATACAAGATGCTTATGTTAAAAACTGTCTGTAGGATTATTTACAAATTATTCTTGTTGGATTTCCCATGCCTACATGTTTTCTCTCTTATTTTTTTTTTTTTACAAATGTGACTATGAACCAGTTTAGGGTGATGCACACAGACATTTTTAAGTAATAAGGTGATGCTTGGCTTGGGTTTGTCTGGGTGTCAAGTTTATCTTGGCTTGGACTAAGACACTTCAAGTGAAAACCAATTGTAGGATTTCATATAAAATATGCTCATTGCTTGTATGTAAATATTGTCTTTGTCAAGCTTTTCTTATGAATGTCAATACGTAAAGTTAAAAATTCAGGTGGTAATTGGCTTGGGTGATCGCACAAGAGCAAATTACTAATGGAAGCAGGGTCACCTCATTTAAGAGATTTAACATGAAATTGAAGTCACATAACTTGAGGGAGACCAGTATTGTAAATGAGTTCTTTGATGTTTTCATGGGTTGTAGCATTTGCTTATTCCATTGCTGTATCACTTTCTTTATTAACCTGGAGTTGCTTCTGGAGGTCACCATCCCTACAGCCCAGTCCCAGACCAGGCCTCCTGGTTGCTGGCCAGATTGATCAAGCTGTTAGTGCCCTCCATGCACAGTCTAGTGTATGCACCACAACCCAGTTGATTAGGAACTGTTTTGAGGAATCTGTTGAGTTCCCTCTTGAAGACAGCCAGGGGTTTGTTGGTGATTTCCCTTATGTGTGAGGGAGGGCATTGAAGAGTTGTGGTCCCTAACCCATACTGAATTTTTCAGTGGGGTATCCTGCACCGTCTGCTAAGTAGTAATTTTGGTGTGCAGGTTTTGTGCCAATCCCTCCAGTATCTTCCATGTGTAGATTATGATGCATCTTTCTTGCCTACACTCTAAGGAATACAATTCTAGGGACTTCAAGTGATCCAGCAATTTATTTGCTTGCCTGAGTTTATGCTAGTTGTGAAGGTTCTCTGTACATGTTCCAGCTCAGCAATTTCACCTGAGTTGAAGGGGCCATTAGTACACAGTAGTACTCCAGCCTAGAGAGACTGAGTGACTTGAGAGTAATCATTGGCTTGGCATCTCTTGTTTTGAAGGTTCTAGTTATCCAATCTTGTTTTTCTTGCAGTTGCAATAATAATGGTGTGTTCCTTGAATGTGAGATCATCTGACATTATCACTCCTAGGTCTTTCACATTTAACTTATTATTCCTTGAGTAGGTTGAGTTTGTCTTATACAGTGAATCCTCGGTTTTCGTTCACCTAAAAACTCGAACAATTATGCAAGTGTATTTTCGTAAGTGCTTTGTAAGTGTATTTTTGGGGGTTCTGAAATGACTAATCTAATTTACATTTGTCCTTATGGGAACAAATTCGTTCAGTAACGGCACTCAAACAGCATTCTGGAAAGAATTTTCGGTGAAAACCAAGGGTCCATTGTACTCTGATCTTGTTTTTATTTCCTCCATTCTTCCATGGCATAATAACTGAAGAGAGGCTTTCCAGTATACTTATGTCAGTTTTTCTTCTTTAGTTCATAGTTTTGACTTTTTGTTCTGACAGGTCATGGGATGTTTTTTATAACATTAGATGTCTGAGGGTGTTTTGATCCATGGAACATGGATAGATGCATGGTGGTACATCACACATCTACAAGTGCTATGTTAGATAAATGGCCACAGATACAGCTAATATGATATTTTTATTGTGGCAACGTTTTTCTCCCCAGGAGCTTTGTCAAGCTATTACAAACATTAAAATGTCACATTAGTTGGATCTTTGTCCATTTACCTAACATTTTGTCAGTAATTCTACCATTACTACTACAAGTGCCATGTTTATTTGTGCTGTTTTGGCTTTGTTTTTTATGTGACTGCACAAGAAACTTCTTTTTTGGGGTGGGGGCATGTTTTTTCTTTTCTGTAGCTGCAATAGGCTTGGAAAAGTATAAGCCTGCCAGACTTAAGTTGGAAAAGTTCATGTGCTTCACCACAGTGGCTAACTGTTGTATAGGCTTGGGGCTGTTGGTATTATTTGTCTTCTAACAGGTAAATGGAAATCTAGTTGTAGTTTGTTTTATGTATTCACTGAACCATATTGACTGCATTTAGCAGTGTCATATCAGAAAGACATATTTTTTATGTACCACCTGAATCTGATTTGTCAACCAAACATATTCTTAGCATAGTGTACCAGTGGTTTATAGATTATTTAGTTTTCTCTATGTTCATCTTATTAGTCCATAGCATTTTTTTTAACTCATGACCATCTCCTACTGAGGTAGGGTGACTATATGCAGGGGCATATATTCCGGGTGTGCTAGGTGAGCGCTGCACACACACCAAAGATGGTAAGTTCATCATAAATATTAATCTCGCCCAATAATATAATCATGGATCATAGTGGGAAATTAATTTTTCTGTTCCCTGGTATGAAATATTGTGACAGTTGTTCTGAGATAGCACTGCACACCCCATAACTAGTTGTATCATGCACAGCACACACCTTGTGACAATAACCCACCATACACCATTGATTCACTGTCATGGTAGAAGTGCACTGACATCACAGTTCAGATGGCCCTCTGAACTGCAACATCCCCACCCCTCTTTCAGAGTACAGGTTCCATACTTATTACCTCTAGGACTCAAGTCCAGTTGATTTGTTACCCAGAATTTCCTCATAAATGTTACCTTGCTCATACTCCAGCAGCATGTCAAACCTGAAAATCACTTTTACCATTGTGTGTTTATACATAATTGTGAGGAGTGTTGCAAATGCTTATCATCTTATCTGGATGCCAAAATGTTATTGGCATGAAACTAACAACTGCATTTGTTTTCTCTGCTTTCATTAAACTACACTTTTCTCCAGTCTTGTTGATGAAAGTCAGTCACAAAAGTAGTTGAATAATGAGGATTCTTGGGCATAGTGATATCGATAGCAGAGATGCAAGTTGTAGGGAAGATTTTAAGGGATTTGACAAAACAAGGAATCGTCTGAGAACAGTTATGAAAATGTGAGTCTTCTAAAGCATGATTTATTTGGCATATAAACTTCATGCACTCTTATGCTGGTTCCTCCACAAACAAAAAGGTAATTACTTCATGACATGATAGTGACTATAGCATTGGTGATAAAGACTGTTAAGATAATTATGACCATAAGCTGGAAAGTGTGGACTGACTATTTTGACGCTCATGCTCATGCTTCCTAGAATATCTTGTGTTATTATCACTGCAATTTTTTTTTTAACACTGGCCATCTCCCATTGAGGCAGTGTGACCCGAAAAAAAAGAAATGAGTTATTCTTTTTTTTTACATTTAGTAATTTATACAGGAGAAGGGGTTACTAGCCCCTTGCTCCCGGCATTTTAGTCGCTTCTTACAACATACATGGCTTACGGAGGAAGGATTCTTCTCCACTTCCCCATGGATTATCACTATAATTATCCTTATATTTTTTAACTTAGACTGGCTGCGAGAGTACCACCATTTACTATATACAGTGGACCCCCGGAGTTCGTTGGCATCGGAGTCCGTGAAAATCAGAGTTCATGATATTTTTTCGGAAAAATATTGGTTCGGTGCTCGTGGATCCGCTCGGAGTTCGTGATTCGTCCCGGACGCTTACACATGGCCTGAGTGGGCCCGACACTCCATTGAGAGTCAGTGTGCCATTGTTTACCAGCACCCACGCATTCCCACGCATTCATACCATACATTTTGTCATTATTCCATTGTTTTTAGTGCTTGCAACTGCTAAATAAGCCACCATGGGCCCCAAGAAAGCTCCTAGTGCCAGCCCTTTACCAAAGGGCTGGCACTAGGGAGAATGTCTTCTTAAGTGATTCAGTGATTCTACGATATGTTATGATACTAAAACAGCAGGAGTTGATAAAGGCTATGGTGCCTGCCAGCGATAAAGTGTAGCATTAACAGTGTAGCAAGTAAGTTAAGCCATTAATCTATAGAAAAATATAACTCCAATGTTGTTGGAGTTATATAGGGCAACTGACAACACCGCTGTGTCTGGCGGCCATCACTATTTCAGGCGTATCTTTCAAACACCAGTCCTCACATTTGTAATGACATTTTATTCATTCTAGAGTATATGTCATGTTTCTATGTTATTAATATTGTTTATTATGTCATTTTAGATGAATTGTGATAGATAAATAAGCCATAGAGTTTATATTAGTGTCATTTTGAAGGACTATCTTCTCCTGTCCACAAACACACACCCCTGTCGCCAGCACAATTCCAAACATTCGCCAGAAACAGAACTCTCTGGAATACTTTTTTGAGCAACAGGGGTCCAGTGACTCTCAAGCTGGTCCTAGTGGCATTAAAAGAAAAAGAAGGGAAGTAACCCCGGAAAAGAACTTGGTACCTGAAGTGTTAATGGAAGGGGATTTTCCTTCCAAACACTAGCAACTACTCGTTCCTTCCCCCTCCTCCCATCTTCCACACATCAACAACTCTTCAATAAAGGTAAGTGTTTTATGTACTTTGTATCTCATTCTTTTCTGTGTAATTTAATGTGGAAACAATATTTATTTTAATACTTTTGGTTGTCTGAAACGGATTAATTGAATTTCCATTATTTCTTATGGGGAAAATAGATTCGGAGTTCGTTATACGTATTCGGTGTTTGGAGCTCCCTCTGGAATGGATTAATCACAAACTCCGGGGGTCCACTGTACATGTTTTGGCACGGGCTTGAGTCTCCCACATCAGATATCAAATATAAAAATATTTGTTAATATGCTATCTGTTTACTTCTTTGTATGATAGAGTGGAGACAAGCAATGTGATATACAGTGGTACCTCGGTTAACAATGGTCCCCAGACTCGCCCTTTTATGTAAGTTTATTTTTTTAAATGCTTTTGTAAGTGTGTTTTTGGGGGTCTAAAAGGACTAGTCTATTTTACATCATTCCTTATGGGGATAAATTTGTTTGGTAATGGCACTTGAACAGCATTCTGGAATGAAAAAATATCGTTAACCGAGGTACCACTGTATATTGTAAAAGGATAAAGTAGCTAGTAGGATACTGAAAGCAGAATAAAGTTTTTACTAAGTACAATGACTGCACTCTAAAGGAGGGGTGGGGATATTTTGCTGTTTGGAGGGACATTGAACTGTTGTATCCACACACCTCTGGCAAGACAGTGATACTGTGAATAATGGTGAAAGTGTTTCTTTCTTGAGTCACCCTACCTCGGTGAGAGATAGCCAGTGTGTTAAAAAATTTTTTTAACCTATTGCCATATTCATTTTTACTACCCTTTGCTTCCCTTATCGTTCTGCAGTTGCTTATCATATAAGGAAGTACATACTGTACATTGTATATCTCATATTAAGAGGAATATGCATAAGAGTGCATGAAATAAAGTGGCCAGCTGTACAGTGGACCCCCGGTGTTCGTCCATTTTTCATAACAGAATGCTGTTTAAGTTACATTACTAACTGAATTTATTCCCTTAAGAAATAATGTAAAGTAGACTAATCCTTTTAGACCCCCAAAACTACACTTATAAAAGCATTTAAAAAAATACACTTACATAAAAGGGCATGTTTTGAGCAGGACGAACACCGGGGGTCCACTGTATCTTACATTAGAAGTTTCTAAGAGAAAACTAAACATTTCTGTAGGGAATGTTGGTCATCCAGATTGGGATGGCCATATAGACCTATGTAGGTAGATCACAGAGCCACGTAGCTGTGATCTGGTTGGCCAGGTACGTAGTTGGCAGGGACGTCCGTCCTCAGGCTGTGAGCGAAGTCTGGTAACTGATCAAGGATAGATCACCCTATTAAAAAAATTTTCAGCACATACTTACCTTTACTGTTGATAAGGATATTATAAAGGTACTGTGATTCTTCAGATGTTGCATCGAGTCTGTTGGTATTTGGTTGATGTAGGAATATCACTGATGCTGTAGTTGTTGGGTTGATAATGTAGCAGTTGCATTAATGCTGTAGTTGTTGCATTTATGTTGTAATTCTTACATTGATGCTGTAGATATTGTATTTATACTGTAGATGCTTGGTTGATGCTGTAGGTGCTTCATTTAGGCTGAAGGTGTTGCACTCATGCTATAGGTATTGCATTGAAGCTGGTGATATGTAATTGATTCTGTAGGTGTTTGCTTGATGCTCAAGGTGTTGCATTGATGCTCTAAGTGTTGCATTGGAAATTAGAATAACTACTAGGGTAGCCAGCTTACAAAGGAGTTACTTTCATGTTGTTTCAACTTACAAATGAGTCATGTGTAACCTTGAACCTGGTTATTTTTTTTTTTTTCAACAAGTCGGCCGTCTCCCACCGAGGCAGGGTGACCCAAAAAGAAAGAAAATCCCCAAAAAGAAAATACTTTCATCATCATTCAACACTTTCACCACACTCATACATAATCACTGTCTTTACAAAGGAGCTCAGATACGACAGCTGAGAAAAGTCCCTCCCAGCTGTCACTATCTCAGACCCCTCCTTTAAAGTGCAGGCATTGTACTTCCCATTTCCAGGACTCAAGTCCAATTAAATCAATTAACTGGTTTCCCTGAATCCCTTCACAAAATGTTACCCTGCTCACACTCCAACAGATTGTCATGTCCCAAAAACCATTCGTCTCCATTCACTCCTATCTAACACGCTCACACATGCTTGCTGGAAGTCCAGCCCTCGCCCACAAAACCTCCTTTACCCCTTCCTCCAACCTTTTCTAGGACGACCCCTACCCCGCCTTCCTTCCCTACAGATTTATACGCTCTCCAAGTCATTCTACTTTGATCCATTCTCTCTAAATGACCAAACCACCTCAACAACCCTCTTCAGCCCTCTGACAAATACTTTTAGTAACTCCACACCTTCTCCTAATTTCCACATTCCGAATTTTCTGCATAATATTTACACCACACATTGCCCTTAGACAGGACATATCCACTGCCTCCAGCCTCCTCCTCGCTACAGCATTTGCAACCCATGCTTCACACCCATATAAGAGTGTTGGTACCACTATACTTTCGTACATTCCCTTCTTTGCCTCCATGGATAACGTTTTTTGTCTCCACAGATACCTCAATGCACCACTCCCCTTTTTTCCTTCATCAATTCTATGGTTAACCTCATCCTTCATAAACCCATCCGTTGACACGTCAACACCCAAATATCTGAAAACATTTACTTCTTCCATAATCCCTCTCTCCAATGTGATATCCAATTTTTCTTTATTTAAATCGTTTGATACCCTCATCACCTTACTCTTATCTATGTTCACTTTTAACTTTCTACCTTTACACACTCTCCCAAACTCGTCCACTAACCTTTGCAACTTTTCTTTAGAATCTCCCATAAGCACAGTATCATCAGCAAAAAGTAACTGTGTCAACTCCCATTTTGCATTTATTTCTCCATAATTTAATCCCACCCCTCTCCCCAACACCCTAGCATTTACTTCTTTTACAACCCCATCTATAAATATATTAAACAACCATGGTGACATTACACATCCCTGTCTAAGACCTACTTTTACCGGGAAGTAATCTCCCTCTCTCCTACACACCCTAACCTGAGCCTCACTATCCTCATAAAAACTCTTTACAGCCTTCAGTAACTTACTACCTATTCCATACACTTGCAACATTTGCCACATTGCTCCCCTATCCACTCTATCATATGCCTTTTCTAAATCCATAAATGCAATAAAAACTTTTCTACCTTTATCTAAATACTGTTCACATGTATGCTTCACTGTAAACACTTGATCTACACATCCCCTACCCACTCTAAAGCCTCCTTGCTCATCTGCAATCCTACTCTCTGTCTTACCTCTAATTCTTTCAATAATAACCCTGCCATACACTTTACCTGGTATACTCAGTAAACTTCTTCCCTATAATTTTACACTCTCTTTTATCCCCTTCCCTTTATATAAAGGAACTATACATGCTCTCTGCCAATCCCTAGGTACCTTCCCTCTTTCATACATTTATTAAACAAAAATACCAACCACTCCAGCACTATATCCCCCTGCTTTTAACATTTCTGTCATGATTCCGTCAATTCCAGCTGCTTTACCCCTTTCATTCTACGTAATGCCTCACGCACCTCCCCACACTCACATCCTGCTCTTCTTCACTCCTAAACGATGTTGTACCTCCTGGCCAGTACATGAAATTACCGCCTCCTTTTTCATCGACATTTAAAAGTTCCTCAAAATATTCCCGCCATCTACCCAATACTTCCAGCTCCCCGTCTACTAACTCCCTACTCTGTTTTTAACTGACAAATCCATTCGTTCCCTAGGCTTTCTTACCTTGTTTATCTCACTCCAAAAATTTTCTTGTTTTCAGCAAAATTTCTTGACAGAGCCTCTCCCATTCTTTCATCCGCTCTTCTTTTGCACTCTCTCACCACTCTCTTCACCTTTCTTTTACTCTCCACATACTCTGCTCTTCTATTAACACTTCTGTTTTGTAAAAACCTCTCATAAGCTACCTTTTTCTCTTTTATCACACCCTTTACTTCTTCATTCCACCACTCACTCCTCTTTCCTCCTGCACCCACCCTCCTATAGCCACAAACTTCTGCCCCACATTCTAATACTGCATTTTTAAAACTATCCCAACACTCTTCAACCCCCCCACTACTCCTACTTGCACTAGCCCACCTTTCTGCCAATAGTTGCTTATATCTCACCCTAACTTCCTCCTCCCTTAGTTTATACACTTTTACCTCTCTCTTATTTGCTGTTGCCATTTTCTTTTTGTCCCATCTACCTTTTACTCTAACTGTAGCTACAACCAAATAATGATCTGATATATCTGTTGCCCCTCTATAAACATGTACATCCTGAAGCCTACTCAACAACCTTTTATCCACCAATACATAATCCAACAAACTACTTTCCTTACGTGCTATATCATACCTTGTATATTTATTTATCCTCTTTTTCATAAAATATGTATTACTTATTACCAAACCTCTTTCTACACATAGCTCAATTAATGGTTCCCCATTTACATTTACCCCTGGCACCCCAAATTTACCTACTACTCCATCCACAACATTTTTACCCACTTTAGCATTAAGATCCCCAACCACAATTACTCTCTCACTTGGTTCAAAACTCCCCACACACTCACTCAACATTTCCCAAAATCTCTCTCTCTCCTCTACACTTCTCTCTTCTCCAGGTGCATAAACACTTACTATAACCCACATTTCACATCCAACCTTTCTTTATTTTACTCCACATAATCCTTGAATTTATACATTTATATTCCTTCTTTACCTGCCATAACTGATTATTCAACATTATTGCCACTCCTTCTTTAGCTCTAACTCTATTTGAAACCCCTGATCTAATCCCATTTATTTCTCCCCACTGAAACTCTCCTACCCCCTTCAGCTTTGTCTCACTTAAAGCCAGGACATCCAGCTTCTTTTCTTTTGAACCTGGTATCCAATAGAAACTGTAGTTCAGCTTTCATGAAACAATTATTTTTCAGTATTAGGTCTTCTGCCCCTTCTTCATAAGTGGAACAAGCTCCCGAGTAGCATCATTGAAGCTAAAACCTTGTGTAGCTTTAAAAATAGGTTAGAGAAGTACATGAGTGGCTGTGAGTTTGACCTGCTTAGCTTTGGCCAGTAGGACTCAAGCAGTGCTCTTTCTGTCTTAAGTGGGTGTGATTTAGACCTGCCTAGCATGGGCCAGTAGGCCTGCAGCAGTGTTCTATCTTTCTTATGTTCTTATAACTTGGGCATTCATAAGGCTGGAGGAACCTTTCCTCATAAACCTGCTCACTTCTGGACCAGTGTTAAGTCACAGCTGGGGTGAGAAAAGTGAAGAAGACAGTACTTAACACTGGTCCAGGATGGACCAAATTTTGGGGTTTTGGTGAATTGTTGCAGTCATAGTATTGTGACTTTGTATTCTTCGGTCTGGAACCTACTTTATTCCACTCTAGACACATTAAAAAATGACTCATCATCCTGAGCAAGCATGTCCAGTAACTACAATTTTCTTTGTAATTTTATTGTCATCTTCCTCTTAGCAGCAGACTTATTTTCCCTACTTTGTTTGTATTTAGAAGTCATAATGCAGGTTAGTACAGTACTGCAGGTAGCCTGCATACAGTACACTTTCACTCTCACTCATTCAATGACTTGCCAGAAGGATGCCAACATCACAGTTCAGATTGACCCTCCAGACTACATTATTTCCCTCTTCTTGTCTGGTGTATGTTGAACTGCAGGAGTTGTGTATCTGTTTCACTTAAGAGTTAATAAAATAATGAAATATGAATACATATTAAATTAGAAATACACATATCTAAAGTTACCATTTGAATTATTTCTTTGTGTACTAGGCTACTTTATAAAATACAGTGGACCCTCGCTATTCGAACACTCCAAAACTCACCCTTTTATGTAAGTTTATTATTGTAAGTGCTTTTATAAGTGTATTTTTGGGGGTCTGAAATGGACTAATCTAATTACATCATTCCTTATGGGAATAAATTCGTTTGGTAACAGCACTTGAACAGCATTCTGGAATAACGGTGAGATTTGGAGTGTTCGAATAGTGAGGGTCCACTGTACTTTAACAAAGGAAAATATCAGCAATATCAGTCGCTGGTGCTTTCTTTCAATCTCATTAACATGTAACATGGCAGGCAAGTAAATCGTACAAGTTTCTAATTACATTTAGCTACTTTCCTTTCTTTTTCTTCTTTCAACACACCGGCCATATCCCACCGAGGCAGGGTGACTCAAAAAGAAAAACATAAGTTTCTCTTTTTAACTTTAGTAATGTATACAGGAGAAGGGGTTACTAGTCCCTTGCTCCCGGCATTTTAGTCGCCTCTTACGACACTCATGGCTTATGGAGGAAGAATTCTGTTCCACTTCCCCATGGAGTCCTTTCTTTTTCTTAATACTATTTTGTCCTATAATATTTCTTTCTAATTTAGGAGACCTATTCTAAAACTGGTGCTCAAGGTCTGTGATTCCCAGAACCATTAAGAGATACATAACAGATTATTACTATATAGTATACTATAACCACATACTATTGAGTCACATTAAATATAACTACAGAATAAGCTAGTAAGTAACAGCATGCACAGGCAAAAGCTTTTTGAAAATGTCACTTTCAGTAAGGATGCAGTACAGTACAGTAGTTGATAAATAATACATAAAAGCCTTCACCTTCATACTGTATAATGATAACTTCAAGCATTTTTTGTTAGAACAGTTATGCCTACATTTTTTTTTTAGATAGGAGTGAATGGAGACGAATGGTTTTTGGGACCTGACGAGCTGTTGGAGTGTGAGCAGGGTAATATTTTGTGAAGGTATTCAGGGAAACCTGTTAGGCAGACTTGAATCCTGGAAGTGGGAAGTACAATGCCTGCACTTTAAAGGAGGGGTTTGGGATATTAGCAGTTTGGAGGGATGTACGTCTAAGCTGTCGTATCTGAGCGCCTCTGCAAAGACAGTGATTATAATCATTCATACATAATATGTATGAGTGATGGTGAAAGTGTTGAATGATGATCAATGATTTTTTCTTTCTTTTTGGGTTTTTCTTTCTTTTTGGGTCACCCTGCCTCGGTGGGAAATGGCTGACGTGTTAAAAAAAAAAATATTAACATTACATACTGTATACAGTATATACAGGAAGGCCCTGTTTTGATGGCTCTTATGTTCCTGGCCTCCAGTAATTAGTAAAAAATCACTGGCGGATGGAAAAGAGTGTTTTTCAATATCAGATGCATTTAAAACACCTGATAACATGCTTACATTATCATATATTAAGTGCTCAATGCAGCTAGGCATAAAAAACAGATACAAAAGTAAAATATGTACATAGTCCATACAATACTTACCTTAAAATATGGCACCAGTCGTTCTTCTCTTGCCCAAGTGTTGTGTGAAAATGACGGAGAAGCGGAAAAAGCACCAAACATAATGAGCAATGGCTCAGTTGAAAATCACCGAAAATGTGGAACACTGAAAAGAGCGAGTACCGAATATGCGGAGCTCTCCTGTACACGATATTTTGTTGCCAATTGCTATTAGCTATATGATGAACATAGTCACAAATATCTTAAGAATTGGATTGTAGTAGTTGTGAGTGTTTCAGGCCTAAATGTATGCTGAAACACACAAATTTAAGTACAGCCTCTCCTCACTTAACGACAGAGTTCCGTTCCTGAGACCACATCGTTAAACCAATTCGTCGCTAAGTGAGAAGCATACTAAAATGGTAGTGAGTTTGTGTCAACCATTTTTTATATTGTTTTAATGTCACCTTTACACCATTTATAACATTTCTGGTATATTTTTAAATGTTTATACAGTGGTCCCTCGGTTTTCGCCGAAAATTCGTTCCAGAATGCTGCTCAAGTGCCATTACCGAACGAATTTACTTCCTTAAGAAATAATGTCACGTAGGTTAGTCTATTTCAGACCCCCAAAAATACACTTGCAACAGCACTTACGAAAATACACTTACATAAATGTTCGAGTTTGGAGATGCACGAAAACCGAGGGACCACTGTACAGTAGTGTACTGTATATTGAAATAACAGAATAGAGGAAATCAGCTCTAATATACATTATTTAGGTATGAATACTGGTCAGAGAGCTCGTTATAAGTCCAAGGCGTCAGTAAATGAGTACGTCGCTAAGTGAGGAGAGGCTGTACAGTATACAGTAATATGAAAATCAGAGAAATGAATCACTAAATTTCCAAAAACATCACAGCATCAGAAATAAATTTTTGTATACATTGTAACCTAATAGCAGTGTATCAAGTACAAAAGTAGCAGTTTAGTCAGTTGGTAATTTCAATAAAATAATTCATATTGTTTATGTACTACATGCCTCGACAAGGCTTGGATATCAATCTCTTTTATTATTGTATTTCTGTGCTTAATAAAATTGTGTTAAAACTCATTTTTTATAGATAATTGAAGTTACTTGTGACCGAGTCACCTGAAAACTCCCTTAAAATTCATAAATAAAAATTCATAACTGGCATTTAAATATTAAACATTAATACCATTGATTATACTCAGATGTTTACGAGCGGACTCATAAGCAGATGGATCTATGAAAGATGAGGTGAACTATATAATAGATGAGGAGCCAGGGAGGGGGAGGTGTATTGAAGTATCTGTAGAAAGCTGTTTATATGTAGAGGCAAACAAAAAAAAATGGGAATGTACCAGAGTTTAGTGGCACTAACTTTTTTGTGTGGGCATAAAGCATGGTTTTTGATTGTTGCAACAGGAAGGATCATAAAGGCAGTGGAAATGTTATGTTTGAGAACAATGTGAATATCAGTCAGAGGGTTAGGAGTGTAGAAATTTAAAGACGGTGTGGTATCACGGTATCTCCTAGGATATAATTCAAATGATTGAGGAGGGTTTGTTGAAGTAGTTTGGGCATTTAAAGAGGAGGGAGAGGGATAGGATGACATTGAGAGTTTATAAATCTAGGGTTGATGATAAAGGGTGGGGTTGTCCCAGGAGTGGCTGGAAGGGGGGGTAAAGGAGGCTTCGATTTTTAGGGGCTTGATTATCCAGCAGTGTCGCAAGTATACAAACTTGCAAGTCAAATACACTTATAGTAAACTTTTCACACCAGTTGGCCTACCATAGTGTGCAGTGTGGTGGAGATGGAAAAAATTATGAAAAATTGAAATGATTGGATACAGTGGTTGATAATGTTTGAGTGTAAGCAAGGTATCATTTATGAAGGGATTCAGAGAAACTTGTTAGCTAAACTTGAATCCTGGCAGTGGGAAGGTCATTGCCTGCACCCTGAAGGAGGAGTGAGGATATTGCAGTGGATGGTCATTCGAATTTTGATGTCAGCACACGTCTGGCAAGACAGTGATTGAGTGAATGATAGTGAATGTGTTTCCCTTCTTTGGCGGAAGACAGCTCGAGGTAAAGAAAATAATCGTTGATTACATCAACATTTAGAGATTAGAATATACACTTGACAGGATCATTTTAATTTTGGCTGTCAAAGAAAATTAACACTAATATTTATTTTTTAGAAGAGATTAAGTTTCATAAGTTATTGTTCATTATTTTCTGTTAATTACTGTTTGTTTTCTAGTAACTGGTGCCGATGTAGTGTGTGGGGAAACAGTAGATGTTGCCGAAGAAGTTGAAGTGGCTCCATCACACAACACAGCTCACAATGGTATTGATGAACTCCTCAGGGCCTCTGCATATGCTCCAGACTTCAATGAGGATTCTCCGGCACGCATGGAGGACTTGGAGTAAGTTTGTCCTTCCTCATTGTCACCTCTCTTTTCAAGGCACCACACACAATTATGTTTCATTATCACAATAATACTGTAATAGAAACAATTGAAGTTACCATAAAATAGGGTGCGCCATTGACAGGTAACTTTTTTGCAAAATGTAGGAAAATAACTTTTACATTCTTCTTTGTATGATTATCAGGTAAACATCTTTGCTGTTTTGTTCCTTTTGGGAAGTCCTTATTTTTGAACAGGTGACTATACAGTAGGGCCCCACTCATACAGCGGGTTGGGTTCCCGACTCCCATCAAGAAGCAAAAATAGCCAAAAAGTAGAACATAGCCTTTTTTCATTTTCAGATAAATATAAAAGCCTGATGTGTCACACTATCATATATGATAGTGTAAACATATAATTAACACAAAAATATTATATATAATATACATAATAACTTTAAAGCCTTTAAAACTTTGGAAAATTGCCAGAGACAAGCAGAGCTCACAAATGCTGTAAACAAACTGAATTTTCAACAATAAAATGGTGTTGGACGCCCTTCCCTAACTCGGCTGTTGAGCATGTCAGGTCAAAAAATACAAAAAAAAAAAAGCAGAACAAGTGCTAAACATAATGAACAATGGATATACAGCCTCTCCTCACTTAGTGACAAAGTTGTGTTCTTAAGACCACGTCGGTAAACAAATTCACAAATTCATCGTTAAGTGAGGAGCATACTATAATGGTAGTGGGTTTGTGTCAACCATCTTTGTTACAGTCATCCCTTGGTTTTCGCTTGTCCCAGTTTTCGCCGACTTTTTTCAGGGAAAATTTGTCTTAGTTTTCGCCGACCGGATGGAACCTGTCCACCAGTGCCGCGCACATACAAAGGCCGTAGGCCCGTCACCCACGCACCTCCCACGCACATTGTCACGCAGTTTAGCATTGTTTATGCTTGAGTGAACATCACTCCAGGAGTTTATACAAAACATTTATTAACAATTCATTGTTTTTGCACCTTGATTATTGTGTGTGACTACTAAATAAGCTACCATGGGCCCAAAGAAAGCTCCTAGTGCCACTTCTTTGGTAAAGAAAGTGAGGAACACTGTAGAAATGAAGAAAGAAATAATAGAAAAATATGATAGTGGTGTACGTAATGCCGAGCTCGCCAGGATATACAAGAAAAACCCATCAACCATCAGTTCCATTGTGGCAAAGAGAAAGGAAATCACGGAAGCTAATGTTGCGAAAGGGGTGAATACGATAACGAAACAGAGATCACAAACAATGGAAAATATGGAGAAATTGTTATTGGTGTAGATAAACCAAAAACTGCTAGCGGGTGATAGTGTTGTGCAATCCATCATATGTGAAAAAGCAAGGCAGTTGCATGCCGATCTTGTAAAGAAAATGCCTGGAACCAGTGTTGAGGTTGATGAATTTAAGGCCAGCAAAGGCTGGTTCGAAAACTTCAAGAAGCGAAGTGGCATACACAGTGTTGTAAGGCATGGTGAGGGTGCCAGTTCAGATAAAGATGGGGCTGAAAAATTTGTGCGTGAGTTTAAAGAATATGTAGAGGTAGAAGAATTTAAACCCCAACAAGTGTTTAATTGTGACGAAACAGGCCTGTTTTGGAAGAAAATGCCAAGGAGGACCTACATCACGCAGGAGGAAAAGGCAATGTCAGGACACAAGCCTATGAAAGACAGGCTAACTCTTATGTTATGTGGGAATTTAAAAGTGAAGCCTTTACTCGTGTATCACTCTGAAAATCCCAGAGTGTTCAGGAACTACAGTGTTGACAAGGGTAAATTGTGTGTGTTTTGGAAGTCTAATGCTAAGGCATGGGTCACTAGGGAAATTTTCCTTGAATGGTTTAATCAAGTGTTTGGCCCCAGTGTGAAGAAATATCTATTGGAGAATAAATTGCCACTTAAGTGCCTCCTGGTAATGGACAATGCTCCTGGTCATCCTCAAGACTTGGAAGACCAAATGCCTAAGGAATTCAAATTTGTAAAAGTGAAGTTCTTGCCTCCTAACACCACTCCTCTCCTCCAGCCCATGGACCAGCAGGTCATTGTAAACTTCAAAAAACTGTACACCAAAGCAATGTTTCAAAGGTGCTTTGATGTAACCTCAGACACTAGATTAACCCTAAAGAGTTCTGGAAGGCTCACTTCGATATCTTCCATTGCATAGGCCTTATAGATAAAGCTTGGCAGGAGTGACCTCCAGGACGATGAACTCTGCTTGGAGAAAGTTGTGGCCAGATTGTGTCCCAGAGGGGGATTTTGAAGGGTTTGAAGCTAACCCTGATGAGCCTATGGAAGTTGTGGAAAGTATTGTGGAATTGGGGACTTCTATGGGGTTGGATGTGAATGGAGAGGATGTGGAAGAGTTGGTGGAGGACCACAATGAAGATCTAACCACTGAAGAGCTGCAAGAGCTTGAGCTGCAACAACAACAAAACAGATCTGAGGAAATTGCTTCAGTGGAGGAAGAAAGATGTAAGGTGCCTTCTTCAGAGATTAAGGAGATTTGTGCAATGTGGAGTAGGGTGTAATCATTTGTGGAGGAACATCACCCTGACAAAGATGTTGCAATCCGTGCTGGCTACTTTTACAATGACAATTCCATGTCCCATTTTAGGGACATTTTAAAGAGCCACCAGATACAGAGCTCTCTGGAGAGATATTTAGTGCCACAGGTGTGCAGTGAATCACAAGCTGGTCCTAGTGGGATTAAAAGACAAAGAAGGGAAGTGACCCCCAGATGAGGACTTGGTACCTAGAGTCCTTATGGAGGGGGATTCCCCTTCCAAAAATTAGGGTCTCTTCCCTCTCCCCTCTCTCCCATCCAGCAACATCAGTCTTCAATAAAGGTAAGGGCCACATTCAGTTCATTCATTTGTGCATGTAAATCTATCTTTAAGGCCCCCAAAAAAAAAAATTCCAAACTTCTGGGTTTCTGGAACGGATTAATTGAATTTCCATTATTTTTTATGGGGAAAATAGTTTTGATTTTAGCCGATCCATCTGGAACGGATTAAAATCGAAAACCGAGGGATGACTGTATTGTTTTACTGTCACCTTTGCACCATTTATAACATTTCTGGTATATTTTTAAATGTTTATACAGTAGTGTACTGTATATTGTAATAAACAGAATAGAAGAAATCAGCCAAAATGAGGAACACCGTAAAGCGGGGCCCTACTATATTTATACAAGTTTGATCAGATATTTCATATAGTGAGGGCAATGATCTCAGAACCATTAAGAGATAAATAACAGAACCTTCAAATGTTCCAAAAACCCTTGAAGGAACATGTGAAATGTTTGACTAAGTATGATATTTGTGTTGAAGTTTGTCATAAGAATGAGAGTTAGCACTAGCTTGTACTAGGACATAAGAAGGTTTGGCAAGAATTACCATTATCTTTAGAAACTACATAAAAATGTATGGTTAAAAAAATAACCATTAACCTCAGGAACTAAAAAAAAAAAGTGTTAAAAAATAACCATTAGCCTCAGGATCTACATAAACAAGAACTTTTATTTTTATTAACACATTGGTCATTTCCCACCAAGGCAGGGTGACCCAAAAAAGAAGAAACACTTATATCATTATTCATTCTATCACTGTCTTGCCAGAGGCACACCTACACTACAGTTAAAAGACTAACATATCAACACCCCTTCTTCAAAGTGCAAGCACTGTACTTCCCACCTCCAGGACTCAAATCTGGCTTGCCAGTTTCCCTGAATCCATTCATAAATGTTACCTTGCTCACACTCCAACAGTACATTAGGTCATAAAAACCATTCGTCTCCACTCACTGCTAACATGATCACGCACACTTGCTGGAAGTTCAAACCCCTCGCACAAAACCTCCTCCTCCTCTCTCTCTCCAACCTTTCCTAGGATGACCCTCAACCCTGCTTTCCTTCCACCACAGATTAATATGCCCTCCAAGTCATTCTATTTTGTTCACCCTCTCTAAATGTCCGAACCACCTCAACACTCTCTCCTCTGCCCTCTGGATAATACTTTTAGAAACCCTGCACCTCCTGCTAATCTCCAGGCTATGGATTCTCTGCATTATATTCACACCACACATTGCCCTCAGCCACGACATCTCCACTGCCTCCATCCTTCTCCTTGTTTTAACATTCACCACCCATGTTTCACACCCATATAAGAGTGTTGGTATAATTATACTCTCATACATTCCCCTCTTTGCTTCTGTGGATAATGTTCTTTGTCTCCACAGACTCCTCAGTGCTCCACTCACCTTTTTTTCCTCTTCAGTTCTATGATTCACCTCATCTTTCGTAGATCCATCTACTGACAAGTCAACTCCCAAATATCTGAATACATTTACTTCCTCCCTTCAGTCTGATATCCAATCTTTCACTACCTAATTTTTTGGTTATCTTCATCCCCTTGCTCTTTCCTACATTCACTTATAATTTCCTTTTACATACCCTTCCAAACTCGTTCACCAACCTCTGCAACTTCACTTCAGAATCTCCCAAAAGCACAGTGTCATCAGCAAAAAGCATCTGTGACAACTCCCACTTTGTATTAGGTTCTTTATCTTTTAATTCCACACCTTTTGCCAACACCCAAGCATTCACTTCTCTTACAACCCCATCTATAAATATATTGAACAACCATGGTGACATCACGCATCCCTGTCTAAAGCCTACATTTACTGGGAAATAATTTCCCTCTCTCCTGCATACTCTAACCTGAGAATCACTATCCTCGTAAAAACTCTTAACTGGTTTCAGTAACCTACCTCCTATTCTATACATTTGTAGCATCTGCCACATTCCTTCCCTATCCACCCTGTCATATGCCTTTTCCAAATCCATAAATGCAACGAAAACCTCTTTACCCTTATCTAAATACTGTTCACCTATTTGTTTCACTGTAAACACTTAGTCTACACACCCCCTACCCTTCCTAAAGCCTCCTTGTTCATCTGCGATGCTGCTCTATATCTTACTCTTAGTTTTTCAATAATAGCTCTACCAAACACTTTACCAGGTATACTCAACAAGCTTATTCTCCTATAATATTCTAGGTTATATAAACATAATGTAATTTTTGTGTCCATAACATCTTTGTGACTGCAAGATAACTGTAAAATGTACATTTAAAGGAAATATTATTATTTTACAATTGTTTCAAAGTGTAATATGCTGCAAAATATTGAAATGAAAGTCACATTGTTTGACTAGGGTTATCATAGATTGAATCTATATAGTGTACTATTTGGCTGAATTCCACTGTTTTTTGTTTTTTTCAACGTGTCGGTCGTCTCCCACCGAGGCAGGGTGACCCAAAAAGAAAGAAAATTCCCAAAAAGAAAATACTTTCATCATCATTCAACACTTTCACCTCACTCATACATAATCACTGTCTTTGCAGAGTCACTCAGATATGACAGTTTAGAAGTCCCTCCGAACTGCCAATATCCCAAACCCCTCCTTTAAAGTTTATGCATTGTGCTTCCCATTTCCTTGACTCAAGTCCGGCTAACCGGTTTCCCTGAATCCCTTCACAAAATATTACCCTACTCACACTCCAACAGCTCATCAGGTATTATAAACTTTATAAAACTCATGTTACACTCGGTATTTTGTTTTTGACAGTAGCGAGAGTGGGCGGGCCTCACCATCTACTAGGGAAGCCATTGCAGGGATGCTGAGCATGAGCCGTGTTGTTCCCGGTGGACGCACACCTTCCAGAAAATTACATTCGGCTCATTCTCGCCAGCCCAAGCCCAGACGACGGTATGATGATGATGAGAACATGAGCAAAGTGCATCAGGATGAAGATTATGGTAAGTTGTGAGTGCCATGTTACTTTGTCTTGCATTTAGTAAATAATACTTCAGCCTTAACAACACTGATTGAAGAGGTGTATGGGGAAGCTTATCTTCCCTGATATAATTTTTTTTTTTTTTTTGTAATACACTAGCCGTCTTCCACCAAAGTAGGGTGACCTGAAAAAGAAAAAAAACACTTTTACCATCATTCATTCTATCACTGTCTTGCCAGAGATGTGCTGATCCTACAGTTCAAATGCTCCTCCAAACTGCAAATATCCCCACCCCTCCTTCAGAGTGCAGGCACTGTATTTCCCACCTCCAGGACTTAAGTCCAGCTAACTGGTTCCCCTGAATCCCTTCAGGGTAGATATGATCACATTGTATGAGATATATGAGATAATCAGACACAGGGTTAAGAGGTATTATGAAGAGACATAGTGGAGGCTAAATCAATACAGGGCTTCAGAATTAGGCATTAAAGTCTATCATGGATGGAAGTAATTATAGCAGTATCCCAAGAGCCAGAGTTCACCTCTTATAGGCAAATTATTAAAATGGATGAGAGACTTTCTGTTTGACAGAAAAATGTGAACAGTTATTAGAAATATGTCAACATGGGAAGATGTCACATGTGGGATGCCAAAAGGATCAGTAATTGCCTCACTAATGTTTTAAATTTGTATGAATGATTTACCAAAAGGAATAAAAGCCTCCTTGAAAATGTTTGCTGATGATGCAAAAATATTAGGTCCAATAAATAATAAAGCTCCATTGGGAAGTGGAACAGAATTCTTCCTCCGTAAGCCATGTGTGTTGTAAGAGGCGACTAAAACGCCGGGAGCAAGGGGCTAGTAACTCCTTCTCCTGTACAGTGAGCCCCCGGTTCTCGTCGGCAATCCGTCAGAGAGGGCCCGTCGACCACCGGTTTGGTCGAACTCCGATTCTATTTTCCCCATAAGAAATAATGGAAATAAAATTAATCCGTCCCAGACATCCAAAAGTATTAAAATAAAATATTTTTTAGAACTTTTTGACATTAAATTAAACACAATTTTATAACAAAATTATAAATAAATAGTACAATAACATGTCACTTACTTTTATTGAAGAGTTGTTGATGTGTGGAGGACGGGAGGAGGGGAGAAGGTGGAGTAGTATGCTAGTGTTTGGAAGGGGAATCCCCTTCCATTAACACTGCAGGTAACAAGTTCTTTTCTGGGGTTACTTCCCTTTTTCTTTTAATGCCACTAGGACCAGCTTGAGAGTCACTGGACCCCTCTCTACCAAAAATCTGTCCAGGAGCTCTGTGTCTGGCGGTTCTTTAAAATGTCCTTAAAATGTAACAAGACATTGTCATTAAACATGTTGCATACACGGCATGCAACATCTTGGTTAGGGTGATAATCATCCATGAAGCCTTGCACATCAGCCCATTTGTCACAGATCTCCCTAATCCTTGAAGAAGGCACATTCTTCCATCTCGGTTCCACCTCCTCCTCCTCTGGACCATTTTCCTGACCTGTGGTCTCTTGTTGCAGTTGCTGTTGAAGCTCTTGCAGATCTTCAGTGGTTAACTCTTCATTGTGCTCCTCCACCAACTCTTCCACATCCTGGGTACAAACATCCAACCCCATGGACTTGCCCAGTTCCACAATTTCTTCCACAACAGGCTCAGGCTCAGGGTTCTGAGGCTCAGCCCCAAAACCTTCAAAATCTAGGACACAGTCTGGCCACAATTTTCTCCAGGCAGAGTTCAAAGTCCTGGTAGTCACTCCCTCCCAAGCCTTACCTATAAGCTTTACACAATGCAGGATATGGAAATGCTCTTTCCAAAAGTCTTTTAGTGTCATATCCATGTCTGTTGTCACATCAAAGCACTTTTGAAACATTGCTTTGGTGTAGAGTTTTTAAAGTTGCAAATGACCTGCTGGTCCATGGGCTGGAGGAGAGGAGTGGTATTAGGGGGCAAGAACTTCACTTTGATGAACTCACAGCCCTGCACAATTTGCTCTGCCAAGTCTGGAGGATGACCAGGAGCATTGTCCATTATCAGGAGACACTTAAGTGGTAAATTATTTTCCTCGAGATATTTCTTCACACTGGGGCCAAACACGTTTTGAACCATTCAAGGAAAATTTCCCTAGTGACCCATGCCTTACTGTTAGACTTCCACATCACACACAAATTAGACTTTTGATACCACATCTACCAAACACTCGGGATTTTCAGAATGATACACCAGTAAAGGCTTCACTTTGCAATCACCACTGGCATTAGCACACATCATGAGAGTGAGCCTGTCTTTCATAGGCTTATGTCCTGGCTGTGCCTTTTCCTCCTTTGTAATGTAGGTCCTGTTTGGCATTTTCTTCCAAAACAGGCCTGTTTCGTCACAATTGAACACTTGTTGTGGTTGGAATTGTTCAGCCTCTATGTACCCCTGGAATTCTTGCACATATTTTTCAGCAGCATTTTTGTCAGAACTGGCTGCCTCACCATACCTCACAACACTATGTATGCCACTTCGCTTCTTAAATCTGTCAAACCAGCCTTTGCTGGCTTTAAGTCGTTCACTTCAGCACTCGTTGCAGGCATTTTCTTGACGAGATCATCATGCAACTGCCTTGCTTTTCACATATTATTGCCAGCGTAATACTATCTCCTGCTAACTGTTTCTCGTTGATCCACACCAACAACAAAGTTTCCACTTGTTCCAGCACTTGAGATCTCTGTTTTGTGACCATACTTGCACCTTTCGCAACAACAGCATCCTTGATTTCCTTTCTCTTGGCCAAAATGGAAGAGATGGTGGAATGGGATTTGCCATAGAGCCTGGCCAGCTCAGTGACACGCACTCCACTTTCATATTTTGCTATCATCTCCTTCTTCAATTCTACCGTATTTCTGACATTCTTTACCACAGGCTTGGCACTAGGAGCTTTCTTGGGGCCCATGGTGGCTTATTTACCAGTTGCAAGCACTAAAAACACTGGAATAATGACAATATATATGGTATGAATGCGTGGGTGGTGCGTGGGTAGTGTTCGCTCGCTTGTAAACAATAACACACTGAGTGCCTGGGCGCCCAGCTGGGCCACGGCCACATGCGTACGCGTTCGGGACGGATAGCCGACTCGTCGAACTCCGAGTGGCCGCCTAATACCGAGTCAAAAATATTGTAAAAATCCCTGTCGAACACCGATTTGGCCGAGCACCGACGCCGTCGAACACCGGGGGTTCACTGTATACATAACTAAAGTTAAAAATAGAAGCTTTCGTTTTTCTTTTTCGGCCACTCTGCTTTGGTGGGATATGGCCGGTTTGTTGAAAGAAGAAGAAGAAGACTATAAATTTCTTCAGAAAGACCTTGGATAAATTTTATAGTGTGATAGATGGATGATAAAATTTAGTGTAGATAAATGTCATGTAACAGAAATGAGAGAGAGTGAAATCAGGCTACATAAAGAATGTAGACTGTGTGATAAAATATTGAGTATCAGAAGAAGAATGGGATCTAGGAGTTATTATTAACAATCAGTTGTCAACAGAAAATCATATAAACAAAATTGTATATGGACAGAGAAAGGCTTAAAAGCTGTATATAGCATATATTTGTGCATAAATTGTGCTAAAAGCCACCTGTATAAAGGAGGAGTACTACCTGGACACTGTTTCAGTCAGTTGAACCATTGTCCATTATGTTTGGTGCTTTTACCACTGTGCCACTGGTATTGCCATTTTCATACAAGAGCTGCATAGGGGAAGGACAACTGGCACCATATTTAGAACTGTATGAATGGAGCCCTCCTGTAATTACTTATCATAATTGTAATTATCTATACTTTATGTACAGTGCCTATTTTTATAACACTGCAAGTGGATAATGTTTGTTAAAGTGAGTTTTTATATTTTAAAATGCAAGCTCTTGAATTGGAAGATTGCAGTGTTGCTTATATTGCAAGATAAGAGATTTGAATGAAACACAAGCAACCAGTGCTGAGTGTTTTCTCTTCCTCTGTTACCACATTGTATATACAGCAATGAAATCAGGAGAATCTTATGTAACAGTTGGTCATCTTACCCTGCTGGGTCACTTTTTGTTTATAAATTTTCATTGTGGGTCACAAGAATTGGGTGTGAATACTCTCAAATTTCTACCATTTGCTGGAAATTATTACAAAAAAGATGGTGCTACACTATCAGACATTCATCGTAGCTGACAATGGAGAAGCTGCACTGTTTTGTTTTTTACTGCTAGAGAAAAGCACATTGCAAGTGTGTAGGAGGAAGTACGGCACAGTACTCGGTGCTCTAGTAGTGCTTGGTGTTTTGTTGCTTCTTGCAACACTTTTTAGCATATTTTTCATACAAATTAAAACATGTAGCATATTTTTTCTTGATGTAAATTAAAACTAAGGCTATGCAGTACAGCATGTGGTTAGTGTGGCTTAAACCTAGTTGTTCTCCTTCATACTGTAAGAAAAATACTGTACACATCAGTGCTGTTTTGCACCTCCCCCATACCCCTAATCCCTCTGCCCAATCCCTTTCCTCAATCCCCCATACCCTCCCCCACACCAACCATGTCATGTCATGTTTGGGGCACTGAGAAGAAAACCGACAAACTCACCAAATGTTATTTTTGAGTATATGACCTACAGACTTTTGCAAGGTGTTTTCAACAATATCTCAGTAATGAACCACACAATTTTAATCAATGTAGTGTCATTTTAACCCTTTACCGGGCAATCCCTGGAAAATGATAATTTCGAAATGTATTTCATATGAGTGGATAGAGTAACTCAATGTAAGGATAATCAGCCCATATAATTGAAATTCTAAAAAAAACTTTTCACGCAATTGCCAATATTCAAGGACCGTCTACAGACGGTCCTGACCGTTAAAGGGTGTCAAATTCTGAATGTTGCAAATTTGCAATTGTTAATAAAACACCAAATAAGTATTTTTCTATTTTATTATACTAATAGACAATATCAAAAACACAAATGGAACTTGTTTCCAAACATTTTGTAGGTATAAAAAATATAAAAGTGAACCAAAGAGCAACATGGACACATTGCAAAGGGATAAAACTTTCAAGTCCCATATTCCTGAATTTCCTGAGAAAAAACAATCATTCTTGATCACTAATTGCTACAATGAAAGGCTATGAAGCAATTTCTTTCCTTCTTGATGCATAGATTTACCTTGCATACGGCACACAAAAATGAGGATGTGACATGATTTTCGTTTTGCTGCAATAATTGCATGTAAATATTCTGCCTTGCACTGGCCAGTGACCTAGCATTTTATCAAACCTATCATTTTAGTCAAACCTCACACTGTCATCAGGCCTTTCTGCCGTTGGTACTGCACTGGAGATGGCAACAGGTCATCTGGTTCTGGATCTGAGTCACTTTCCACCAAAATGCAGAGATATTTGAACTTCTGTTGGAAGGGTTCACAATAGAACAATTTCTCATTGATCTGGAATGACAATAAGAATGTTCTGTACACACCCAGACCACTACAGAATTCATATATGCACTAGAAATTTTTATATAAATATTTATTTACTGAAATTTAAAATGTGGCCCTGACGGGCGGGACCGTCTGTACACGGTCCTCTTTTGTTGCACTTTTTTCAATTGCATGGTACACTCATATTATGCATATCTAACTCCTGATATATATCTCAAAATATGCCTAAACTATTCATTTACACACTGGACACAACAATTAGTACTTACCGACATTGTAGAGAGTATAATCACAGTGTATATGAGTGGAACAAGAGCAAAAATTCGGCTCTGGGTGACGCCAAGCGAGAAGTGTTTACATTTTGGTCTCTCAACCAATGGAAAGCGAGCAGATGCCGGTCTCACTTAGCTGGAGCGACTCACAGAAGGCTTGTGATTGGTCAGATATAGAGAATGGGAACCTAGATGCGCTGGGGGAGTAGGATGACACGCGCAAAAACACGTGTTTAGGACCGTCTGTACACGGTCCTGCCCGGTAAAGGGTTAAAGCAGACTTAATGAGCTTTAATGTTTCAGTGTGAGTTCATTGGTTTTCTAGGGATCCAAATCACTGTTTTTGAATGTTTGACCATATTGTCAAACATTCCTATATTCTTAATAGGAAAAGGCAGGATAAAAGTGATGAACTCACCAATCTGAGTGATGTATGTGATACCTGAAAGAATGATAAACATTTTAGTATAGATAAAACAATTTTCTCTCATTGGTGAGTTTGTCAGTTTTCTTTTCAGCATCTCATTTCTCCTCTTAAGATAAAATGTACAGCATTCTGTTTTGCTTGAAATAATTAAAGACTGTACTACCTCTTTATGTTTTTGGGGATGTAATCTGCAAATCTCATATCTGGCATTTGCTTCTCTTTTTTTTTCTATCCCCATTAATGTACCTGCCCCCACACTTTTTTTTTTTTTTTTTCTCTAATGGAGACCATTGCCCAGTAGTGTGTCACTACTGCTGGCTCACTTTGGGTGTCAGCACATCTGCCCATATATCTCCTCCACTGGTGAAGTTTATCAGTTTGTGACATACGATAGATAGACAGATTCTGCTTCTGACTCTTGCCCAGGCAGGTCATAGCAGCTCTGACTCTTCAGTCTCCCTACGATCCCCGTTGGGAAGGGAAACCTTTACCTGAACCACGATGGCTCATCGATGCTTCCAAGCTTGCCCTTGCAACTGCCCTTAAAAGCAGTTTGCAGTTGAAATTCTCAGGAATAACAACTCTTCATGAAGCCTTCCTTGTCACATTCATCAATGATAAGGAAGCAGAAAAAGTCCTTTCACCACCTGCTATCAAAACCCTTGATGATCAAGGCTTTGCTCTCTCAACATCACCATTTATGCGAGCAAAACGATCTGTGTTTATGAAGCGACTTGATAAACTCATCACTTCCATGTCCACTGACGAAATCAAGCAATCAATTGAAGATCTGAACGATTGGGCTGAATTAGAAGGTGTAATCAAGATCCCCAATGCTTCATCAATTCTAAAAATCATGTTTATAGACATGAACATGGCTACCAGAGCTCTCAGATGGTCTGGCTGTCTCCTACTACTACATCAACCCCAGTCAACTTGAACCTGAAACTTTCAAACAAATTTCACCCTGCTGGACTTGCTTCTCTTATAATCACTCTACCAACGAATGTCATGTGAAGAACAAGAAGATATGTTCCACCTGTGGGTCTGAAGGTCACGACTTTCGCTCCTGCTCCTCAACTACTGCTGCTACCTGCATAAACTGTAAAAGTGATCATCATACTCTGGCAGCCAAATGTCCTGTTCATAAGGAGATCCTTTCCAAGAAATTAAAGGAAGACCTTAAGAAAACACCAGGCAACTCTCCAACTTATGCTGCAATAGCCAAACTCCAGTCTACAACCACCAAGATCCTGCAAGCCACTCAGCAGCCTCCACCACCATTACCACCTACCTCTCCTCTGCCTGAGGACATCTCCACGAAAATTTACTACTGTATGATGTTTGCTCACATGAACAATGCAGCTCAACCAGGATCCTTCAACACATCGATAAACGAACTTCTTGCCCTCAACAATATGCCAGCATTCAATTTCCCAACAAGTCCTCCTTCAGCTGAGATTTTAAAGATAATTCCAAAAGTCGTCAGCTTTGCTGCACCAGATGACTTGCAAGAATTGCTGATTGAAGACGACACTTGCTCTACTACAGCCTCCACTAATGAGAGCTCACCACTACCTCGCACCACCACCACTACCAAGAACCAATCAGCTGCCTCCCTGCCAGTCGAGACACAGTCAATCCCCACCAATAAAAAGCCTTCCACTGATACTGCCACGAACCAATCACCGACTCCACCTTCCACCACTTCCAACACCTCTACTATGGAAACACTATACTCCATACCTGGTGTCAGGTTCTTCGCCCCTGCATCGATGGGTGACACAATGCGTGCCCACCAACTTCTCTACCAACTCCAACTTGGAACTGATCAGATCATCAAAACAGATTCAATCCTCTTCCACCTTGCTAAATTTAAAAACGACAACCCACTATTAGAGCTATCTCTCCTCCCAATAAGGAAATTCAACGCATGGTGCAACGGAAAACTGATCAAGTAACCTCCTCACTAACACATCACTGAAGTTCGTTCCTGTGACTGCCTTGACCTTCCCTGCCTCTGCCACCGCCCTCATCACACCTTTATAGGTGCCA
Organism: Cherax destructor; assembly: GCA_009830355.1. Taxonomy (NCBI): domain Eukaryota; kingdom Metazoa; phylum Arthropoda; class Malacostraca; order Decapoda; family Parastacidae; genus Cherax; species Cherax destructor. Next base: position 104,975 of record WNWK01002450.1, on the reverse strand, counting down.
TATCTCGTCGTCCCTGATTACTCGCCATCAAGACCTGCAGTACTTAGTACCACTTGCTCCACAGTGGTTGGGCCACTGATCTTTTTACCCTCCTCTCCTTCACCATCCCATCCTTTTCCAGTATTTCCATCCTTCCCCTTCCTTCTTCCTTCCCCATCTCGTCGATTCTTTGGCCATTCCTAGTCCTAGTCCTATCAGTTTGTATATTATATAGTATAGGTTTTTATGCCATTGAATTTGCGGGAAGAGGGTAAGGTACCTAGGGATTGGCAAAGAGCATGCATAGTTCCTTTGTATAAAGACAAAGGGACAAAAGAGAGTGCAGAAATTATAGGGGAAGTCTGTAGAGTATACCTGGTAAAGTGTATGGTAGTTATTATTGAAAGAATTAAGAGTAAGACGGAGAGTAGGATAGCAGATGAACAAGGAGGCTTTAGGAAAGGTAGGGGGGGTGTAGACCAAGTGTTTACAGTGAAACATATAGGTGAACAGTATTTAGATAAAGGTAAAAAGGTTTTTGTGGCATTTATGGATTTGGAAAAGGTATATGACGGGGTGGATAGGGGGTCAATGTGGCAGATGATGCAGGTGTATGGAATAGGAGGTAGGTTACTGAAAGCAGTGAAGAGTTTTTACGAGGATAGCGAGGCTCAGGTTAAAGTATGTAGGAGAGAGGGAGATTATTTCCCAGTAAAAGTAGGCCTTAGACAAGGATGTGTGATGTCAGCATGGTTGTTCAATATATTTATAGATGGGGTTGTAAGATAAGTGAATGTGCGGGTGTTGGTAAGAGGTGTGGGGTTAAAAGATAAAAGAATCTAGCACAAATAACAAAAAAGGCACAATACCGTGACTGGAACAATACACACACAACCCGCACATATAAAAAGAGAGGAGCTTAGACGCGTTTCGCCGACTTGGACCATTTACAAAGTCACACTAACCGTTAGTGTGACTTTCTAAATGGTCCAAGTCGGCAAACGTCGCTAAGCTCCTCTCTTTTTATATGTGCGGGTTGTGTGTGTATCTAGCAGAAAGTGGGAGTTGTCACAGTTGCTCTTTGCTGATGACACTGGGCTTTTGGGGGATTCTGAAGAGAAGTTGCAGAGGTTGGTGGATGAGTTTGGTAGGGTATGTAAAAGAAGAAAATTAAAAGTTAATATAGGAAAGAGTAAGGTGATGAGGATAACAAAAAAAAATTAGGTAACGAAAGATTGGATATCAGATTGAAGGGAGAGAGTATGGAGGAGGTGAATGTATTCAGATATTTAGAAGTGGACGTGTCAGCAGATGGGTCTATGAAGGATGAGGTGAATCATAGAATTGATGAGAGGAAAAGGGTGAGTGGTGCACTGAGGAGTCTGTGGAGACAGAGAACTTTGTCCGTGGAAGAATAGAGGGAAATGTATGAGCGTATAGTTGTACCAACACTCTTATATGGGTGTGAAGCATGGGTGGTGAATGTTGCAACATGGAGAAGACTGAAGGCAGTGGAGATGTCTTGTCTGAGGGTAGTGTGTGGTGTGAATCTAATGCAGAGAATTCATAGTTTGGAAATTAGGAGGAGGTGTGGGATTACCAAAACTATTATCCAGAGGGATGAGGAGGGGTTGTTGAGGTGGTTCGGACATGTAGAGAGGATGAAACAAAATAGAATGACTTTGAGAGTGTATAAATCTGTAGTGGAGGGAAGGCGGGGTAGGGATCGGCCTAGGAAAGGTTGGTGGGAGGGGGTAAAGGAGTTTTTGTGTGCGAGGGGCTTGGACTTCCAGCAAGCATGGGTGAGCGTATTTGATAGGAGTGAATGGAGACAAATGGTTTTTAGGACTTGACGTGCTGTTGGAGTGTGAGCAAGGTAACATTTATGAAGGGATTCAGGGAAACCAGCAGGCCGGACTTGAGTCCTGGAGTTGGGAAGTACAGTGTCTGCACTCTGAAGGAGGGGTGTTAATGTTGTAGTTGTATAACTGTAGTGTAAACACGCCTCTGGCAAGACAGTGATGGAGTGAATGTGATGAAAGTTTTTCTTTTTCAGGCTACCTTGCCTTGGTGGAAAACGGCCGATGTGTTAATAAAAAAAAATAAAGAGCTTTTGTCCTACCTCATGACAGCAATTGTGGTATTGTGAGAATAGTGAAATATAACAGTGGAAACAAGAACAGTAATTGTGGTATTGTGAGAGTAGTGAAATATAACAGCGGGATTAGGGACAATAAGTCTGGTTAGTCGGACTTTAGTCCTGGTGGTGAGAAGTACAATGCCTGCACTTTGAAGGTGGTGTTTGGAATATTTGCTGTTTAGAGTGACATCTGAACTGTCATATCTGTGCTCCTCTGCAAAGACAGTGATTTTTGTTTGAATGGTGGTGAAAGTGTTTCTTTTTTGGGGACACCCTCGGCCAGTGTGTTAAAAAAAAAGACAGTAATTGTGGAATAGTACACAGATACTAATTTTGACCTGGAAGAGTTAGATATGGTCATGGAATGAGGAACAATTTTGGAATTTAAGCTGTTCAATCAAACTTTTTTATAAATGCACCTGGTGTTGCAGCGGTAGATGAGACGTAACAATCTGTTAGGAAGTACCAAAATGTATGGAGTAGCAGATAATAGTAGAGATATCTTATTAGGAGAGGAGACCAGTTCATGGTAGGTAGGTCCTGTGTAGAGAATGATGCATTGTTGGTCCTGTGCTCAGAATGATCCTGTGCAGAGGAGAATGCATCATTGACCCTATCCAAAGAATGATAAATCATTGATCATGTGCTGAAAATAATGCAACATTGGTTATGTGTAAAGAATGATGCAACATTGGTTATGTGTAGAGAATGATGTAACATTGGTTATGTGTAGAGAATGATGTAACATTGGTTATGTGTAGAGAATGATGCAACATTGGTTATGTGTAGAGAATGATGCAACATTGGTTATGTGTAGAGAATGATGTAACATTGGTTATGTGTAGAGAATGATGTAACATTGGTTATGTGTAGAGAATGATGCAACATTGGTTATGTATAGAGAATGATGTAACATTGGTTATGTGTAGAGAATGATGTAACATTGGTTATGTGTAGAGAATGATGTAACATTGGTTATGTATAGAGAATGATGAAACATTGGTTATGTGTAGAGAATGATGTAACATTGGTTATGTGTAGAGAATGATGTAACATTGGTTATGTATAGAGAATGATGAAACATTGGTTATGTGTAGAGAATGATGAAACATTGGTTATGTGTAGAGAATGATGTAACATTGGTTATGTATAGAGAATGATGTAACATTGGTTATGTATAGAGAATGATGAAACATTGGTTATGTGTAGAGAATGATGAAACATTGGTTATGTGTAGAGAATGATGTAACATTGGTTATGTATAGAGAATGATGCAACATTGGTTATGTGTAGAGAATGATGTAACATTGGTTATGTGTAGAGAATGATGTAACATTGGTTATGTGTAGAGAATGATGTAACATTGGTTATGTGTAGAGAATGATGCAACATTGGTTATGTGTAGAGAATGATGTAACATTGGTTATGTGTAGAGAATGATGTAACATTGGTTGTGTAGAGAATGATGTAACATTGGTTATGTGTAAAGAAGGATGCATCATTGGTCCTATAACAAAGAATGATATGAATCATTGATCATATGTAGGGAATGATGCATCATTGTTTATGTGTAGAGAATGATGATCTCTGATCCTGTTTAGAAAAAGATGACTGATTAATTATATGAAGAGAATGATGAATGATTAATCATGTTCAGATCATGTGCAGATAATGATGAATGATTGGTCATGTGCTGATAATGATGAATGATTGGTCATGTGCAAATAATGTAGATAATGAGTACGATGAAAATCAGTCTTAGGGTATTTGGATAAGTAGTATATAAGAGAGATACTGCAGGCTAGATATAAAGAATATTGTGGCCACCACCACAGAAAAATAAATTGACACAAAAATTTTTATTAAAAATTGCTTTTACAGTGTATCCAACTCTTGATATATCTGATGATGAAGATTTTCCCGTGTTCAAACCTCGGGGAAAAAAGAAAGAAGACGAAGCTTGGAATCCCAAGGCTCGTGTACGGGTTCAAGGTCCACGACCGGAGCGTCCCATGAGGCAAGGGGTTAGAAGACAAGCAGTAGAGAAGGGCCTGGAGCAGGCAGCAGCAAGAAGACAAAACTTACCAGTAAGCCCCATTGTCTAAAATAATTTTTTTATGCTTTTTCATTCAAACTTTTGGTTTCATTACCTTTGGAAAAAGATTCTATATCACTTCATGAGAATTTTTTTTTTAAATTCTTCGACACTATGAGCAAGTTTGTGAGCAGGAATCTCGACACTCAAGGGGTTAATTATATTAATAATGAGAAACGCTTATTCATTCAGGAACCTCAGCCTGCTTACGTCTTGTCCATTGTTAGGATTAAGATAACAATCAGTTAAAAAGGTTACAGATTTTTTTTAAGGTTACAAATGTTTTTGTTAATTTCATTTAATTATTTCCATACAGGCTGCTAAGAGGGCATACCATAGAAAAAAGCAGCGAGCTGTGGAATGTCAAGCAAGTACCTCCTCAGGAGTTGCCGGCCTAAAGGGAATTAATAAGCGTGAGTATAAGATTATATCTGTTAATGTTTCTGGGGGATTGTTGTCTCCATGGCCTGATCTCAGACCAAGCCTCCAAGGTTGAAAAACAGATACAGTGGACCCCCGAGTTTCGTAAACATCGGAAATCGTACATTTATGTAAGTATAATATTGTAAGTGCTTGTGGAAAAGTATTTTTGGGGGTCTGAAATAGACTAACCTACGTGACATTTTTTCTTAAGGGGGTAAATTCGTTCGGTAATGGCACTTGAGCAGACTTCAGGAGGGAAGTTTTTACGAAACTCGGGGGTCCACTGTATTATTTGAATGAATGTAAGTAAAAGCTTACAAGATTTACCTGTCATGTCATGCATTTGTGAGAAAGAATAGATCAGCAATCCAACCAGGGTACCAAACATTTCATGGGTTTCTGTTTTGTACTTGTATGACAGAGTAGTAGAACCTCCTTGGATTGCTACTGCTTACCAACTAAATACTGCCTCATACAGTAGGTCATCGGTTAAGACATGATTGTTTAGTACATTTCTGCTACAAGATGGTTGAAAAATTTACATTTTTTTTAATCATGATACCATAATGCTCATTTATGACTGCATAAATTTAGAGAAATATAGGTAGTAGGTTGGTAGACAGCAACCACCCAGGGAGGTACTACCGTCCTGCCAGGTGACTGTGAAACAGAAACCTGAAACTGTTTTACATGATGGTAGGATTGCTGGTGTCTTTTTTCTGTCTCATAAACACGCTGGATAACAGGTATATCTAGCTACTTCTACTTACACTTTAGGTCACACTACACTGGCATACACATGCATATATATACATACACACATCTAGGTTTTTCTTCTCTTTCTTAATAGCTCTTGTTCTTTTTATTTTCTCTATTGTCCATGGGGAAGTGGAAAAGAATCTTTCCTCCGTAAACCATGCGTGTCGTATGAGGCGACTAAGATGCCGGGAGCAATGGGCTAGTAACCCCTTCTCCTGTACAAATCTACTAAAAACGAGAAGAAGAAAAACTTTATAAAATTGGGTTGTCTGAATGTGCGTGGATGTAGTGCGGATGATAAGAAAGAGATGATTGCCGATGTTATGAATGAAAAGAAGTTGGATGTCCTGGCCCTAAGCGAAACAAAGCTGAAGGGGTAGGCGAGTTTCAGTGGGGAGAAATAAATGGGATTAAGTCAGGAGTATCTGAGAGAGTTAGAGCTAAGGAAGGGTAGCAATAATGTTGAAGGATCAGTTATGGAAGGAAAAGAGGGAATATAAATGTGTAAATTCAAGGATTATGTGGATTAAAATAAGGGTCGGATGCGAAAAGTGGGTCATAATAAGCGTGTATGCACCTGGAGAAGAGAGGAGTGTAGAGGAGAGAGAGAGATTTTGGGAGATGTTAAGCGAATGTATAGGAACTTTTGAACCAAATGAGAGAGTAATTGTGGTAGGGGACCTAAATGCTAAAGTGGGAGAAACATGCAGAGAGGGTGTGGTAGGTAAGTTTGGGGTGCCAGGTGTAAATGATAATGGGAGCCCTTGATTGAACTTTGTATAGAAAGGGGTTTAGTTATAGGTAATACATATTTTAAGAAAAAGAGGATAAATAAGTATACAAGATATGATGTAGGGCGTAATGACAGTAGTTTGTTGGACTATGTATTGGTAGATAAAAGACTGTTGAGTAGACTTCAGGATGTACATGTTTATAGAGGGGCTACAGATATATCAGATCACTTTTTAGTTATAGCTACAGTGGGAGTAAAAGGTAGATGGGATACAAGGAAAATAGAATCAGTAAGTAAAAGAGAGGTGAAGGTTTATAAACTAAAAGAGGAGGCAGTTAGGGTAAGATATAAACAACTATTGGAGGATAGATGGGCTAGTGAGAGTGTAGGCAATGGGGTCGAAAATGTATGGGGTAGATTTAAAAATGTAGTGTTAGAGTGTTCAGCAGAAGTTTGTGGTTACAGGCGAGTGGGTGCGGAGGGAAGAGGAGCGATTGGTGGAATGATGATGTAAAGAGAGTAGTAAGGGAGAAAAAGTTAGCATATGAGAGGTTTTTACAAAGTAGAAGTGATGCAAGGAGGGAAGAGTATATGGAGAGAAAAAGAGAGGTTAAAAGAGTGGTGAAGCAATGTAAAAAGAGAGCAGATGAGAGAGTGGGTGAGATGTTATCAGCAAATTTTGTTGAAAATAAGAAAAAGTTTTGGAATGAGATTAATAAGTTGAGGAAGCCTAGAGAACAAATGGATTTGACAGTTAAAAATAGGAGAGGAGAGTTATTAAATGGAGAGTTAGAGGTATCGGGAAGATGGAGAGAATATTTTGAGGATTTGTTAAATGTTGATGAAGACAGGGAAGCTGTGATTTCGTGTGTAGGGCAAGGAGGAATAACATCTTGTAGGAGTGTGGAAGAGCCAGTTGTGGGTGTAGGGAAGTTCGTGAGGCAGTGGGTAGAATGAAAGGGGTAAGGCAGCTGGGATTGATGGGATAAAGATAGAAATGTTAAAAGCAGGTGGGGATATAATTTTGGAGTGGTTGGTGCTATTATTTAATAAATGTATGGAAGAGGGTAAGGTACCTAGGGATTGGCAGAGAGCGTGTATTGTTTCTTTGTATAAAGGCAAAGGGACAAAAGAGAGTGCAAAAATTATAGGGGAATAAGTCTGTTGAGTGTACCTGGTAAAGTGTATGGTAGAGTTATTATTGAAAGAATTAAGAGTAAAACAGAAAGCAGGATAGCAGATGAACAAGGGGCTTTAGGAAAGGTAGGGGTGTGTAGACCAAGTGTTTACAGTGAAACATATAGGTGAACAGTATTTGGATAAGGGTAAAGATGTTTTGTGGCATTTATGGATTTGGAAAAGGCGTATGATAGGGTAGATAGGGGGCAATGTGGCAGATGTTGCAGGTGTATGGAATAGGAGGAAGGTTACTGAAAGCAGTGAAGAGTTTTTATGAGGATAGTGAGGCTCAGGTTAGAGTGTGTAGGAGGGAAGGGACTATTTCCCAGTAAAAGTGGGCCTTAGACAAGGATGTGTGATGTCACCGTGGTTGTTCAATATATTTATAGATGGGGTTGTAAGAGAAGTGAATGCGAGGGTCTTGGCAAGAGGTGTTGGGCTAAAAGATAAAGAAGCAAATACAAAGTGGGAGTTGTCACAGTTGCTTTTTGCTGATGACACTGTGCTTTTGGGAGATTCTGAAGAGAAGCTGCAGAGGTTGGTGGATGAATTTGGTAGGGTGTGTAAAAGAAGAAAATTGAAAGTGAATATAGGAAAGAGTAAGGTGATGAGGATAACAAAAGAATAGGTGACGAAAGATTGATATCAGATTGGAGGGAGAGAGTATGGAGGAGGTGAATGTATTCAGATATTTGGGAGTGGACATGTCGGCGGATGGGTCTATGAAGGATGAGGTGAATCATAGAATTGATGAGGGGAAAAGGGTGAGTGGAGCACTTCGGAGTCTGTGGAGACAAAGAACCTTGTCCATGGAAGTAAAGAGAGGAATGTATGAGAGTATAGTTATACCAACGCTCTTATATGGGTGTGAAGCATGGGTGATGAATGTTGCAACGAGGAGAAGGCTGGAGGCAGTGGAGATGTCATGTCTGAGGTCAATGTGTGGTGTGAATATAATGCAGAGAATTCGGAGTTTGGAAATTAGGAGGAGGTGCGGATCACCAAAACGATTGTCCAGAGAGCTGAGGAGGGGTTGTTGAGGTGGTTTGGACATGTAGAGAGAATGGAACGAGACAGAGTGACTTCGAGAGTGTATAAATCTGTAGTGGAGGGAAGGCGGGTAGGGGTCGGCCTAGGAAAGGTTGGAGGGAGGGGGTAAAGGAAGTTTTGTGTGCGAGGGGCTTGGACTTCCAGCAAGCATGTGTGAGCGTATTTGATAGGAGTGAATGGAGGCATATGGTTTTTAATACTTGACGTGCTGTTGGAGTGTGAGCAAAGTAACATTTATGAAGGGATTCAGGGAAACCGGCAGGCCGGACTTGAGTTCTGGAGATGGGAAGTACAGTGCCGGCACTCTGAAGGAGGGGTGTTAATGTTGCAGTTTTATAACTGTAGTGTAAAGCACCCTTCTGGCAAGACAGTGATGGAGTGAATGATGATGAAAGTTTTTCTTTTTCGGGCCACCCTGCCTTGGTGGGAATCGGCCGATGTGTTAATAAAAAAAAAAAAAAAAAAAAAAATTCCTAGGTAGTAGGTTGGTAGACAGCAACCACCCAGGGAGGTACTACCGTCTTGCCAAATGAGTGTAAAATGGAAGCCTGTAATTGTTTTACATGATGGTAGGATTGCTGGTGTCTTTTTTGTCTCATAAACATGCAAGATTTCAGGTATGTCTTGCTACTTCTACTTACACTTAAATCACACTACACATTCATGTACAAGCATATATATACTCACCCCTCTGGGTTTTCTTTTATTTTCTTACTAGTTCTTGTTCTTATTTCCTCTTATCTCCATGGGGAAGTGGAACAGAATTTTTCCTCCGTAAGCCATGCGTGTCGTAAGAGGCGACTAAAATGCCGGGAGCAAGGGGCTAGTAACCACTTCTCCTGTATATATTACTAAATGTAAAAGGAGAAACTTCCGTTTTTCCTTTTGGGCCACCCTGCCTCGGTGGGAGGCGGCCGAGTGTGTTGAAAGAAGAAGAAATAAATATATTACAGTGGTACCCAGAGTTTCGTACAGCTCCCAACTCGAACAATTATGTAAGTGTATACAGTATATTTTTGGGGGTCTGAAACAGACTAATCTAATTTACATTATTCCTTATGGGAACAAATTCATTCGGTAACGGCACTTGAACAGCCTCCTGGAACGAATTATGGCCGAAACTCGGGGTACCACTGTATTTGAACACCATGATTTTGAAGAATGAAGCGTTTTTGTGTAATTCTTGAAAGTGCCAGCTTCTTCAGAATGTTTGTTTTTCAAATGAAGAATGAAAAGTCACAACAGTGTGGGTGGAACAACACACAGACAACCTGCACTGAGGAGAGGAATATTAATGACGACGTATCGGTCTAACTTGAACCCATCACAGGTTCTAAGTGCGAGTTATTTGTGCAATTTTTTCAAGTGTAGGTATTTTCCCTCTGGATGGCCACGCTGAGGCGCTGGAACATGAAAGTGGCTGCTCTTGTTTCCCTGGTGGTGTCGATGAGTCTGGAACCCAGTTCTTTAAGGAAACATGCGGCATTTTTTCCCCTATGATCCCAAGGTCTTTGTTGTTACGTTTGTCCTCCACATTGTGTTAATGATGGGTTTTTCTAGATTTTACAACCATTTGAAAACAATTTTTTTGTATGTTTTAATGAAATTTATATATAACCTTTATTTTACATGAATATTTTTTAATTTTTGTGTATGTACGATTGGCAGTTTGTGATTAACGTACATATATTAAATTGTTTTCAGTTTCTAACAAACCCAGAAAGGGCATGGCAACAGCTAAGCAGCGATTAGGGAAAATTCTCAAGATTCATAAGATGCTTCACTAGTTGATGAGGAGATACCACAGCAGCTAGTCTGATGAAACACATCAGTCCAAGGCAAGACTCTGCTTTTCTGCTTATCATTCTCTTAGTTGACCACTCTCTTCTTGGCACAACAATCACAATTTAATGTATATAATTTTTATACTGTTATGATCATGTTACTAATTAAAGTCCAGCTCTGAGAATATTGTACACCTGTGCAATGATGATTTATGTCAAGTTTGTTTCCATAGGTTCAGTGATACTTGAAGGTTTATTGTATACCACTGAAATATAATACAGTGGACCCCCGAGTTTCGGCTACCCTGAGTATCGGCCGACTCGTGTTTCGGTCGCTTTTTTCGGCCCAATTTTAGCCCGACTATCGGCCGTTTCCCCGAGTTTCGGCCGGTGTACGAGACCTGTCCACCTGCCCACGCTTGCGCACCTCCCTGCGCAGGCGTCGTGAGCCAGTCTAGCTTTGTTTATCCTTGAGTGAACATTACCCTGCGCACTCATCCAAACATTTCACAATACAATGGACCCCCAGCTAACGAAAAAACTTCATCCCAGAAGCCTGCTCAAGTGCCATTACCGAATGAATTTACTTCCTTAAGAAATAATGTCACGTAGGTTAGTCTATTTCAGACCCCCAAAAATGCACTTCCACAAGCACTTACAATATTATACTTACATAACTGTACGATTTCCGGGGAGTTTGTTAGCCGGGGGTCCACTGTAAATTCATTGTGTTTAGTGCTTGTTTATTGATTGTGACTGTGAAATAAGCCACCATGGTCCCAAAGAAACATGATAGAATTGAAGAAAGAAATTGTAGCAAAGTACCAAAGTGGAGGAGAAAGAGAGAGGGGAGAATGTGCCTTCTTCAGTGATTCAGTGATTCTACGATACGTATGTACGATACTAAAGCAGCACGTGTCAATAAAGGCTATAGCACCAGCCAGCGATAAAGTGTAGCATTAACAGTGTAGCAAGTAAGTTAAGCGATTAAGCGATAGAAAAATGACGACACGAAACTTAACTCCTCCAATGTTGTTGGAGTTACTATATAGGGCGACTGACAACACTATGTAAGGCTTATCTTTCAGTGGCCCTTATACACCCAACAACAAACAACACTGTCGGTTAGGGAGAGAGACATATGACATATTTTATTCATTCTAGAGTATATATCATGTTTCTATGTTATTAATATTGTTTATTATGTCATATTAGATGAATTGTGCTAGATAAATAAGCCGGAGAGTTGATATTAGTGTCGAAGCATTTTGTCCTGCCTCCCAACAATATACTCGCCTCCCTCCACCAGCAGTGGCCCTTATACCCAACAACAACAACAACAACTCTGCTAGGGTGAGATTGATATAGGCTGTATGATTATCATCTCTGGGTGGATCAAACTCTGTTACAATAGGTAACTCACTTTCTGATTGAGGGGGATCTACACTGGTATCCACAAATGATACTTGAGGATTTCTCAACACTTGTCGTGTACGTAGGGAATAACGACATTCAGGGTGATCTGACTGATCATTAGAGGTAGAGGGAACAGCACCAGGAGAATTATCAGATTCTGTCTCACTTGTCTGATTATCAGGGGTATCAGGGACTTCGTCATCATCGCACACTAACTTCATATGATCTAAATGCGATTCTTTAAACTGACCCGTACTAATTTCTCTAACTTTATACTTATTGCCATTAATATGTTCGACTACTCTATAAGGACCAACAAACTTTTGATCGAGTTTTGGCATTGCTGAAGTTTTGTTAAAATTAAACAACATGACTCTGGAACCCACATGAACTTTAGTCGGTTTGGCTCAAGTATTAGTTACTCTAGTAAATTCTGCTGTTGACTTATGAAGTGTTTCACGAATTCGTCTGAAAACACTCTGAGCTTGACTGTACGATCTGCTACGAAATCATCTGGATTGTAAGTCGGTTTCGGATTGGAATATAACAGCTCATAAGGCAAACGCTTATCGACACCGTACAATGCATAATGAGGGGTATCACCTATAGAAGCGTTAAAAGCAGAATTTATGGCACATTGAACATCAGGAATGACTTCATCCCAGGTTACACTATTGGGATTGATGGTAGCTCTCAAGACGTCAAGGACTTTCTTATTCGTTCTTTCTGCTAACCCATTACTGGCAGGATGGTGCGGAACAATGGTTGATTTTGTAATCTTGTATAGTGTACACAAGTTTTCTAGGATCTCATTACAAAATTCACCTCCATTATCTGTTATAAGGGACTTAGGAGTGGTATGTCTGCAGATTATACGTTCCTTGAACGCTTTAGCTACTGTTAAGTAAAAGGACACAATTGCAACTAATGTGACATTTTATTGTGGCAACGTTTCGCTCTCCAGGAGCTTTCTCAAGCCGTTACAAGCCAGTCAAGATACTAAGACCAAAAGAGGTATCATCATCGGATTCTTCCTAAGAGCTTACCGAATTTGTAGTCCTGAGTTTCTTGACGAGGAATGTACATACATTCACCAAACCTTCACTGATTTACATTTTCCTTCCTTTTTCATCAAAGATTGCAAGAAAAGAGCTCTTCAGATCATTAATTCTCCACGCGTCAATTCCACTCCAAACAAAGTTATAATTCTTCCCAACAGCCAGGTTGCATCCAACATTTCTAAAGTATTTGCACAAGCTAACACTAGAGTCGCCATCGCTTCCAGTACTTCTATTAAGGATCTAACCAAGACTAGATCCAAGCACCATGAACCAGTCAACGCAGGGGTCTACACTATACCCTGTGGAGGCTGCGACAGAATTTATGTAGGAGAAACAGCAAGAAACCTCGAGACACGCATCAATGAACACATGAATGCATGCAGAAACGATAACCTGAACAACGCCTGCGTACAACACCGAAATTCAACAATCATCTCATGAAATTCAAAGACGCCCGACTAGTAATCAAAGAAACTAATTTCCGTAGTCGAAAATGCCTTGAATCAGCACTTATCTCTGTTTCTAACACAATTAAACAAAACAAAGGCAGCTTCACCATCTCTGAAGTCTTAGCAAGAATCCTCCTGAAAACAGTAAACCCTACCATCACATAGTCTCTCCTGTTAGTTTAGCACATCGTAGATGTGGAACACTCCTACTGGCCTTTTATATTTCAACCTCCAGCAGAAATATTTGTCTAACCTATTGTTATACTACCCAAGTATTTGTTTTATCACCTTTTACTCACGTGCATATTGATTGTACTACCTTATTGTATTACTTCTACTACTACTACTACTACTACTAATACTACTTATATCACTACTATTTCTAACACCACTAGTGTTTTCACCTCACCTTGACAGTATATATATACCAACTATGTCCATTTATGCTTGTAACGGCTTAGAAAGCTCCTGGAGCGAACGTTCACAATAAAATGTCACATTAGTTGCAATTGTGTCCTTTTACTTAACATATTGTCGGTAATTCTACCAATATTATTACATGCTTTAGCTACTGTCTCGGTAGTCTTATCTGGGATAGGAACTAACTCACAATATCTGGTGAAATGATCAACCATCACACACAGATGTTTGTTTCCACTGAGGGAACATTGGAAATTAGTCAACAGATCTAGTGCAACTCTTTCCCACGGCTCACTAGTAGTAGGAAAGATTTGGATTGGATTAGGACCAGTAACATTACCTTTATGTTTCATACAGACACTACATTTCTTAACATACAGTAGGGCCCCACTTATACGGCAGGTTAGGTTCCAGGCTAGTGCCTTAAAGCAGACATCGCCGAAAAGCAGAACTCCATTTTTTTCCACTCTAAATGCATATAAATGCCAGACAACAAGCTTACACTAACTTATATTAAGTTAGCAATAGCACTAGGCATTAAAAAACACAATAAAAAGTAAGATACACACAGAGTACACTTATTACTTACCTTAAAGTATTAACATTGATGTGTGAGAGGTGAATGGCAGAGTATTGTCTAAAACAAGTAAAACATTAAAAGGAATTTTCTTTTCCTTGCAGTAAGTCTCAACTATAGGCTTAAAATAGTCTGTGAACCAATTTATGAAAAGATCAGTAGTCATCCAAGCTTTCGAATTGGATTTATAATAAACAGGGAGGCTACCTTTTGCATAGTTCTTTAGGGCCCTAGGATTCTCTGAGTGATAAATTATCATAGGTTTTAACTTGCAATCCCCAGCTGACAATCTTGGGTTATCCTGGGTTATCTACACATATGCTGCTATATATAACTGTACTATTTGATGGCTATATCAGTGATCAACATATACCTTGTTAGTAAGTTTATTCAGGTATACACAAATACAGTTACATAGATTATCATACATAGCAGAATATGAGTAGAGTACCTAGGATAACCCAAAAAAGTCAGTTCACCGAGTTCAATCATTTCTAACTTGGCACTTAAAGTAAGAGGCTTACGACTCCTCTTTTTATCACAACTTAGCTTAGACGCCATAGTCAATGAGAGCCAACTAGTTAACGAAAGTGTAAACGAGAGAGAGAACGAGATACGGAGTTCAGACAAGGTAAAAAAACAAACTGAACAGGTAGTGGGCGATCACTCGGTCAGGCGAAATAAATGCGATTAATACGTGTCCACTTTTAGTTCATTCACATACGTTTGTAAGAGTTTGTGAAACTTTTACCTCAAAATAATAATAATAATTACCTCACAAATAATAATAATTACCTCACAATACAAATACTCTTACATTGCGTACAAGTTAGTACAAAATAAACAAACAGCATCACTCCCATTCTCATGCAACACACTATTTTCAGAGGTAATGATAGTATTATTATTATTATCATAATAAAAGAAGCGCTAAACCCACAAGGGTCGTGAATAGCTATATATAGAGTGAAGGCATATGAAAGGAATATTTTCTACAGTTATGCCTCAATGTTTGACTAGAGAAACGTAATTCTTCCGACACTCCTACAAAGTCGCTTGGTAAACAAATCTCATATTTGTCAATTTTTATTCTGTGGGTGTATGTATCATGTTTATATGCTATGTAACGTGTTTTTTAAATAATTTTGAAGAAAATATCATAGATGAATTAATGAAAATGTCTATATTAACGTAAAATAAGACATTTAATGTGCCCAAGTGATTATTATTAGTATTACGTAATGTTTTCCCTCCGCCCGGCAACACCATAGCATATAAACAGCATGTTTATATGCTTTGTAATGTGTTTCTTATATAATTTTGAAGAAAATATTATAGATGGATTAATGAAAATGTGTATATTAACGTAAAATAAGACATGTAATGTGCCCAAGAGTGATTATTATTAGTATTACGTAATGTTTTCCCTCCGCCCGGCAACCACACCTACATAGCATATAAACAGCATGTTTATATGCTATATAACGTGTTTCTTATATAATTTTGAAGAAAATATCATAGATGGATTAATGAAAATGTCTATATTGAAGTAAAATTGGACATTTAATATGCCCAAGAGTGATTATTACATAATAGAGAGATGTGCTCACTGAAAATGTAAACAAACCGGGTGGCGCGCGCCGTATCTGAAAGACCCTCGCTGTATACAAAAGTTTTGGTCATAATTTGAACTCGCCGTATGAACGGAACGCCGAAAGGCGAATCGCCGAAAAGCGGGGCCCTACTGTACTCAGTAATATCAGTGGACATACGAGGCCAAAAGTATTTCAATCTGGCTTGTTTCACAGAATGATCCATACCAGGATGTGCAACACCCGGTACATCATGAACTAGCTGCAAGGCTACTTTCACTAGTGACTGTGGAATTACTAACTGGTATGTATACTCTTCTACTAGGATTACCCAGCTCGGTAGTGCGATACAGTAATTCTTGGTTCATAACAAAGTCACTGATGGGTGCTGGTGGCTTCACAGAGAGAATAAGGTCTTCCTGGAGTAGGAATCGAATCACACCAGACCACATGGGGTCTGTTCTTTGAGCAGTCTTTACATCCTCAGCACTAAATGGAGGATCAGTAGTTACTACACTCACATGACGCGATAAAGCATCAGCAACTACATTGGATTTGCGTAACTATATAATTGTGTTCAGCCTTAGTAAGGACTCGGCTAGCACATACAACTAATTTCTTAAACTGAGTTTTCTTTATATAACTAAGGACTGGGATCACTTTCCTACTGAAGCAATGAACAAGCTCAGTGGAGTGGAAGGACTCTCCCCACTATAACATTAAATACTAGCAAGGGAGAAACAGATCTACTATCTCTTACAACATACAATAATTGCTCGACAAACAACGATTTACTTTACAGGGATTTACTGTCAACTAGGATAATATCACTATCTGGAACACAACAACAACAGACACTCTAGTAAGCACTAGCCACAGAAACGTCTTTCTGCAGGCGGCATGTGACAACAAGAGATGGCATAACTCATTTCAAGCAGTCTTTCTTCAACAAGGCGTCCCCTGGAGAGGATCTACCACTTGAACAAGAGCCATCACAGGGATAGTACACTATCCTTTGTGCAATTATGACTGGATTCCAGACAGGATTGACAGTTTGTACTAGTGCCAGACCGCTCGGCTACGTTAATAAGTAATGCACAAAGCTATCAGGACTGAATCTGAACTTCACATTCTGCAGCACTGTTATAACTCTCTGATACAAGCTGTGAGAACACATATTGCTCAAGAGCTAGATACTGTCTTTCAGTCGGTAAGGAACTATCAGGAATTTCAGCAGGAACTTTTGGAACATTAGGGGACTGAATGCCGTCATTAGCTACACTATTTCGAGGTAAGTGAGACATACAGTGGACCCCCGAGTTTCGTAAAAACTTCACTCCTGAAGTCTGCTCAAGTGCCATTACCGAACGAATTTACCCCCTAAAGAAAAAATGTCACGTAGGTTAGTCTATTTCAGACCCCCAAAAATACTTTTCCATAAGCACTTACAATATTATACTTACATAAATGTACAATTTCCGGGGTTTACGAAACTCGGGGGTCCACTGTACTTGCAATAAAAATTGCACACAAACTAATTCAGGTAAAAATGAGAATGATAAAATATTCACAGTACACAATTAGTTAAAATGGAAATTAAGAAAGTCATTTAATTAGGTGCAAAAAGGATTAAAACATCTAAGGTACACTGCATAAGAAGGGATAACTCACTGAATTTTACTGTAGAAAATTAAGGAATTTCTTTAAAATTGCAATGAAAGGCAATATTACTACTGTATGGATTAACTGCAAAAGTGAGCTGTCTCTACTTTGGAATTCAAACAAAATTACTAGATGAGAAATGATAAATCAATGCAAAGGTGAAATACAATCAATAAATTGTATGCAACTGGAAAAATACTGGAAAAACAAATTTTTTTAAAAGAAAATGACACTAGAATTTAATATTCATTGCTGGCAGAATGAATTAACTATAATGCTGAAGGATTGCATTGAATTATTAGCACTTGTCATAATTAAACACTGATTAAAATGGAATAAAGTACACAATACTGTAATTCAAAAATTGTGTGAGCAACTGGAAAATAATTTTAAAGTGTAATCAATGTTTGGTGTTGTGGAAACAATTTACTGCATCAATTAAAAAGCAATATTGCACTGGGCACAAATAGAATTAAACACTTTAACTCTTAGCACAATTAAAGAAAACTAAGGAAAATGAGTATAATGAATATTACTTTACTTTAAATACGAATATTAAGAGTGAATTTGTTCAAGGAATTATTGAAAACAGGAATAAAATTTTTCACAATATACAAAACTCAGAAGGTAACACTTACTGATTGCAGAACACAGAAACATCAAAGGGATTATGCACAGGAATAATCAAATGATAAATATGTTGGCAGGTATGGCAAAAGTAAATATGTCTTGACACAGATATAGCAATTCTGTTGAGAGGTAAAACAGGTGAGACACTGGATATAAAACTGATAATGGAGCACAATGAATGGCACACAGTAAAATGAAATATGCAACTAGGAACACTGGGGCATAAACATTGAAATAATATGTAACACAGCACAGAAATAATAAACAACAAATTAAATACTGCACTGAGAAACTGGAAAGAAAATATTATACTGCACACAAAAATACTTACTGCATGTTTAAAGAAATAACACAAAAGAGTATAGATATAAAATGAGAATTGAAACACACGGAAAAGCTGGAAGAGATAACAAAAATAAAGTTGCAAGAACACTGAAAACACAAGTCTTTAAATGTCACTAAGAAAATTCACTGCTTAAATGTCTCGCACACACAAAATTTTTCTAACAAAATTGTCTCTAATGATGAATGAACGGCAAATATAGAGGATGGAGGAGGAGAATTTGATTCTTGCTGGATGCTGCTACGGCTGGCGTACACCTTCACTAGACGAATGCGCTTATCACGTTGAACTCAAGTGCCAGGCCTTGATGCAGGCACCAAAACACTCTCTCTGGGTCTTCACCTCGCACCTGAGCCGAAATAACGATGCTGGGAACCCAATAAGGGTTAAAAATAGCCACAAAAGTGAAAACTTTTGAAGAGTAGAGAGTGGGCTTGTTGTGTTGGTGGTTTGTTTTGGTGGTGGTGGCGCGCGGTACTAGCGAGAGTTCCCTCATGCTTGATTGGTTACTGGGGGTGCGCGGTATGACGTCAGGGCGTTCTACCTCACGTCCTTCGAACCACTCTGACCCAGGTGGCTTTTTGTACAATAAGCCACAGGAATGGTGAATATCACTCTGACAAGCGTCCAACTTGTAGCACAGAGCGATTGGAGACAATACTTCAAGGAACTGGCTTTGCTGGAACTGGCTTACTTGTATGTCTGGCTTTCCGGAAGAAGCTGGCTTAAGCCCTCTGGACTTGTGGACCTGAATGCTGTTACTTGCACCCAGCAGTGAAGAACTGGATGGATGGCAGGAGACACTGGCTGACTATAGGCTGGCTTAGTCTCTTTCCCATAAACTGGCTTACTTGTTGGCTTAATTGCAAAACCCAGATCAACTCTTCGAAGGTTTACTTGCAATTAGAAGCCAGAAGACTGGAGACTGCTTCAGAAGAGTCTTGGATGGCTGACGTCACCGGGTGAGGGAAGGTGAGCGCTTGGGTTAGTATGGACGCCTGCGGCGGCACTCACTCAAACACCGGCTTCTTCTTCCTCTCAAATCTGCTCAATTACCTTAATCTTCGCCCACACGCTGCCACCATTTGTGTTGTGGGGATTCTTGCGTAAATTTGGTAATATATTAAAGATGAGCTTGGTATGGTAGCGTTTAATGAGGCGTTGGATATATGGGAGCCGAGAGCCTAGGCCTATGTCCGTCTGCACTGCCTATCTGGGTGGAACTACCCGCTAGTCGTCCCGGCACTCGGGCATTCAAAAAGGGACGGCCTATGATTGGCTAACGAAAGATCACATGGTGATCACGTGAACAGCTATGGTATAGCCGTTAGAAATACGAACCGTACATCTTCAATAAAGGTAAAACTTATTTAAATGTTCATTTATCCATTAAAATTTTAGTGCTTTATATTTATTTCTTATTGTTTTCTGTATGTAAAACTATAGTATTTATTCTTTAAAAAAAAATTAATTTTTTGTGAATATTTTTGGGTGGAACGGATTAATTGTACAGTGGACCCTCAGTTTTCGTTCACCTCCAAACTCGAACAATTATGTTAGTGTATTTTCGTAAGTGCTTTTGTAAGTGTATTTTTGGGGGTCTGAAATGACTAATCTAATTAACATTTGTCCGTATGGGAACAAATTCGTTCGGTAACGGCACTCAAACAGCATTCTAGAAAGGATTTTCAACGAAAACCTAGGGTCCACTGTATTTACATTATTTCTTATGGGAAATATTAGTTCAACTTTCGGCCGGTTCGAGTTGAGGCCTGGCTCCTGGAACGGATTACGGCCGAAACTTGGGGGTCCACTGTACAGTGGACCCCCGAGTATTGTAATTAATCCGTTCCAGGAGCTATTACTTAACACGATTATTTTGCTATGATTTCTTTCTTTAATTCTATGGTGTTCCTCACTTTCTTTACCAAAGGACTGACATTAGGAGCTTTCTTTGGGCCCGTGGTGGCTTATTTAGCAGTCACACACAATAATCAAGGGCCAAAAACAATGGATTGTTAAGAAATGTTTTGTATGAACTCGCAGGATAATGTTCACTCAACCATAAACAATGCTACACTGCCTGAGAATGTGCGTGGGAGGCGGGCTTGCGGGCTTTGTATATGCGCTGGGCACTGGACAGGGTTCCGGACCAAGCACGAAAACAGAGGTAAATTTTCCCCGAAAAAACTGCACGAAAACGGAAACACGAAAACAGAGATACACAAAAGGAGGGACCACTGTATATTGAATTTGTGTAAAATTGGCCAAATTACCAATTTCTAATCACTTTACTGGATAGTTGTAATGCGGCACTAATGTTAGAGACGGGATGTTCAGTAAGTTTAATTTTAACAACCATAAAATTGACTTGGAAAAAATAAACCAAGAGCTATCAGACATATCCTGGGAATCAGACATCAGTGCCCTAAATCCCCACCAGTGCCTAGAGAAGCTGAATACAGAAGCATACAAGGTATGTATGAAGCGTGTACCACTGAGGAAACCCAGAAGATCAGATATAGAGAGAGAGCGTAGGAGATGGTACAGAAGAAGAAAACGGGTTACTGAATTGCTTAAAAACACAAATACAGTGGACCCCCGAGTTTCGTAAACCCCGGAAATCGTACATTTATGTAAGTATAATATTGTAAGTGCTTGTGGAAAAGTATTTTTGGGGATCTGAAATAGACTAACCTACGTGACATTTTTCCTTAAGGGAGTAAATTCGTTCGGTAATGGTGCTTGAGCAGACTTCAGGAGTGAAGTTTTTACGAAACTCGGGGGTCCTACCTGGAGTCTACCTGGAGAGAATTCCAGGGGTCAACGCCCCACGGCCCGGTCCGTGACCAGGCCTCTTGTTGGACCAGAGCCTGATCAACCAGGCTGTTACTGCTGGCCGCACGCAGTCCAACGTACGAACCACAGCCCGGCTGATCAGGTACCGACTTGAGGTGCCTGTCCAGTGCCTGCTTGAAGACAGCCAGGGGCTTGTTGGTAATCCCCCTGATGTATGCTGGGAGGCAGTTGAACAATCTTGGGCCCCTCACACTTATTGTGTTGTCCCTCAACGTGCTAGTGGCACCCCTGCTCTTCATTGGGGGAATGTTACATCGCCTGCCGAGTCTTTTGCTTTCGTAGGGAGTGATTTTTGTGTGCAAGTTTGGTACTAAGCCCTCGAGAATTTTCCATGTGTATATAATAATGTATCTCTCCCGCCTGCGTTCTAGAGAGTACAGGTTTAGGAACTTCAAGCGTTCCCAGTAGTTGAGGTGGTTTATCGCACTTATGCGTGCCGTGAAGGTTCTCTGCACATTTTCAAGGTCAGCAATTTCACCCGCCTTGAAAGGTGCAGTTAGTGTGCAGCAATATTCCAGCCTAGATAGAACAAGCGATCTGTAAAGTGTCAACATGGGCTTGGCATCCCTGGTTTTGAAGGTTCTCATTATCCATCCTGTCATTTTTCAAGCAGATGCAATTGCTACATTGTTATGGTCCTTGAAGGTGAGATCCTCTGACATGAACACTCCCAGGTCTTTGACATTAGTTTTTCGCTCTATTGTGTGGTTGGAATTAGTTTTGTACTCCGATGAGATTTTAATTTCTTCACGTTTTCCGTATCTGAGTAATTGAAATTTCTCATCATTGAACTTCATATTGTTTTCTGCAGCCCATTTAAAGATTTGGTTTATGTCTGCTTGGAGTCTTGCAGTGTCTTCAACGGTGGACACTGTATGTTGCAACGGAGGAGAGATAGCCTTAACCGACAATCACTGAATTAGAGCAAAAAATTAAGTTGTCATACCTAACAAAAGAAGTACAAAGGGAACAAAGGGCCATACAGGATATTGCAAGAAACCCAAAATATTTCTATTCCTATGCAAAATCCAAGCTAAGAACTACCTGTAGAATTGGACCATTATTGAGAGGAGATACGTATATTGACGATGAACAGGAAATGAGTGAAATCCTACAAGAACAGTATGAGTCGGTGTTCAGCAACCCACTAAATGACAGCAAGGTAGAAAATGCAGAAATATTTTTCACTCCAGCAGAAGGCCGCACAGACCAACTAACTGACATTAGTACAAATCCCATAGATTTCGAAAAAGAAATGGACAACATGCCCACTCACTGGACCAGATTCATGGAATGCTTTATTTATAAAGAAGTGCAAAGTACCATTAGCAAGAGCCCTTAGTGTTCTTTGGAGAAAGAGCTTAGACCTAGGTGAAATACCGGAGGCCTTAAAGAGTGCAGACATAGCTCCTTTGCATAAGGGAGGTAGTAGAGCACTAGCTAAAAATTACAGACCAGTAGCCCTAACTTCTCACATCATAAAAATCTTCGAAAGAGTGATGAGACGGCAGTTTACAAAGTTCATGGACCAGCACAACCAACATAACCCGAACCAGCATGGCTTTAGAGCGGGACGATCATGCCTGTCACAGCTGCTGAACCATTATGACAGAATTACGGAGGCATTGTAAGACGACCAAAACGCAGATGTGATTTACACAGATTTTGCCAAGGCGTTTGACAAATGCGATCATGGAGTGATAGCACACAAAATGAGGGCCATGGGTATTACGGGGAAGGTGGGCAGATGGATTTTCGATTTCCTAACACACAGAACACAAAAAGTAGTAGTGAACAGGGCAAGATCCAGCATCAGCGAGGTCAAAAGCTCATTGCCCCAAGGCACTGTCTTGGCACCTCTGCTGTTTCTCATACTCATAGCAGACATAGATAAAAACACCCGGCACACTTTTGTATGGTCATTTGCAGATGACACTAAAATAAGCATGTGAAAGTCACAAAGGTAGAGGACACTGAGAAATTACACGAAAACATAAGCAGGGTTTTCCAGTGGGCAGTGGAGAACAACATGACATTCAATGGTGATAAGTTTCAGCTGCTTAGGTATGGAAAGAATGAAGAACTCAAAAGGAACACTATACATATACCAAACTCAAGATGGTCACCAAATAGAATGAAAGGAACACGTAAAGGACTTGGGAATAATTATGTCTGCTGATCTTTCTTTTAACCCTTTCAGGGTCGAGGCCTCAATTCTTAACTCTCTCTCAGGGTCGAGAAATTTAAAAAAAAAAAAAAAAATTCTTATGAAATAATAGTTTTTTTTTTTTTTCTAAATCTAATAAGCTAAAAAAAAACATTTCTGCCATCAATACTTACCGAGATATAGATGATTGAAGTTGAGAGAAAATGAGCCATGTATGGCAACATCGGTGACTGCCGGTCAGCCGGTAATTTTTTTTTTTTTTTTTTTTCAAATATCTTTTATGGTCTGTGAGACCAATATAAGTGCTGTTTTTCAAATATTCACTCGTTATTTACTTCACAATAACTACACAAACTTTGTTCTCATTACATTGTTTACAAAACATGTTTACAAAAAGTAACAATGTCAAAGATTGTTTATTACTATTTTTCTATCATATATATACATATATACAGTCACTGGACATGTTCCTAGAAGTGGTGGAGCTTGTGGAACTCTTTGAAACATGGTGTCATGCACAATGGTACTTTACACTCCTCACACATAAAACGAGTGTTTCTGCGTTGTTGAGGACGTTTTTTTTGTATGTGCACAGACATGGCACCTCTTCTGAGCCTTTGTCTTGCAAGCAGTAGCAGGCAGTTTCATTAGGTAGTGATCACCAGGCCTCAGACGAGAGGGTATTTGTTCATAATTTCGTGGGCGGTGTTCTATTGCAGGTGCTATTACTTGGTACTTGAATATTATTTGTCTGACCACAAACAAACAAAATTCACCATATGGTGGTTTGTTTCTGGTCTTCAGCTTATACATATTATAAGCATTGAGCATTGAAATGTCCAGAATATGGAAAAAGAGTTTTATGTACCACTTATAACTCTTACGAACGCAATCAGCAAACCCAATGCATATTGAATGCATATTGAGAGTTTAGTCCATCACAGCTGCAGGTTTTAGAATGGGTTCATCGGTCTCTCTATTCACCCTGCCAGTGTCTGCAATTTCATTAGGGTGAACTGATGACAACAGTGTGACATCTCGTTTGTCTTGCCACCGAAATGCCATGATGTCATTGGCAGAAAATGCCTGCACCTCACCTCTACGAGTGCCTGCATCAAACCTAGGCATATGCTTACGATTTGCACGCACTGTACCACACACATCTGTCATGTTCACTCGCAAATAATCACTGAGTAAAGGGCTTGTGTACCAGTTATCAGTATATAAAATATGCCCCTTACCAAGATATGGTTCCATCATTGTTCTAACCACATCACCAGAGATACCCAATAACTTCCTGGTATCTTGCAATGTTTTACCTCCAGTGTACACAATAATATCCAATACAAGACCACTGTAGCAATCACAAAGTACAAACAACTTTATACCAAAGCGTTTCCTCTTGCTTGGTATATACTGCTTGAACGACAGTCTACCTTTGAACAGAATCAGTGACTCATCAATAACAAGCTTCCTGAAGGGATAAAAATACATATTGAATTTCTGTTTCAGGTACACAAACACATTCCTAATCTTATATAACCTGTCGTTTCTGTCAGGCCTGGTTTTGTCTGATAAATGTAACATGCGTAACAGAAGCACAAATCGATTCACTGGTATAATATCACTGAAACCTGGGGTTGAAATCAGGCGGTCTGTCGACCAGTATGATTTGACACTGTGCTTATAAACATGTGGCATAAGCATTATTGTGGCAAAGAAAAGATACATCTCAGCCACAGTTGTTTCTTTCCACTGGTGTAGACGTGATCCTGGTGAAAGTATTGTGTTTGCCATGGTGTAATCGAAGTATCTGTTGCTTTCCCTGACAATAATATCCATCAGGGGTTCATCAAAGAATAATTCAAAGCATTCCAGTTCAGTGGCATTGTTCCCAAGTGTACAAGATGGGCGTATTCCACTTTGGCTTTCATCAAACTGATGGGGATTGGGAATAAAATTCTGAGCTCCCTGCCAATCCCATTGGCGGTCTGCTGGTGGGTACTGGATATTGACAGGTGGTTGTGGAGGTTGTTGAGGTTGTGGTTGTGCAGGTTGGTGTGGTGGGTGGGTGGGTGAGGGTGGCCTTTGTTGTAGCTGAGCTGAGTCAGCGGCGTGGGTGGCAGCATGGTCCACTGCTGGTGACTCCCGCCTGGCACCACCACTACCACCACCAGATGCATGCACATTTCTCATACCAATTGCAGCACTATCATCTTCGTTTTCACTATCTGTGCCTGTTGTACCCCCACGGGATGTGCTCCTAGATGTACTCCTAACCCTTGGAAGAGCATATGGCACACTAACAGAGCGCATATACTGTCGTATATACTGACGCTTCACTGGTGAATATTCCACTTCACTCTCGCTACTGGAACTGTTTTGAAGAGCTTGGAGTTCAAAATCACTATCACTATCATCACCATTGCTCACATCTGAGTCCTGGGTATGAGTAAATAACAATTTCCTCTTTCGTTCTGGTACAATTGAACGTTAACAAGACGGCACAGCACCATAGGTGGAAGGTTGTGGGTCGTCTGGGTTTTCCTCACTATTACCAGTATTATCGTCATTATTTTCAGTCACAACCGCGTCAAAACCTTGAAAGTCACCTTCACTGACGTCCCCATCACTGTTAGAACTGTCACTGGGGAATAATAATGTCCCAATTCGCCGAGGAGTAAGGTGTTTCTTGCTGCGATTCATGGTGGACAAGGTGGACTGAAATGGTGTTCCCACAATGCACCACTGGCTCCCCGTTTTTTTTCCTACTGCGCACACTGACCACGCAGACCCATTCTCTCACATGTAGGCCTACCAGTGCTTTCCCGCTCGATTTAAAGCCGCTAGAATTTATGCGTACTAGTACGTCAAACGCCCTGGCTCGTAAGCCGTACTAGTACGTCAAAAACCCTGAAAGGGTTAAAGACCATAACAAGACAAAGATCACAACAGCCAGGAAAATGATGGGGTGGGTATTGAGAACTTTCAAAACAAGGGAAATAATGCCGATAGTGACACTCTTCAAATCGCTAGTGCTCCCTTACTTAGAATATTGCTCAGTGCTGACTGTCCCGTTCAAAGCAGGAGAAATATCAGAGCTGGAACAAATACAGAGATCGTTTACGGCTCACATTGAGCCAGTGAAACATCTAAATTATTGGGAACGCCTTCAAGTCTTAAACATGTACTCATTGGAGTGGAGGAGAGAGAGAGAGATACATGATAATATATACCTGGAAAGTACTTGAGGGTCTGGTCCCAAATCTGCACACTGCCATAACAACATACTGGAGTGAGAGATATGGGAGGAAGTGTAAAATAATCCCAGTGAGGAGCAGGGGTGCGGTGGGGACAATAAGGGAGCACTGTATCAACATCCTGGGTCCCAGACTGTTCAATATCTTACCAAGATATCAGAAACACGGCTGGAACAAGTGTAGGAGCCTTCAAGAGGAAACTGGACAAGTATCTTAAATAGGTGCCAGATCAACCAGGCTGTGATGGATATGTGGGGCAGCGGACCTCCAGCAGCAACAGCCTGGTTGACCAGGCAAGCACCAGACGAGCCTGACCCATGGCCGGGCTCAGAGAGTAGAGAAACTCTCGAAACTCTTCAAAGGTATTTCAAAGTTATTATTGGGTGATTTATTGTGCTCAGTTGATAAAATGGAACACATACTAGCGAAATAGCTAAGAATTTGGTCTAATGGAACATTGTAATTGGCCGAAAATAGGACTAAAAGTGGGCAAAATCGCCGATGTGTAAATATCGTTGACACAGTAAAATTCATGTGAACGTAATTTCATCAATTTTTTTTTTATCAAATTTCATACTTTTTGGACCCTGTCTGGAATTTTCAGATTAAGGATCTGGACCCTCAAGGGGTTAACTTTGTATTTGTTCATATTGTAATCATACATTTTATAGTGATTACACATTAAAAGTATTAACCCTTTCAGGGTCCAAGCCGTAGATCTACGCATTGTCCACAGGGTCCATGAATTTAAAAAAGAATATTTTTCTTATGAAATGGTAGAGAATCTTTTTCTAAAGGTAATAAAACAAAAAGTACAAAATTTGGTGGAAAACTGACGAAATTACACTATCGCAAATTTGACTGTGTCAGTGATATTTACATTTTGGCGATTTTGCCTACTTTGACTCCTATTTTAGGCCAATTACATTACTCCAGTTGACCAAATTCTTAGCTATTTCGTTAGTATTACTTCTATTTTATTGATTGAGCACAAGAAACTGCCCAATCAACTTTTTCAAGTAGCCAATAAAGTGATCAGAAATTGGTAATTCTGCCAATTTCACACAAAGTTCAAAATATTCCAATTTCAAAACAGCGTCCAGAATAAATAATGCAGGCATTCCTGGCACTAAAATAACATTTACTCTGTTTATTAGTTACGTTTCCAGGCTTTACAGATGAATTCCATTTTGATTTTTGATTTACATATAGATGAATTACTCTTACGCAATATTGTAATAATTGTATAAACACTATCAGTGGATTTGTAAACATATATTAGATCCACCAGTTGATGTGTATTGGCCGCATGATGTGATTTGTTTACTCTTGAAAATCAGCAAAAATCAAACATTTCCGCTACTTTGAACTCAGTTAGAAGCTATTTTCAGTACTAAAACCAATCAAAATCATCACTGTTTCTGTAAGATATCTTCCATTCTATCAAATGAGACCAAGAAACCGTGAATACAACCGTAAAAACCACATGAAAATACACTACAAAGTTGCTATTTTAAACAAAAAACACAGTTGCAGTTTTTTTTCTCATGCACTGTGTGCATCAAGATTTACTTTATATGGTGCACAAATTTATAGATCACAGCTTATCTGAGTGAGCTAAGCTCATGGCGTAGATCTACGGTTTGGACCATGTGGACAATGCGTAGATCTACGGCTTGGACCCTGAAAGGGTTAATAAATGTATGAAAGAGGGGAAGGTTCCTAGGGATTGGCAGAGAGCATGTATAGTTCCTTTATATAAAGGGAAGGGGGATAAAAGAGATTGTAAAAATTATAGGGGAATAAGTTTACTGAGTATACCAGGTAAAGTGTACGGTAGGGTTATTATTGAAAGAATTAGAGGTAAGACAGAGAGTAGGATCGCAGATGAGCAAGGAGGCTTTAGAGTGGGTAGGGGATGTGTAGATCAAGGTAGAGAAGTTTTTATTGCATTTATGGATTTAGAAAAAGCATATGATAGAGTGGATAGGGGAGCAATGTGGCAGCTGTTGCAAGTGTATGGAATAGGTAGTAAGTTACTGAATGCTGTAAAGAGTTTTTATGAGGATAGTGAGGCTCAGGTTAGGGTGTGTAGGAGAGAGGGAGATTACTTCCTGGATGTGTAATGTCACCATTGTTGTTTAACCCTTTGACTGTCGCAACCCCAAATCCTGAGCCTGGTGTCGCAAAATGTTCTAAAAAAAACAGAAATTTTTTTTCTTATGAAATGATAGAGAATCTTTTCCCGATGGTAATGACACCAAAAGTACAAAATTTGATGGAAAACTTACGGAATTACACTCTCGCGAAGTTAGTGATCTCTGCGATATATATGCATATGCGATTTCGCCGACTTTGAGCCCTGTTTTCGGCCAATTCCATTGTTCCAGTCGACCAAACTCATAGTTATTTCTTTAGAACTCTATTTGTTCTATCGATTGAGTACAAGAAACCGCCAAAAAAACGATTGCAACTACCCAATAAAGTGGTCAGAAATTGGAAATTTGACCAATTTAATGCAAAATGAAAAAGATGTCAATTTCAAAATAGGATCGAGAATAAACAATGCAGACATTTCTGGCACTAAAATAAGTTGTTATCTGTTCATTAGTCACATCTTTAGGCCCCTCTTATATTACTCTTGCTTTCTATTTTGATTTTTTATTCACACAAAAAATAAAAGGTTTACTGTTATGCAGACTACTGCATTATTGTAAAAATGGTATAAATAATATCAGTGCACTTGTGTAAGAATATTAGACTCACCAGTTGACGTGTATTGGACGTGTGGCGCAATGTGATTTGTAGACTCTTGAATAATGGCAAAAATCAAACATTTCCGCTACTTTAAGCTCAATTTCAAGGTCGTTTTCACCATGAAACTAATCAAAATCATCTCTATTTCTGTAATATGTTTTCCATTCTATCATATGAGACCACAAAAAAGAGAATACAATTATAAATACTATACGAAAATACACCTCAAAGTCGGCGTTTTAATCCAAAATCATGGTCAGGTTTTTTGAGTGTATATACGTCAGAAACAGTGGCTTGTAAGACATATATATACGACCGAAACAGTCAAAGGGTTAATATATTTATAGATGGATTGTAAAAAAAGTGGGAGTGGGATTAAATTATGGGGAATCAAGTACAAAATGGGAGTTGACACAGTTACTTTTTGCTGATGATACTGTGCTTATGGGAGATTCTAAAGAAAAGTTGCAGAGGTTAGTGGACGAGCTTGGGAGGGTGTGTAAAGGTAGAAAGTTGAAAGTGAATAAAGATAAGAGTAAGGTGATGAGGGTATCAAACGATTTAGATAAAGAAAAATTGGATATCACATTGGACAGAGGGAGTATGGAAGAAGTGAATGTTTTCAGATATTTGGGAGTTGACTTGTCAGCAGATGGGTTTATGAAGGATGAGGTTAACCATAGACAAAAAGCGTTATCTATGGAGGCAAAAAAGGGAATGTATGAAAGTATAGTGGTACCAACACTTATATGGGTGTGAAGCTTGGGTTGTAAATGCTGTAGCAAGGAGGCTGAAGACAGTGGAGATGTCCTGTATAAGGGCAATGTGTGGTGTAAATGTTATGCAGAGAATTCGGAGTGTGGAAATTAGGAGGAGGTGTGGAGTTACTAAAAGTATTATTCAGAGGGCTGAAGAGGGGTTGTTGAGGTGGTTTGGTCATTTAGAGAGAATGGATCAAAGTAGAATGACTTGGAGAGCATATAAATCTGTAGGGGAAGGAAGGAGGGGTAGGGGTCGTCCTCGAAAAGGTTGGAGGGAGGGGGTAAAGGAGGTTTTGTGGGCGAGGGGCTTGGCCTTCCAGCAAGCGTGTGTGAGCATGTTAGATAGGAGTGAATGGAGACAAATGGTTTTGGGGACCTGACGAGCTGTTGGAGTGTGAGCAGTGTAGTATTTAGTGAAGGGATTCAGGGAAACTGGTTATTGATTTAGCCGGACTTGAGTTCTGGAAATGGGAAATACAATGCCTGCACTTTAACCCTTAAACTGTCCACACGTAGATATACGTTCACGCGCGTAGCTGACCGAACGTACATCTACGCTTTATTTTACATTCGTTCAAATTTAGTGCGATGGGCCTGAGTCGCCTAGACATGAGAGAATGGGTCTGCGCCCTCAGTGTGCGCAATATTAAAAAAATCTGGGACCACTTAGTACCTTGTGGGAGCACCAGTTCGATTGAGTGCCAGCTAGAGCAAATAGTGTGGCAAACACCAGGGATTCAATGATGTTATGTCGCATTAACACTCCCCTTATAAGAGGAAAGTAAAAATAGGTTAGATAAATACATGAGTGGCTGTGGGTGGGTGT
Organism: Cherax destructor; assembly: GCA_009830355.1. Taxonomy (NCBI): domain Eukaryota; kingdom Metazoa; phylum Arthropoda; class Malacostraca; order Decapoda; family Parastacidae; genus Cherax; species Cherax destructor. The sequence continues at coordinate 74,053 of WNWK01002450.1, read as the reverse complement.
GAGTTGGACCTGACTAGCTTGTGCTACTAGGTCTGATGCCATGCTCCTTCCTTCAGATAATGTGACCTGACTAGGTGGGTCATTGGTCTAAGTTGGGGGGTGACATGGACCTGCCTTGCATGGGCCAGTAGGCCTTCAGCAGTGTTCCTTCTTTCTTATGTTCTTATGTATTCAGCAGGCTGGCTGGCTGGCTTTGGCTGTCTCTCTATCTGTCTATAACTCTATCTGTCTATAACTCTATCTGTCTATATCTCTATCTGTCCATATCTTTGTCTGTCTATATCTTTGTCTGTCTATATCTTTATCTGTCTATATCTTTATCTGTCTATATCTTTGTCTGTCTATATCTTTGACTGTCTATATCTTTGTCTGTCTATATATCTATCTATATCTATATGTCTTATATCTCTGTCTCTCTCACACATGTACACATAAGTACAGTTATTATACATAGTGTAAATTACCTAGGATAGCCCAAAAATTCCAGGCAAAGTGCTATACATACAATGCTTGTAGATATAATACATAATAAGCATGGAAACCCCTGGCAAGTAATATGCATCGTCACTTCTGCATCGTGTATAATACCTGTTGGCTTACGAGACGCACTCTGAGACTGAGACAAGCAGACAGAAAGACATACACAGGCAGACAGATAAGCAGAGTTAGACAAACATAAGCAGAGCTAGACAAACAGACAGATACAGACAGATAGACAGACAGACAGATAGACAGATATTGAAAATGGGAGGGTTCCCTCCCTGTCAAGAGTTATCTGACATTTGTCAACACACCATTCTTCAAGGAGTTTCATATATACTCCAGGATGTCTAAAAAATTGCTGGGACCTATAAATACTTTGTATATATTTATAGACAATAGTAAATGACCAAGGAAGGTGAAACTGTTCACCTGTTGGTGTGATTGTGACTATTTGAGTACTATTTCAGTACATAATATTAGTGTTAGAACAAAGATTGGCTATGAAATCACAAGAACTATTGTAAATTGTAATTATCAGAACATAAAAATTATATAAATTAAAATAAAAACTAGAAAAAAAAGTATATCGGCATTACTTCTGCAAGCGGCAGGACTTGATGTTGCCGTCAGGTGAGCATCCAGTAACAAATTGGAGGGCTTATATCTCGGTAAGTACTGACCAAAAATTTTTTTTTTAGCCTATCCTGTTTATAAAAATGTTCTCTTCATTTAAAAAAAAAATGATTTTTTTTTTTTTTTTTTCAAAATATTCGGTCAGCTACGCGAGTGAATGTATATCTACGTGTGAACAGTTTAAGGGTTAAAGGGAGGGGTCTGGGATAGTGACAGTCTGGAGGGACTACAGTGGACCCCTGGTTTACATACTGCTCCAAACTCGAACAATTATGTAAGTGTTTTTTTGTAAGTGTATATTTGGGGGTCTAAAAAGACTAATCTAATTTACATTACAGTGGACCCCCGGTGTTCGTCCTGCTCAAAACAGGCCCTTTTATGTAAGTATATTTTTTTAAATGCTCTTATAAGTGTAGTTTTTGAGGCCTAAAAGGACTAGTCTACTTTACATTATTTCTTAAGGGAATAAATTCGATTGGTAATGGCACTTGAACAGTATTCTGTTACGAAAAATGGACGAACACCGGGGGTCCACTGTATTCCTTATGGGAATAAATTCGTTTGGTAATGGCACTTGAACAGCATTCTGGAACAAATTATGGCCGTTAACCGGGGGTCCACTGTATTCTAAATTGTAGTATCTGAGCGCCTCTGCAAAGATAGTGATTATGTATGAGTGAGGTGAAAGTGTTGAATGATGATGAAAGTATTTTCTTTTTGGGGATTTTCTTTCTTTTTGGGTCACCCTGCCTCTGTGGGAGACGGCTGACTTGTTGAAAAAAAAAATACGTATGGGAGAAAGGGTTACTAGCCCCTTGCTCATTATCATTAAATATTTGGGGTTGGTTCCAATGCTTTAGAATGCTATGGGACAGTCTTTGGAGGGATTTTAAAACTTGGATGGAAAATGAAAATTTTAAAAAATATATTTGACCTTAAATTTACCTATAATTATACAAAAAATTGTTTAACAATAATCAAATGGCTGTCCCAGTGTGTAATACTTGGTAAATGATAGGGTAGCATTCTGCAGGATGTAACCTTGTAAGGAAACGTTAAGACAGTTTGGCTAGCAACAAGTAGTGATATGAGTATCTTTGTGGTGGTGCTGGGCTTTCTATCCATACTGTTTAAAACTCAAAAGACTGCAACACAGTTTTAGTTACAAATTACAACAGTCATGTAGCTATCTTTGGTATCATCAACAGAAAGAAAATTCGCTGTATGACATAATTTTCCATGAGGAAAATATTGGGAGATGAGTTGTAATGTCCTAACAGTACAAGGTAGCAACAGATTAAGCTACCTTTCCTTTCATATTTCTTATCCAATATGAAAGAAAAATAACTCTTTCAGTGACACTGAACACTTGTTGCTGTGTGTGTGGCCAATATTTGTAATTAATTATTACCAGCAAAGTAGAATGTTGCTTATGATGACATTGAGAAGATATGCTTGTCTGTGTAAACAGTGTCTTTACGATTGTGTTTTATATAATTTTTATTTTCTCCCACGTACCTAGCCTCCTGGTACTACTATGAGGATCACCAAGTAGTCCTGACAGTCCAATATCTCTTGATCAAGTGACTCATTCATTTCTTCAATGCCTCGATATGTTTACTTTGTCTACCCTCTTCCCTGATGGTCCTGTCTGTAATACAGACTCGCTATAATTTTTTAATTTACATTTACAGTGGTACCCCGACTTACGATATTTTTTCATTCCAGAATGCTGTTCAAGTGCCATTACCAAACGAATTTATCCCCATAAGGAATGATGTAAAATAGACTAGTCCTTTTAGACCCCCAAAATTACACTTACAAAAGCATTTAAAAAAATAAACTTACATAAAAGGGTGAGTTTGGGGACCATCGTAAGTCGGGGTACCACTGTATTTGCTATATCCCATGAGTCATTGTCTTCCTCACATGTTACTGTTTAGTCATTGTCTGCCTCACATGTTACTGTTGAGTCATTGTCTGCCACACATGTTACTGTTGAGTCACTGTCTGCTAGACATGTTACTGTTGAGTCACTGTCTGCAACACATGTTACTGTTGAGTCACTGTCTGCTACACATGTTACTGTTGAGTCACTGTATGCAACACATGTTACTGTTGAGTCACTGTCTGCTACACATTACTGTTGAGTCACTGTCTGCTACTCACATTATTGTCAAGTCACTGTCTGCAACACATGTTACTGTTGAGTCACTGTCTGCCACACATGTTACTGTTGAGTCACTGTCTGCTACACATGTTACTGTTGAGTCACTGTATGCAACACATGTTACTGTTGAGTCACTGTCTGCTACACATTACTGTTGAGTCACTGTCTGCTACACATTACTGTTGAGTCACTGTCTGCTACTCACATTATTGTCAAGTCACTGTCTGCAACACATGTTACTGTTGAGTCACTGTCTGCCACACATGTTACTGTTGAGTCACTGTCTGCCACACATGTTACTGTTGAGTCACTGTCTGCCACACATGTTACTGTTGAGTCACTGTATGCAACACATGTTACTGTTGAGTCACTGTCTGCTACACACATTATTGTCGAGTCACTGTCTGCAACACATGTTACTGTTGAGTCACTGTCTGCCACACATTACTGTTGAGTCACTATCTGCTACTCACATTATTGTCAAGTCACTGTCTGCCACACATATTACTGTTCAGTCACTGCCACACATGTTACTGTTCAGTCACTGCCACACATGTTACTGTTCAGTCACTGTCTGTAACACATGTTACTGTTGAGTCACTGTCTGCAACACATGTTACTGTTGAGTCACTGTCTGCAACACATGTTACTGTTGAGTCACTGTCTGCCGCACATATTACTGTTGAGTCACTGTCTGCCACACACATTATTGTCGAGTCACTGTCTGCAACACACGTTACTGTCGAATCACTGTCTGCCACACATGTTACTGTTCAGTCACTGTCTGAAACACATGTTACTGTCCAGTCACTGTCTGCCACATATGTTACTGTTCTGTATTACTGTTGAGTCATTGTCTGCCACACATGTTACTGTTGAATCATTGTCTGCCACACATGTTACTGTTGAGTCACTCTCTGCCACACATGTTACTGATGAGTCATTGTCTGCCATACATGTTACTGTTGAGTCATTGTCTGCCACACATGTTACTGTTGAGTCATTGTCTGCCACACATGTTACTGTTGAATCATTGTCTGCCATAGATATCTATAGTAGTCTAATACTCTGTTGATATATGTTAGAGTTTCACTTTTACTGTTTTGCATTAGCCTTTGTATTTGACCCAAGATTTGGCATATGTTTTTGTTAATATTATAATTTTTGGTTTATGTTTAGTATTCATCTTGCCATGTAGGTAATACCTCTGAAACTGGCTTAATTTACACTGAGTGCAGTAATATTTACTTTGAAAATGTTCTTGACAGTTGCCACTTCTTATTTGCAGGATTCTTCTGTATAGTCGTGAAGTTCAGACGGTGGTGGCGAGTGGCTGATAATGACTGGTGATGCAGGTCAATCTTTGTTACTGCAGCAGCACTTGTTACCGGGCAGGCCACTCTTCACACTCCCACTATAACCAAAATTTGACCAGCATGTCATGGTGTTCAAAGTTTTCAGTGTACACTAATTCTAATGCATAATATGAGCGCTCTCTCTGGAATTTGTTGAAACATCTGCAAATGAAACTTAGATAAATTATACCTCTACACAGTACATATATGCAAAATAAAAAATAAATAAAAACGTGTGTGTGTGTGTATATATATATATATATATATATATAGTGTATGTGTGTGTGTGTGTATGTATGTATGTATGTATGTATGTATGCATGCATGAAATAAGAAAACAGTAAACATGTGATATCACAACATGCAAAATAGCCACAGTGAAAAAATGGTGAAATTCGAAGCACTTTCATGATCTCTCACATTATCAAAGAATAGTAAAAATAATAGGATAGTGACAGTTTGGAGAGACTGTTCTAAACTGTAGTATCTGAGCGCCTCTGCAAAGACAGTGATTATGTATGAGTGAGGTGAAAGTATTGAATGATGAAGAAAGTATTTTCTTTCTGGGGATTTTCTTTCTTTTTTTGGGTCACCCTGCCTCGGTGGGAGAGAGCCGACTTGTTGAAAAAAAAAAAAAATAGGTTAGTCTGTCTCCATCCATAAAGTTTACTGTTGAGTTTGAACAAAATAACACATTGCCTTTTATAGTTGTTTTAGCCCCTTCGCTGTCTGTCATGTTGAACATTGAGGTCAGGGTCCCTGACATAGTTCTACGTCAGCTCAGGTCACTCAGATAAGATTTGAGTGCAAATTTTGGCCTAGATATGAGAGAATGGGTCTCTGTGATAAGTGTGCACCATTCAAAAAAATCCTGCCCCTCACCTGGCATGATGTAAAAAGCAAAACTACGTGTACATGTATGGTTTAAAATCACAGCTTTGCAGTGTTTTCTTGAATAGGTTTTATTGTCTGTTTCTGGGTATCATTTGATAGAATGGAAGACATGTTTTTGAAATAAAAAGGATTTTGGTTGGTTTTAGATTTAAGTCACAATTAATTTTCAAAAGGCTGAGAAAGTTTTATCAAGTAGCCTCTGATTGAGAGAAATTTAATTGAATCAAGCTTCATAAAAAATATTATTGATTTCAATATGAATATAAAGTTTAGGGTAAAATGAATTAGATTCATTTATAATGAATAGAATTTGTAAGGAATTTAATCTATGCCTGACATGTCATTCATAAAATTTTACTTGACATGTGACCTGATCAAATCTTCATTACATTCCCATGCTCAGCATGCTGGGTCATATATGAGGCCATATCTCAGCCTTTTAAGTCTTATGTTGTCCTGTTATTTTTACTAGTCCTTGATAATATGGGAAATCACAAAGTGCTTGGGTATTATTTTTTCACTGGTTATTTTGCATATAGTATGTATGTATGTATGTGTATATATTAATGGGTTTATGAAGGATGAGGTTAACCATAGAATTGATGAAGGAAAAAAGGTGAGTGGTGCATTGAGGTATCTGTGGAGACAAAGAATGTTAGGCATGGAGGCAAAGAAGGGAATGTACGAGAGTAAAGTGGTACCAACACTCTTATATGGGTGTGAAGCTTGGGTTGTAAATGCTGCAGCAAGGAGGCAGCTGGAGGCAGTGGAAATGTCCTGTCTAAGGGTAATGTGTGGTGTAAATATTATGCAGAGAATTCGGAGTGTGAAAATTAGGTGTGGAGTTACTAAAAGTATTAGAGGTCTGAAGAGGGGTTGTTGAGGTGGTTTGGTCATTTAGAGAGAATGGAACAAAGTAGAATGACTTGGAGAGCGTATAAATCTGAAGGGAAAGGAAGGCGGGGTAGGGGTCATTCTCGAAAAGGTTGGAGGGTGGGGGTAAAGGAGGTTTTGTGGGCAAGGGGCTTGGACTTCCAGCAAGCATGCATGAGCGTGTTAGATAGGAGTGAATGGAGACGAATGATTTTTGGGACCTTATGAGCTGCTGGAGTGTGAGCAGGGTAATATTTTGTAAAGGGATTCAGGGAAACCAGTTAGCCGAACTTGAGTCCTGGAAATGGCAAGTACAATGCCTGCACTTTAAAGAAGGGGTTTGGGATATTGGCAGTTTGGAGGGACTTCTAAGCTGTCCTATTTGAGCGCCTCTGCAAAGACAGTGATTATGTATGAGTGATGGTGAAAGAGTTGAATGATGATGAAAGTTCTTTTTTTTTTTCTTTCTTTTTGAGTCACCCTGCCTCAGTGGGAAATAGCCGACATGTTAAAAAAAAAGTAAATATATTTTATCACTATGGGAAAGTGGAACAGAATTCTTCCTCTGTAAGCCATTCGTGTCGTAAGAGGCGACTAGAATGCTGGGAGCGAGGGGCTAGTAACCCCTTCTCCTGTATACATTACTTAAGTTAAAAAAAAAAACTTCTGTTTTACTTTTTGGGCCACCCTGCCTGGGTGGGATATGGCCAGTGCATTGAAAGAAGAAAGGTGTGTGTGTGTGTGTGTGTGTGCATGCACATGTTTGTGCACGTGTGTGAATGTGTGTGTACATTCAATAATAACCACATTGAGACAGAAACTCAGATGATTGATCTGTCTGTATTTTTTTTTTTTTAACACATTGACCGCTTCCCACCAAGGCAGTGTGACCCAAAAAGAAAGAAAATACTTTCACCATCACTCATACATAATCACTGTCTTTGCAGAGGCACTCGGATATGACAGTTTAGAAGTCCCTCCAAACTGCCAATATCAAAAACCCCTCCTTTAAAGTGCAGGCATTGTACTTCCCATTTCCAGGACTCAAGTCCGGCTAACCGGTTTCCCTGAATCCCTTCACAAAATATTACCCTGCTCACACTCCAACAGCTCGTCAGGTCCCGAAAACTATTTGTTTCTATTCAGTCCTATTAAGACACTCACACATGCTTGCTGGAAGTCCAAGCCCCTTGCCCACAAAACCTCCTTTACCCCCTCCCTCCAACCTTTTCGAGGACTACCCATACCCCGCCTTCCTTTCCCTACAGATTTATACGCTCTCCAAGTCATTCTACTTTGTTCCATTCTCTCTAAATGACCAAACCACCTCAACAACCCCTCTTCAGCCCTCTTACTAATACTTTTAGTAACTTCACACCTCCTAATTTCCATACTCCGAATTCTCTGCATAATACTTGTATTTACACCACACATTGTCCTTAGACAGGACATCACTGCCTCCAGCCTCCTTGCTGCAGCATTTACAACCCATGCTTCACACCCATATAAGAGTGTTGGTAACACTATACTCTACACTCCCTTCTTTGCCTCCATAGATAATGTTGTGTGTCTCCACAGATACCTCAAAGCACCACTCACCGTTTTTCCTTCATCAGTTCTATGATGAAGAATATATATATTACATATATAAATAAAATTGCAAATGAATGATAAAAGAGGCAAAATAACCACAGGAATAGGTGAATGATAACTCTATCCTTTAATGTTGCAATCAACACATCAGGAGCTTGCAGTGTTGCAGCAATGAGTAGGAAGTCCAGGCAGATTTATTCAGAGAATTAACTCTCCAGAATAACTGAAATGGATGCCAGGCAGAGTGCCAAGTGCCAGAAAATGCAATCAGCATAGAAGCAATTGTTTTTAGGTAATTTACTTTTGTTGTATTAAAGAAAATGGGTCTAGGGCCAACACAGTTAAACAATGAGATGATCCTAGTTAAAGAGACTAACCCCACCCAATTCTAGCAGATGCTGGTTGAACACAGGAGAGGGTAAGAAAAACAGATCCTAAGTGCCCCTCAATTCATCATTGTGGAACTACAATTATGATAGTAAGAATTCATATAGGAATCCGGCTTAAGTTTATGTACAATGGCCTCACTTATAAGAGTCAAGTTTGAACAATCCAAAACTATTATTATATAGTGAAAGTTTATCATGTTTTAAAATTGTCGATTCTAAAATATTACTACTTACCAACCAAGAACAAAAAGGAACCAGAACTCTGGCTTCCAACCAGTTTGCAAGGTTATTGTCTCTTTAAGGGAGGTTCATTGATGTGGTAAAGAGGCTATTTGTCTGAGGAATTGGACCTCTTGGTCTTCTTCCTCAGACTGAACCTAATTACCCCCCAATCCCCCCTCCCCTATCCCATCTTCCCCATCCTCCATTTTTCCCTTTCCTCCTCCTCCTCCTCATCTCTCCCTTTTTCCCTTCTCATTTTTACCCTGTAAGATTCTCTCCACAGGCATTCTGGTTCCTAGGTAGGGGAAAGGGTACCGTGGTACATCCCATTCCATTGAGGTTCTTGGCGGTGGTGTAGTTTGCCGTGGAATCTGGATCGCCTGAGGATGTCCCGATCGCTCTTCGGTCTCCCGGGGGGTGGCTTTGGATGTCTTTCGGGCGACGGGTGTATCTCTGGAAGCCACCTTTCGGATTCCGGGGGTGGTGGCCGAAGGAGGTATGCTTTGTGGCGGGTGTACGGCCGCCCTCTCTCTTGTCCGCCGAGGTGGCTCAGTGGATGTGAGGTTGCTATCCCGGATTGCTGGTTTACTGGCATGAAGGGTAGGGTATGGCACGGGTTCCATGCCGCATCTGCACTACTTGCGGTGCTGAGGTCCTCTTGGGCATGGAGGGGGATTTACGCCCCTTTCATTCCTCCTAGGAGCTATTCCTCCACGTTCCCCCTTTTTTTTTTTAACAAAAAGAAGTAACCTAACCATGGACAACCCAATCCGTGAACCTACTACCCCTGGGCCCCTTCCTGATACCGCACCCTGTTCTGACCCTACCTCGTTCTTGGACCACTCTTCAGACACTTCCAATACCCATGTACCTCTTGCCGGTGTCGGTTCGTCACCTGCTTCAGGTACCGAGGTTCCGACTGGCGCTTTTGATACGTCTGACCTCCGCTCTTCTCTCACCTTGCCTCCGGCTTCTCCCTCTACGGTGTGGCAATTTTCGGGTTGCTCGCCCGTCCCACGTCGGACCAACTCTGATCCCACATCTAAACGCCCAAGACCCTTACATGATGATACTGCATTACCTCATTCTCATTCAGCTCAGAAATGACCAGCTCATCACGCACTCCCCTTAAACACTTTCTTCACTCTACACAATGGACTAAGTTTTTTACTCTGAGATTGACTTCTTCTACTGCCTATCTTTCCAGTCATAGTATTGGTAAGGCGCTCCTACGCCATGTGGGTAAATATACAGTGGACCCCCGAGTTTCGTAAACCCCGGAAATCGTACATTTATGTAAGTATAATATTGTAAGTGCTTGTGGAAAAGTATTTTTGGGGGTCTGAAATAGACTAACCTACGTGAAATTTTTCCTTAAGGGAGAAAATTCGTTCGGTAATGGCACTTAAGCAGACTTCAGGAGTGAAGTTTTTACGAAACTCGGGGTCCACTGTATCTCCTTTCACGCTCTCAAAAGCGGCACACGCATCCTCATGGTCTAGAATGCTGGCCACGCTCGCGATCTTTCTCTCCTTATGACCATCGATGCTATCCCTGTCACTATTGAAAAACATCACTCTCTCAATTCTTGTAGTGATACTGTCATTCTACCCCATACCATTGTCCAACAGAATTTCCTAACATGTGGTGGTGACATTATGGAGCAGCTTGAGCTCCAAGACCTTCCTATACTCAAAGTTGACACTTTTGTCCTTCCTGCCCATCGGCGAAGATGATATCCTTGCAATATTGCTCGCTTAACATTTGACTGCCGTAACCTTCCACCCTCGGTCTACATTGCGGGACACCATTTACGAGTTTGAAAGGTGATCCCTACACTGCAACAGTGTAGAAACTGCTGCCGTTTTGGTCATCCGGTGAAATATTGCAGGTCCATGGCCGAATGCCCAGTCTGTGGTGCTGATGACCATGCCAATCCTTCTTGTAGTCTACCTCCCTCTTACCTTAATTGTCGTGAGGCGCACCCATCTTACTCTCGCCGTTCTCAGGTTTACTTAAATGAGTGTGAAATCCGTTGTCTCAAAGAGGCGAAGGCTTCCCATATGCCATGGCTGTCTCTCATCTACGCCTTCAAGGGAAACTTCCCCGTATTTCCTATTTTCGCGTTGCTAAACGTCCCCCCACTTCTGGGGTCTCAACTCTCGCAGCTTCCTCTGTGGTCACCCGTTTCAAATTCTTTTGCTGTCCTGTGCTCCGAGGTCCCTACCTTGACACCCCATACTGTCCTCACCTCTTCCTCTACTCACTCGCACAGTTCTGTGTCTACACGCCCTCGTCCAATGCCTCCTCCTCACCGCCCTTCTCCTCAGAAGTCCAGCAAAAAATTCCCATTGTTAAGCTCTCCTTTCACCCCTCCTTCCCTTCTCCATCCTGCACATTTTTCCTTCCTAGTTTCTATGCCTAGTTTCTCACCTCCAACTAGTTCTGTTACGTGTGTGGAGGTTCATCCTCCTCCTCGTTCAATACCTTCATCCCCTGTCCCCTCCCAAGTTTCTTCCTCTACGGCCCCTTCCCAGGTCACTTCCACTCCTGTCCCCTCCCAAGCCCCTTCGACAGTTTCCTCTTCCATTTCCTCATCCCCTACTTTAGTACAGTCCATAGTCTCCCCGATTGTTGCTCACCCTCCTCCTCCTTCCATCTCTAATGTGGTCCCACATCCTGCGTCTTTGTCCTCTGAAACACTAGAAGCTATCGCAGAATATATTACGGAGTCTCAGATATTGATGGACACCACTCCACCTCCGGTTCCTCCTCCTCTCTCCTCTCCGTCTACACCCCTCCTTCACAGCGTCCCACTCCTTCACTGCTTACAAGTCTTCCGCTGCCTCCACACGTGGACTTTTCTAACCCTCCTAGTCCATAGATACCTCTACCTTTGGCTTTCTTCTATCTTTCTCTTCGTAAATCATGGTTTATAAACAGTGGAATATCCACGGCCTCAGGGGTAACCGGGGTGAGCTTCAGGTGTTGCTCTCCCAGTTTTCCCTGTTGGTGTCTGTTTACAAGAACCCAAATTACACTGCGTTGTTATCCATCTCTTCTCAGGCTATTATTTATTATCATCGGATCTTTTTTCCGATGGAATCTTTAACAAAAGTGCTCTTCTTATATGCACTGGTATTCCATACTGTCAGCTCTTTGTTCATACTTCTCTGCATTACACTGCAGCCCGTATCCACTTGCATAAGTGGTATACACTCTGTTTGTATCTCTCCCCTTCTTGGGCATTGTCTATCCCAGATGTTGCCTTTCTGGTTTCTTCCTTACCGCCACCCCTTCTGTTACTTGGCGATTTTAATGCCCACCATTTTCTCTGGGGGGTCTCACTGTGACTCCCGCGGCATTCAGTTGGAGGCATTTCTTGCTTCTCTCCCCCTCCATGTTTTAAATACGGGTACTTCCACCCATTTTGATCCTCAAACTCATTCTTTCTCTTGCATCGATCTCTCCGTCTGCTCTTCCTCAACTGTCCTCGACTTCACCTGGTCTGTCCTCCCGGACTTACATGACAGCGATCATTTTCCAATTATCCTTCATATTCTCCACCTCCTTGTAGCCCACGCTGGCAATTTGGCCAGGCGAATTGGGACCTTTACGCATATCTTACTGCTTTTCATGAGGCTCCTTCCTCGTCCTCCATTGATGAGGTTTTACATCACTTTTCGTCCTCCGTCTTAACCGCAGCTTCACATTCTATTCCCCATACCTCGGGCAAGCATTCTCAGAAGTGCGTGCCTTGGTGGTCTCCTGCTTGTGCTTGGGCAGTACGTTTGAAATGTGCTGCATGGGGCAGGTACCAGGATTGAGGAATTATTGTCCTTAGACAGGACATCTCCACTGCCTCCAGCCTCCTTGCTGCAGCATTTACAACCCATGCTTCACACCCATATAAGAGTGTTGGTAACACTATACTCTACACTCCCTTCTTTGCCTCCATAGATAACGTTTTGTGTCTCCACAGATACCTCAAAGCACCACTCACCGTTTTTCCTTCATCAATTCTATGATGAAGAATATATATATTACATATATAAATAAAATTGCAAATGAGTGATAAAAGAGGCAGTACAGTACAATAACACAGAAGACTAGTTCAGTACAATAACACTCAAGACCAGTTCAGTACAATAACACTCAAGACCAGTACAGTACAATAATACAGAAGACCAGTACAGAACAATAATACAGAAGACAAGTGTACAACAGAACCACAGAGAGACTCCTTGATTTTAAGCAGAAGAGAGCAATTGCTCTCCATGACGCTAAATGCACTTGCTGGCGGGATTACGTTTCTACCGTCACTTCAGCTTCCTCGATGAGTGCAGTCTGGAAAAAAGTACGGAAACTGAGTGGTAAATTCTCCCCCGACCCGGCTCCTGTCCTTCAGGTTGCCTGTGTCGATATAGCACACCCTCTTGCCGTTGCCACTGAAATTGGTAATCATCTGGTCCGTATTTCTCAGGGGCTCCATCTATGCCCCTCGTTCCTTTCTTCTAAGTCTGCCCGCGAGTTAGAGCCCTTAGATTTTTCTTCTCTCAGAGAAGAATCTTATAATGTGCCTTTTACCCTTCTGGAACTGGAGGCAACACACTCCGCTTGCCGATCATCGGCAGCTGAGCCAGATGGCATACATATTCGTATGCTACAGCATTTACATCAGTCTTATATGGTCACAAGGAGTTCTTCCCCAGCTGTGGAAATCTGCTATTGTTCTACCTTTCTGCAAACCGGGTACTACGGGACATGATACCTCCCACTACCGTCCCATTGCTCTTACCAGTGCAGTTTGCAAGGTGATGGAACATCTGGTTAATTAATAGACGTTTGATATGGTATTTAGAGACGCACAGTAGTCTCTCCACTAGTCAATATGGCTTTTGTAAGTGCCGTTCTACCATTGACCCCTTACTGCGCTTGGATACATATATTCGTAATGCCTTCGCTAATAACTACTCGGTTATTGCCATCTTTTTTGACCTTGAGAAGGCATATGACACAACTTGGAGGTATAATATCTTTGCCCAGGCCCATTCCTTAGGCCTTCGAGGCAATCTACCATTTTTCCTGAAGGCCTTCTTAAATGAAAGACATTTCCGTGTCCGGGTTAATAATATGCTTTCCCCGGAGTTTGTCCAAGCTACAGGTGTCCCCCAGGGATGTGTTCTGAGCAAAACACTCTTTCTCCTTGCTATAAATGATCTGGCATCTATTCTCCCATCCAATATTTGGTCATCGCTTTATGTTGACTTTGCTATAACTTGTGCGGGTGCTGACTGTCACCTCATTGCAGTTTCGCTCCAGCATGCAATCAACCGTGTTTCCGATTGGGCTACCAGTCATGGGTTTAAATTTTCTAGTACAGGTCTCCCTCAACATTCGCGAGGGTTAGGGGATCAAGAGCCTCGCGAATGTTGAAAAATCGCGAATGTTTGGTGCCCCAATATATTGTAGGGAAATATAATACAATACTCCTTCCTTAACCTATTGAACCATGAATAATCATAAAACACATGAAAACATCGTAAAATAATGTACTATATACATGTTATTTTGACATGAGCTGGCTGTGGAGGGAGGCCTGTAGTAATAGTATAATTATACAATACATATTTTATAGTGTGAAGTGTCATGGGGAATCAAGAGTTACTGACACACTGCTGCTTCTCCACCTGCTGTAGCTCCGCCCACTTTGTAATGATGCCAAATGTTGAATTAAATACGACTCACGAAATCGTAATGACACGATTGCAAACAAACCATACCACGGGTGGGGTTCGAACCCGCGGTCAGAGAGTCTCAGAACTCCAGACCGTCGCGTAAGCCACTGGGCCAGCTAGCTTCAATAAGATTCATCCAACTAGGTATATTTCTACACCATAGGAAGGTTAGCATAGGCACCACTGTCCACAAATGCAAGTTTTTACAGACGAATCTCCCGCTAGCATGGCCGTGCTAGCGGGAGATTCGTCTGTAAAAACTTGCATTTGTGGACACAGTGGTGCCTTGCTAACCTTCCTATGGTGTGAATATACCTAGTTGGATGAATCTTATTGAAGCTAGCTGGCCCAGTGGCTTCGGACGGTCTGGAGTTCTGAGACTCTCTGACGCGGTTGCCACCTGGTATGGTTTGAATTAAATACGTATGTATACATTAGAAAAAAAAAAAAAAATGAAACTCCAACTTGATAACTTTATTTTAATTTGCATAACTCATATAATACAGAAAACAATAAAAAAGTAAAATACACATACAACGAGTTAAGCTTACAGAAAAATCCATTAAATTCACCATCTAACATTGTTACGAAGTGGGAGGAGCTATTGGAGGGAGGGAGAGGCGAGCAGTAAGTCAGTGTCTGGTGAGTCGTCATAGGTGGTGGATGCTAGCCTTAGTAAACATGCCTAAATCACTCTTGTCATAAGAACAAATTCAAAAATAGCATTTATTATTTTTAGAATAATAATAATTTATAATGATCTGGAGCACTTTAAATGTCATCAGTATTTGGTAGCTGACATTTAGAGCACTCCACAGCAATTATTATTAATTATTATTATTTATTATTATTATTATTGTTTCCCTACAATATATTGTAGGGAAATAATAATATTAATATTATTGTTATTATTTCCCTACAATATATTGTAGGGAAATAATAATAATAATAATAATTAATAATAATTGCTGTGGAGTGCTCTAAATGTCAGCAACCAAATACTGATGACATTTAAAGTGCTCCAGATCAATTATTATAAATTATTATTATTCTAAAAATAATAAATGCTATTTTTGCATTTGTTCTTATGACAAGAGTGATTTAGGCATGTTTACCCTGATGTAAACATCTCTTATGAGTGGCGGTCTGCCTGCTTCTCTTACCCCACTCATATAATATGGCATATATTATTCATTTCAGCGTCTTTATTACAGTTCTAGGGTATTTATAGTGTTTCTGATATCAATTTGGAATAAATGTAATAGATAGATAACTTTTATTTAGTACATTCATTACTTACTGCTTCCTTAACCTATTGAACCATGAACAATCATAAAACACATGAAAACATAGTAAAATATTGTACTATATAGTACTACATACATGTTATACTGTAGTTTAATAACAAATAATGAACAAACAAAACACTCAGTGAGTGAGTGGTGTGTGGGCTGGCTGCCGGGTCGGAGGGAAGGTAGTAGGGACGCTCGGGTGGCGGGAAACTTAAATATGATTTGGTGGGTGGGAATTTGGCAGCTGGGAATTTGGCAGCCGGGAATTCTCGAATGTGTGAAGCCCGCGAAAGTGGAAAACGTGAATGTTGAGGGAGACCTGTAGTATAACTTGCCAAATTACGTTCACTAGACGTTCAGTGGTCTCTGATCATCCATTGTACCTATACAGCTCGCGTATCCCAGAACGTGATACGGTCAGGTTTCTCGGCCTCCTGTTTGACCGTCGATTGTCCTGGAAACCTCACATTACCTCTCTGAAGGCAACTTGTCATAGCCGGCTGAACCTCCTTAAAACCCTAGCACATCTTTCATGGGGGCTGATCGTAGAACTCTCCTTCGCCTGCATTCAGCCCTAATTTTATCGAAACTTGATTATGGTGACCAGATATATTTGGCGGCCTCCCTGCTACTCTCTCTAGCCTTAATCCCATCCATCACCAGGGATTACGTTTATGCCTCAGTGCTTTTCGTTCTTCACCGGTTGAGAGCCTCTATGCAGAAGCGAACATTCCATCCTTGTCCGATCGCCGTGATGCACATTGCCTTCGCTATTATGTTCGCTCTCATGACCTCCGCAATCCTTCCATGTATATAGGATTGTCACAGATGTTAGTAGACACTCTTTATTTGTTCGTCGCCCCTGTTTACTTCATCCCTTTTCTCTTCGCCTACATTCGCTCTTGTCTACTCTTCAGCTACCACCTTTCTATGTTCATGTGGCATCTCCCTTTGCCCTACCCCCTTGGGAAGTTCCTGCTGTCCGTGTCTTTTCTTTTTCACTGCCATGCACGAAAGCCCAACTGCCTATGGCGGCTTCTCGCTCTCTTTTTCTAGACCACTTTCGCTCTCATTCCCATGCCATCGCAGTGTACACCGATGGTTCTAAGTCTTCTGATGGCGTTAGATTCGCAGCAGTGTTCCCGGACAGCGTCGTGTGAGGGCATCTATTATCCTAAGCTAGCATTTTTATGGCTGAATTGTATGCCATTCTTGTAGCACTTATCCGTATTGCATCTATGCCTGTGTCACCATTTGTGGTTGTTTCGGACTCCCTTAGTGCTTTACAGGCTATCCGAAAATTTGATACACCTCACCCCCTAGTTCTTCGTACCCAACTTTGGTTACGCCGTATCTCTAGCAAGCACAAAGATATTGTTTTTTGTTGGGTCCCTGGTCATGTTGTACAGGGCAATGAACAGGCAGACACTGCTGCGCGGTCAGTAGTACATGACCTTCCAGTTTCATATAGAGGTGTTCCATTCATGGACTATTTTGCTGTCATTGCTACCCACCTTCGCACCCGTTGGCAACAACGTTGGTCTGACCTGGTACATAACAAACTTCATTCTATTAAACCGAGTATAATTTTCTGGCCTTCTTGTCACCAATGTCAAGGTTGGCAGACTACACTCTCCCATCTTCGCATCAGCCACACTCGTCTTACTCATGGGTATCTCATGGAGAGGCTCCCTGTCTCCCTCTGTGAGCATTGTCAGATCCCAGTATCTGTTCACCATATTCTGTTGGACTACCCACTCTATCAACAAGCACGCAGAATTTACCTCCAACGTCGTCTTCGCTCTGCTGCCCTTTCTTTACCTTCCCTTCTTGCTGATGGTCCCTCCTTTAATCCTGACTCTCTCATTGACTTTTTGACAGCAACTGACTTACTACACAAGCTCTGAAGATTATGCCTCTAGCACTCCCCTCAGTTCCTTCTACCTCAATCTCTTGCTACCCTCTATCCCTGCACTATCCACTGCCCTGCTGCACTCTATAACCTACTAATCATCCCTCTCCCTCTTACTACCCATTCTCCCTGCATCCTGCCCTGCCCTGCTGCACTGTATGACCCTTGTGGTTTAGCTCTTCTTTTGTTTATAATAATGCAGGGTTATTGCAAGCCCGGGGGTGGTTGAATGTCACATTTGATCACTCTAGTAGGTTTAGCATTTAGATATGACTGTAATAATAATATTGTATTTGATAACTGAGCTCTTCATATCAAATATCGGTGTTGGGTTAACTAAACTTCTAGGTTTGCCAGTCTGTCCTAGGTAAGTTGCAGCATTTACAACCAATCCTGTAATCAGCACCAACACAGTCTTGTGGGGAACTCTTGATCAAAATGCTTTTAACCGTCCATGGTTTCTTAAAAACTACTTCCATGTTGAATGATTTTAGGACATTTGGCAGAACAGATAAATTCTCACTGTATGAGAACTAGCATATTCTTAATCTGAGGTGTCATCCTAGGTTCAGTCCTATGATAAGTTTTCTTAGCTATCAGCAAAGCTGTTTCTACAAACTCCTTAGGGTACCATAGTTTCATAACAATATCAAAGATTTTCCTAATTTCTTCATAAAGAAACTACTCTAGGCTGCACACTCAGTAAGCTCTCAGAAACGTAGTGAGAGAGACACTCCTTTTTACTTGTTTCATGGTTATAGTAGTAATGGGTATATGAGCAAACATTAGTGGCCTTCCTATGTACTGTGTAAACTTGAACATTCTATCAACCTGGTGGATCAGATCATTTCTGCAACATTGCAAGCTCCTGGTGATGTGCTGATTGCAACACAAAAGGCCTAGTTATTGAACTCCCCCTATGGCTATTTTGCATATTCACTGTATATACAGTGGTACCCCGGATTTCGTACAGCTCCCAACTCGAACAATTATGTAAGTGTATTTTTGTGAGTGCTTTTGTAAGTGTATTTTTGGGGGTCTGAAACGGACTAATCTAATTTATATTCGTCCTTATGGGAACAAATTTGTTTGGTAACGGCACTCGAACAGCCTTCTGGAACAAATTATTGATGAAATCCGGGGGTCCACTGTATATATATATGTAAATATATGTGAATGCGTGCGCAGAACAAGCCACGTGGGGATGGAAATCTTTACCTCAAGATCTTTCACACACTGTACATCGTCAGGAGCTATGCAATGTTTCAAGGCTAGCAACAGATAATCAGGGTAGACTTCTCTCTGAGGCAAGGCAGAAGAGTAAAACATCAGGCCATGTCACAGTGAAGTGAGGGTGCCATCCCAACACTCAGCCACCTCCACCCATCCCCTCTCTCCCCTTATGGGGGAGGGGAGGAAGGAACCTCAGAAGTTTACAGAAAACTAGTTACGGAATAATAAGGAATAGCGGTATTCAGCCCAAAACTGCATTTTAATCGGCTTCAACTGATCTAGTGATGTATGGAATCATTTTACCTATGTAGTGAATACACCTACATACTCAGTCTTTATGTAACTCTAAATATCAAACAGATCAGATGTGTCATCACCCTATACAGTAGACCCCCGGATTTTGTACTGCTCCCAACTAGAACAATTATGTAAGTGTATTTTTGGGGGTCTGAAACGGACTAATCTAATTTACATTCGTCCTTATGGGAACAAATTCGTTCGGTAACGGCACTCGAACAGCCTTCTGGAAAGAATTATTGACGAAATCCGGGGGTCCACTGTACGTGTACGTCCAAAAGAACATTCTCATACGTATAGGGTGACACTACACATCTGATTTGTAGTCTCACTCTGAATGTTCGGAGTGAGGCTACGGCTGGAGTCAACCGCACTGTGCTACTCTGAGGAAAAACCTTCCCCTCCTTCAGTTGCTGCCTTGCAACTTTGCATAGCTCCTGATAATGCACTGAGAAGTGTGAAAGTACTTGAGCTAAAGAGTCCTCCCCCTCCCAGTTGCTTGTCTTGCATTGTTAAGATTGCCTGTCTGCAATAGTTTGCATATATGTATGTATATATATATATCGTGCCGAATAGGTAAAACTGGTCAGTTAGCAAGATCTCGTTTAAAATTAAGTCCTTTCTAAAAAATTTCTCTTATACATTTAAAGATATATTTTTTTTAATTTATGTTAATATCAAAATTAATGATTTTGTACCAAAAAAAAACCTTAGGAAACTTACCTAACCTTATTATAACAAGCACAATTTAATTTAGCCTAATCTAACTAAATATATTTTATATAAGTTTACAATAATTAATAACAGAACAATGAAATATATTTTTTCGTTAGATTTAGAATGATTTTTGTGAAATTATTGCATACGTGTTGCTATTTAAGTTAAAATCGCAAGTTTTACTTATTCGGCCAAGCCCCTTCCCCCCACACACACACACAGTGAGTTGACCCTTGAGCAATGCGGGGGTTAGGGGCGCCGACAACCCCTTCCCTGCGCAGTCGTAAATCCATGTACATACATTTGACTCCCCTGAAAAATTAACCTACTGTTGATCAGAACCCTTACCAATAACATAAACAGTCAATTACCACATATTTTGTATATGTATTATGTACTGTATTCTTAAAATCAAGTAAGCTAGAGAAAGAAAATGTTAAGAAAAATCATAAGAGATAATTCATTATCGATACTGAGTTGACATCATCTGTTTACAAGATGAATCGTCTCTCTCTCAGTACCTACATTAGTATTGTCTTATATAATACAAAACACTGTAAATGTGATATGTATTACTAACACTAGACATTAAAAATAAAAAGTTAATCCAAAAAAGAAATTCACATTTATTTATGATTTAATATTTCATCTTTACATTTATTCACATTTCTTTTAACTGCGAATGGAACATGTACCATCTGTAATAATATATTATTAATTTTATTATTGTTATTATGATACATTTTTATATTATTATATTAATGCATCTTAACATTTGTTTACATTTCTCTCAACTGCAAATGAAACGTACGATCTGTAACTGTTCCTGAATAAGTTTTGATAAATTTTAATTTTTTATAATAGATACATGTATATTTTATTGTAGTAAATGATAAAATAGACTAGTATCTACATATATTTTATGCATTTATGACATACCTAACTTTTTTCTTAATTTTTTCAGTCTCAAATCTCAAAAAATATTTCCAGTATATTGAAAAATTCCATGTATAAGTGGACTCGCACAGATCAAAACTGTGTTGTTCAAGGGTCTTTTCTTTTTTGTGTGTGTTATATATATATATATATATATATATTATATATATATATATATATATATATATATATATATATTATATATATATATATATATATATATATATATATATATATATATATATATATATATATATATATATATATTATATATATATTATATATATTATATATATATTATTTATATATATATTATATATATATTATTTATTATATATTATATATATATTATTTATATATATATTATATATATATTATTTATGTAATTCTTTGTATCATGTCCAAATAAAAAATAAAAATATATATATATTATATATATATATTATTTATATATATATTATTTATATAAATATTATTTATATATATATTATATATATATTATTTATATATTATATATATATATATATTTTTTTTTTTTTTTTCAACAAGTCGGCCGTCTCCCACCGAGGCAGGGTGACTCAAAAAGAAAGAAAATCCCCAAAAAGAAAATACTTTCATCATCATTCAACACTTTCACCACACACATACATAATCACTGTCTTTGCAGAGGAGCTCAGATACGACAGCTGAGAATTGTCCCTCCCAGCTGTCACTATCCCAGACCCTCCTTTAAAGTGCAGGCATTGTACTTCCCATTTCCAGGACTCAAGTCCAACTAAATCAATTAACTGGTTTCCCTGAATCCCTTCACAAAATGTTACCCTGCTCACACTCCAACAGATCGTCATGTCCCAAAACCATTCGTCTCCATTCACTCCTATCTGACACCTCACACATGCTTGCTGGAAGTCCAAGCCCTCGCCCACAATACCTCCTTTACCCCTTCCTCCAACCTTTTCTAGGACGACCCCTACCCCGCCTTCCTTCCCCTACAGATTTATACGCTCTCCAAGTCATTCTACTTTGATCCATTCTCTCTAAATGACCAAACCACCTCAACAACCCCTCTTCAGCCTCTGACAAATACTTTTAGTAACTCCACACCTTCTCCTAATTTCCACATTCCGAATTTTCTGCATAATGTTTACACCACACATTGCCCTTAGACAGGACATCTCCACTGCCTCCAGCCTCCTCCTCGCTCCAGCATTTGCAACCCATGCTTCACACCCATATAAGAGTGTTGGTACGACTATACTTTCGTACATTCCCTTCTTTGCCCCCATGGATAATGTTTTTTGTCTCCACAGATACCTCAACGCACCACTCACCTTTTTTCCTTCATCAATTCTATGGTTAACCTCATCCTTCATAAAACCATCCGCTGACACGTCAACTCCCAAATATCTGAAAACATTTACTTCTTCCATAATCCTCTCTCCAATGTGATATCCAATTTTTCTTTATTTAAATCGTTTGATACCCTCATCACCTTACTCTTATCTATGTTCACTTTTAACTTTCTACCTTACACACATCCCAAACTCGTCCACTAACCTTTGCAACTTTTCTTTAGAATCTCCCATAAGCACAGTATCATCAGCAAAAAGTAACTGTGTCAACTCCCATTTTGCATTTAATTCTCCAAAATTTAATCCCACCCTCTCCCCAACACCCTAGCATTTACTTCTTTACAACCCCATCTATAAATATATTAAACAACCATGGTGACATTACACATCCCTGTCTAAGACCTACTTTTACCGGGAAGTAATCTCCCTCTCCTACACACCCTAACCTGAGCCTCACTATCCTCATAAAAACTCTTTACAGCCTTCAGTAACTTACTACCTATTCCATACACTTGCAACATTTGCCACATTGCTCCCCTATCCACTCTATCATATGCCTTTTCTAAATCCATAAATGCAATAAAAACTTCTCTACCTTTATCTAAATACTGTTCACATATATGCTTCACTGTAAACACTTGATCTACACATCCCCTACCCACTCTAAAGCCTCCTTGCTCATCTGCAATCCTACTCTCTGTCTTACCTCTAATTCTTTCAATAATAAACCTGCCATACACTTTACCTGGTATACTAGTAAACTTATTCCCCTATAATATATATATATATTATATATATATATTATATATATATATATATTATATATAATATTTATATATTATATATATATTATTTATATATATTATATATATATTATTTATATATATATTATATATATTATTTATATATATATATATATTATTATATATTATATATATATATATATTATATATATATATTATATATATATATTATATATATATATTATATATATATATATATATATATATATATATTATATATATATATTATATATATTATATATATATTATATATATATATATTATATATATTATATATATATAAAATGCTGTCTCCCTTTCTATGCAGAAGATATTTCCAATATAGAATACATGGAATACATAGCTGAATGTACAAATTGTGATTACATGACTGTTTTGATTCATAATTTATATATAAAATAATTTATACTTTTATTTATGCAGTATGCATCGTCAGCACTATCACACAACATAATGTGAAGAATGTGAGGTTACTAGAAGAAAGTGATACAGTAAGTCATAGTTGAACATGACCTGCTCTTCTGCTGCAGTTGATAATCCTAGCCAAACTTACAATGACATTTTATTTTTTATGTTCTCATAAATTTGGTCTTTTATCTTCATGACATTTTATATTTGAGTTAATTCTGGTGCAATGATGTCATTAGTTGGTGTGCTCAACACTATATGTAGGTGTGTCTGTCACCAGACTGCTGGACTTCACTCACACATTGCCATTTTGTATTATAGTTCACTAATGCTAGTTCACTATGTACAGTGCTCAGAGACTTAATTTTATAATAAATTGTGAAAAGTTTTTTTTAAGATTTTCACTATCCTTTTATGTATGGCCATAATGTGGCGTTTATTATGAAAAATTTGCAAACTTATTCTCTAAGTTACTTTGGAACAGTATCACAGCAAAATTTGATGAAGTAATTATCACAAGCCTGGTGCCTCTTCAAGGGGGGCTAATTGATGCAGCAAAGAGGCTTTTGGTCTGAGGAATTGGACCTTTCAGTCTTCTTCCTCTGACTAAATCTAAATACCCCCCATTCCTCCCTTCCCTACCCCATCCTTCCCATCCATCCTTTCCCCATCCCTCCCTTCTCCTTCCTTTCCTGCTTTTGGCCTTTGAGGTCTTCCCTTCTGAAATTCTAGCTCCTAGGTTGGGGAAAGGGTGTCGTTGTCCATTCCATTCTGTTAAGGTTCTTGGTGGTGGTGTTTGGCATGGAATCTGGATCATTTAGGGATGTCCCAATCCCCCTTCAGAGTCCCAGGGGAAGCTGAGAGTGTCCAGGTGACAGGTGTATCTCTGGAGGTTGTCTGTCAGTTCTGGGAGGTGGTGGCCTTGTGTCCATCTTCCAACTTCCCTCTCATTTTGTTTGCCAAAGTGGATCGCCGGTTTACCAGCGTGAAGAGTAGGGTAGGGCACAGGTTCCATGCCGCATCTGCACTACCAGCCACACTGAGGACCCTCTTGGGCATTGAGGGGATATACGATCTTTTTCATTCCAACTAGGAGCTACCCCTCAATGTACCCTCCTTTTTTTTCGAAAAGAGAGAGAAACCTAATCATGGAGCCCCATGAAATTCCTCCTCCCAGACCCCTTTCTCCTGTGATACCCTTTCATGACCCTGCCTCATTATTAGACCATTCTTTGGACCCCTCTCACACCCCAGTACCTACTGCAGGTTCTGCCTGAATCTTTTTGATATGTCCAACCTCCACATGTCTGACCACACTTCCAGCTTCTTCCCATGCAATACGTCGATTTTCAGATTGCTCTCCCATCTCAGGATGGACCACCTCCAGTCCCACACCTAAACAACCACGAGCACTAATGGATGACACTCTCAGAGCTCACGCTTCCCAGAAAAGGCTAATACGACACTTCCCTTACACTCTACGTCAAAATATTTCATTTCATGCTCTTAAGAGTGGTGCACACATCATCACAGTACGAAATGCTGGCCAGGCTCACAGTCTTTCCTTTCTTACCTCCATTGACGATACTCCAGTCATGATTCATAAACACGTCTGTCAGTTCGTGCAGTGGAACCGTAGTTCTTCCACATACAATCGTTCAACGTGATTTCCGGACATGCAATGGTGATATTTTGAAACAACGTGAACTTCAAGACCTCTCAACTTGTGTACTACGTGCCTCGGGAGGGGGTCAAAATTAAAAGACCATAATGGAAATAAGACTCAGTCCTCAATGATGCACTGATTTTATTGGGTTATCCTGGGTGGCTAACCCTCCCTAGGGTAAAAAATCCAAACAAATCTTGTTACTCTTATCTTGCATGAGAACCTAGGATAACAACTGACCACCCAACCAGGAAGAGCTGCCAGCAGCACCCTGTGTGTGTCACTACACAAGAAGTGCTTTTTTAATGGGGCTTTAGCTAGTTTTTGTTCCCACAATATAACTATGTTTCTCCGTCATATTCCATCACAATGTTCACACATCAGCAGTGTCAGTGACTGAGCTGGGAGGCTTCAGCAGTGTCAGCACCTGAGCTGGGAGGCTTCAGCAGTGTCAGCACCTGAGCTGGGAGGCTTCAGCAGTGGCAGCACCTGAGCTGGGAGACTTCAGCAGTGTCAGTGACTGAGCTGGGAGGCTTCAGCAGTGTCAGTGCCTGAGCTGGGAGACTTCAGCAGTGTCAGCACCTGAGCTGGGAGGCTTCAGCAGTGTCAGCGCCTGAGCTGGGAGACTTCAGCAGTGTCAGCGCCTGAGCTGGAAGGCTTCAGCAGTGTCAGCACCTGAGCTGGGAGGCTTTAGCAGTGTCAGTGCCTGAGCTGAGAGGGGCTTTAGCAGTGTCAGCGCCTGAGCTGGGAGGGGCTTTAGCAGTGTCAGCGCCTGAGCTGGGGGCTTCAGCAGTGTCAGCACCTAAGCAGGGGGGCTTCAGCAGTGTCAGTGCCTGAGCTGAGGGGCTTCAGCAGTGTCAGTGCCTGAGCTGGGGGGCTTCAGCAGTGTCAGCACCTGAGTTGGGGGCTTCAGCAGTGTCAGCACCTGAGTTGGGGGGCTTCAGCAGTGTCAGCACCTAAGCTGGGGGAACATAAGAACATAAGAAAGGAGGAACACTGCAGTAGGCCTGTTGGCCCATACTAGGCAGGTCCTTCACATTCCATCCCACTAACAGAACATTTGTTCAACCTAATTTTCAATGCTACCCAAGAAATAAGCTTTGATCATTTTATTTACTCATGTGCAATTCCCACTCAAATCCAACCTCTCTCACTCATGAATTTATCCAACCTAAATTTAAAACTACCCAAGGTCCTTGCTTCAATAACAGTACTAGGCAGACTGTACACACACAACCCGCACATATAAAAGAGAGGAGCTTACGACGACGTTTCGGCCCGACTTGGACCATTTACAAAGTCACACTAACACACAGAGACAGAGGAAGGGTATTTATAGGCAGGCAGACAGGGGAGGGTACAAGAGAGTGGGGAAATGTAGGAGTAGTGGTAGTAGAATACTTCGAGACTGTTCTTCTTCCCACTATTGATGTACGTCCTTCACTCTGGCTCCGCTATGTAGATGACATCTTTGCTCTTTGGCCTCATGACTTAAGTCTCTTCCAACCTTTTCTTGATGCTCTTAATAATCTTGCCCCTTCCATTAAGTTTAAAGCTGATTGGGAATCTAATTCTTTGCTTCCTTTCCTTGATGTTCATGTCCACCGTTCAGTTACAGGTTTTGCCTTCTCCGTGTACCGCAAGCCTATGCACAGTGGCATGTACATTCATTACTTCTCTTATCATGCCTCCTCTGTCAAGAAGAGTGTTCTTATCTCCCTCTTTCTCCGTGCTCTCCGCATCTGTGATCCTCAGTTTCTTGAAGCAGAAATTTCCACTCTTCATAATTCTTTTCCCGCCTGGGCTACCCTTCCCATTTCATAGACTCTGCTTTCTCGTGCTAAACGGACTTTCTTCTCTCCTAAACCCTCTACTCCTGAGAACTCTCCAGTCCTCTGCCTTCCCTACATCTCTGGTCTCTCTAATCTCAGCAACTCTCTCCGTTCCTTAGACATCAAACTTACCTTTCGCCAAACTAACACTCTTCGCACTAATCTAGTTCATACCTCCCCTACCTCCACAGATTCTCCTGGTGTCTACTCTATTTCTTGCTCCTCCTGTCCTCTTCAGTACTTCGGAGAAACTGGCCGATCTCTTTCTGACAGACTCAGGGAGCACAAAAATAGTGTTAGGCTTGCCGACACTAATAATGCTCTTTTCTGTCATGTCAGAGATCACAGTCATCCCATTGATTGGTCTTCTGCTAAAACTGTCTACCCTACGTCTAACTTTCATAGTCGCCGCCTGGTTGAATCCTCCCTTATACACAACTTTCCCTGTATGAATCTTAGCCCTGGCTTTGTCTCTGTTGATGCTTTCCTCTCTCATTACATTGTTAAATGCTCTAAACTTCAGAACACCCGTGACTTAACCTGATTCCTTCCCTGTCTTATCTTCCCCTTCTCCTTTTTCTCCTTGGGTTTTCCTTTCTTTCTGTTCTTTCTTTTGCCTTGTATTTTCCTTCATTTTTCGCTTTTCTTCCTCTCGTACCCCTTGCGGGCCGCTAGCCTCATAGCAGTGCTCCTTCCCATATGACTGTCTACTCTACTACCTTTACTACTACCTTTACTACTACCACTACTACCACTACTCCTACATTTCCCACTCTCTTGTACCCTCCCCTGTCTGCCTGCCTATAAATACCCTTCCTCTGTCTCTGTGTGTTAGTGTGACTTTGTAAATGGTCCAAGTCGGGCCGAAACGTCGTCGTAAGCTCCTCTCTTTTATATGTGCGGGTTGTGTGTGTATTGTTCCAGTCACGGTATTGTGCCTTTTTTGTTATTTAGGCAGACTGTTCCACTCATCAACTACCCTATTTCCAAACCAATACTTTCCTATATCCTTTCGAAATCTAAACTTATCCAACTTGAATCCATTCTACGTCTTACAAGTGAATGTAATTTAAGGGTCTTCAATCTTTCTTCATAAGGAAGATTTCTAATGCTATGTATTAATTTAGTCATTCTACGCTGAATATTTTCTAACGAATTTATGTCCATTCTGTAATATGGAGACCAGAACTGAGCTGCGTAATCTAGGTGAGGCCTTACTAATGATGTATAAAGCTGTAATATAACCTCAGGACTTCTGTTGCTAACACTTCTTGATATAAATCCCAGTAATCTATTTGCCTTATTACGTACCCTTAGGCATTGCTGTCTTGGTTTAAGGTTGCTGCTTACCATCACCCCCAAGTCCTTCTCGCAATCTGTATGGCTAAGTTCTACGTTATTTAACTTATAAGTGCTTGGGTTATGGACACTCCCGAGCTTCAGAACCTTACATTTATCTACATTGAACTGCATCTGCCACTTTTCTGACCACGAATTAAGTTTGTCTAAATCTTCCTGAAGTTCTATGACATCAATGTTTGAATCAATTATCCTACCTATCTTCGTGTCGTTGGCGAATTTGCTCATATCACAAGTAATTCCCTCGTCAAGGTCATTGATATATATTATAAATAACAACGGGCCTAAGACTGATCCCTGTGGAACACCACTTGTTACAAGTCCCCATTCGGATTTAACCCCATTTATGCACACTCTGCTTCCTATTGGTGAGCCATGACTCGATCCATGACAACACTTTTCCCCCAATGCCATGAGCTTCAGCAGTGTCAGTGCCTGAGCTGGGCGGGGCGTTCCATTCCCCCAGGTGCTGTATGACTCAGTGTGAGTTTAGTACTTCCCCATGAGTGTAATAATGATTTCTGGCAGCAGTGTGACTTTGCACATTATGTTCTTGTTAGGTGATTTGGCAAGGTATTCTTTTGACACTTGTGTTTATTATACATTGACCAGTTCAGTAGTGTCGGAACTTGGGTGGTGGTGATGGTGCAACACTGTGTAGGTGGGAGCCACGAGCCACTGGTTTATCCATCCTGAGTTACCTTGTCATTTAAAATTTTATTAAGACACATGGGCAACAGTTAGGTAACTTTATTCTGAAACTTTTCACCTACATGGTAGGCTTCTGCAGGAGGAATGTTTTGGAACACAGTTACCTAACTGTTGCATATGTGTCTTATTAACTTGTCAGCATTATATACCATTATAATATTCAATATTTTAGTCTTGATTTGTAAATATGTAACTCAGATTCATTGGTAAAGGGAAATAGTTGACTAAAATTATGAAAATATATAAAAAGTTGTGGAAAATTTTGATATGTCAATTTAAATCTTACACTAAAGCTAACATAGCAACCTAATCTTGCAAAAAAAAAATTTTAATGTAGAATAACATGTGGTTCAATCCCCGGTACCGATGGAACATTGGGTATACAGTCAAACCTCGGTTTTCGTATGCCCTAGTTTTCATACGATTCGGTTTTTGACTACTTTTTTTGTCAAAATTTTGTCCCAGTTTTCGTACATATGTTCCATTTTCATACAATTAAAAATGATCCATACCAAACTCATCCGCCTGCCCGCATGACTTGGCCACTCATTTCCTGGAATCGAGCGCACACACAAAGCGTCCCATGTATTCGTCACTCAATCTGCCTTTGTTTCTCGTTGAGTGAGCATCACCCTGCACATTCATCCGAAACATTTCGTAATAATCCATTGTTTCTTGTGCTTGTTTGAGTGAGACTGCTAAATAAGCCACCATGGGGCCAAAGAAAGGAAGGAGCTAATCACTGAAGAGCTGCAAGAACACTGGAACAGCAACAGACCGCAGCAGAGGAAATTGCTTCAGAGGAGGAGGAAGAGAGAGGGAAGAATGTGCCTTCTTCAGTGATTAAGGACGTGTGTGCAAAGTGGAATGAGTTGCAAAGTTTTGTGGAGAAATATCACCCAAACAAAGCTGTTGCAAACCATGTCTACAAAATGTTCAAATTGTCCCATTTTAGGCAAATCTTAGAGACGCCAGAAACAGACCTCTGTGGACAGATTTTTTTGTGCGACAGGTCCAGTGACTCCCAAGCTGGTCCTAGTGCCAGTAAAAGACAAAGAAGGGAAGTAACCCAGGATAGGGCCTCGATACCTGAATTCCTTATGGACGAGGATTCCCCTTCCAAACAATAACTTCCCCTCCTCGCCATCTTCCATACGCCAACAAGTCTTTTCAATAAAGGTAAAAGTGATGTTAAATGTTCAGGTATCCATTTCATTAGTCATATTTATTTCTCATTGTTTTCTGTATGTAAAACTATAGTTATTCTCTATAAAATGTATATTTTGTTAATATTTTTGGGTGTCTGGAATGGATTAATTGGATTTACATTATTTCTTATGGGAAATATTGCTTCAGTTTTTGTATGATTCGGTTTTCGTCAGACTTTTTTAAACGGATTAATCACAAAAACCGAGGTTCCACTGTATTTCCTTAATACACTTGGGTGTTGGCCAGGACCCACAAGTAACAGAATTCACAAACACAATGAGCAACTGCTTGTTACTACCAACAATATCAAAACCTACAAGAATCTCCGAGACTAGTACTTCATTACTAGACCACATCTGGACTAATACTATAGCCCCTCTAAAATCAGGCATAATCACAGACAACACCACAGACCACTATCCGACCTTTCTCATAACTAATCTTGGTAAATTGCCCCTAGATATTACAAAAGTTACCTTCAGACTACATAATGAGTCAGCTGTAAATAACTTTATAACAGCTATGATTAACATTGACTGGCATAATGAGATAGAAACATATACAGATACTAATGAATGCATCAAGAATTTCCTTAACAAAACCCACCACCTCTATAACAAACATTGCCCTAAAAAAACTAAACAGATCACAGCTAAGAGACTTAACAATCCCTGGCTAACACCCAGCATCCTTAAATCCATTAACAAAAGGCACCAATATGAAAAACAATACATAAGGGGTCTAATAACCAGAGAACAATCCAAACGCTACTCATCAATCCTTACCAGCCTGATAAGAAGATCAAAAAAATTGTATTATGAGAACAGACTCCAGAACATAAAAGGTGATATGAAAAAGACCTGGAAGACCCTATCTGCAATTCTAGGAAATAATAAGATAGCGAAAAACAACACCATCAAATTATCAAGAGCAGATGAACCCCTACTCTCACCTACTGAGACAGCAAACAGACTTAATGTTTTCTTCTCCACCATAGGAAAGAATCTAGCGAGTAAAATCCCAAGCTCAAACACCCGTCCAACAGACTACCTCACAAACACCTACCCTAATACGCTATTCCTAGCTCCTACCAACCCAATTGAAGTCTCGCTCATAATCAACACCCTTAAAATCAAGGCAGGAGACATAAACAGCTTACCAACTTTAATGTACAAAAAAGCTTCACAGGTACTGTCACCAATTATAGCAACACTATTCAATAAATCCATTGAAGCCTCTACCTTTCCATCAATTCTCAAAATAGCTAGGGTCACCCCGATCCACAAAGGAGGTGATCAAACAGACCTGAATAATTATAGACCAATTTCTAACTTACCATTGCTTTCTAAAATCTTCGAAAAATTAATTCATAGACAAATCTATTCCTACCTCGTCTCACACAATGTACTCAACCCCTGTCAATTTGGATTCAGGACAAACAAGAGCACAAACGATGCTATTATGCACATGTTGGAGTTAATATATACAGCACTTGAGAAAAAAGAAGTCCCACTGGGAATCTTCATTGATCTACGCAAAGCTTTTGATACAGTCGACCATGATTTACTGCTCACAAAATTAGCACACTATGGTATAAGGGGGCACCCACTCAACTACCTAAAGTCATACCTCACCAACAGAAGCCAATACGTGTACACAAATGGAGCGAACTCTTCCACACAACAAATTACAGTCGGAGTCCCTCAAGGAAGTGTCCTGGGGCCACTCCTATTCTTCATTTACATAAATGACCTGCCGAATGCATCACAACTACTCAAACCCATTTTATTTGCAGATGACACAACATATGTCTTCTCTCACCCAAATCCAGTTATACTGGCCAACACTGTTAATGCCGAATTACAGGAAATATCAACATGGATGACGACTAACAAGCTTACTCTCAATACTGACAAGACCTACTTCATACAGTTTGGAAGCAAAGCCACAAATGTTCCACTTAACATAACACTCAATGGTACACCCATCACAAGACTCACAGAGGGAAAATTCCTAGGAATCCACCTTGACAGTAGCCTTAAATTCCAAACACATATACAACAAATTTCCAAGAAAATCTCAAGACAGTAGGCATATTATCAAAGATACGCTATTATGTACCTCAATCAGCTCTCCTTGCACTATATCATTCACTTATCTACCCGTATCTCACCTATGGAATCTGTGCATGGGGATCAACAACGTTAAATCACCTTAGACCACTCATAACACAACAAAAGGCCGCAGTCAGAATGATAACAAATTCCCACTCTAGACAGCATACTCCACCAATATTCAAAAGTCTCAAACTACTCACCGTAAAGAACATTCATACTTACTCTTGTGCCTACTACATATATAAAACTTTACACTCTAATATAAACCCTCTCTCAATTCCTCACCAACTTTAATAGGACCCATGACCACAACACAAGACACAGATCACTTTTTGATATACCCCATGTAAAAATTCTATGCACATAAAGGGCCCCAGAATCTGGAATTCATTACCAGTAAATATTAAGATAATCTTGTCTGAAAATCAATTTAAGACTCAACTCAAAACCACCTACTCACCCAAAACTAAATGATCATTCTATAAACTACTTTGAAAAATGCTCATTATTACTTTCCTATACGATAATCTCAATTTTTAATAATATGTTACTATTATGTTACCCCCTACTCATATTATAAGTTAATGTCAAAAATGCTCAATGTTATTTTCCTTAAGATTATCTCAATTCCATATTATCATTAAAGAATCTTAACACCTGTAACAATCTAATATCATTATATAATAATTTAAACAGTAAAATTTCATCATATTGTAATTTTGAAAATAATTTTTAACTAGAATAAACTCAATAAATTTCTCTAATATTAAGTACATAGTCTTAAGGACTAGAATAGCTGCCCTAATGCCATGGATGTCAGTGTCTTCACTCATTACATTGTAACTACCGATACCTATGTAATCTGCAATCTGCAATGAAATAAAATTTGTTTGTTTGTGGGTCGCATCCTTGGAGGTGGTAGTATACCTCAGATACGGCTGAGGCTTTGAAATGAGCTAGGGTAGAATTGCTGTCTGTAAAATTTGTGTAAAAAATGTTTTTATGATTGGTTTTCATCAGACTTTTGAGCGGATTAACCCTTTGGTCTCGAACAAGCTTCTTGGAAACACGTTCTAGGGTCGAAAAAAATTTTGGGAAAAAAAAAAAAATCTTGATGAAATGATAGGAGAATCTTTTGATCATAACGACACCAAAAGTTTGAAATTTGAATGAAAACCTACGGAATTATGCTCTCGCGAAGTTATTGGTCTCGAAGATGTTTATGCATCGGCGATTTCACCCACTTTGAGCCCTATTTTTGGCCAATTCCAATGTTCCAGTCCACTAAAATCATAGCTAATTCGCTAAACTCCATTTCTTCTATCGACTGAGTACAAGAAACCGCCTATTTACCAATTTCAACTACCCAAAATAGTGGTCAGAAAACGACAATTTGGCCAATTTCACACAAATTTCAAACGATGCCAATTTCAAAATAAGGTTCAGAATAAACAAGGCAGACATTCCTGGCACTAAAATAACATCTTCTCTGTTCATTAGTCATGTCTCCAGGCCCCTCTTACATTACTTTTGCTTTCCATTTTGAATTTTTCTCACAAAAAATAGAAGATTTACTGATATGTATACAATTGCATGATTGTAAAAATGATATAAATAATATCAGCGCACTTGTGCAAGAATATTAGACTCCAGTTGGACGCATGGTGTGATTTGTTTACTCTTGAACATCGGCCAAAATCAAACATTTTCGCTAATTTGAGCTCAATTTCAAGGTACTTGTCTTTGTCAAACCAATCAAAATCATCTCTATTTCTGTAATATATCTTCCATTCTATCACATGAGACCAAGAAAACGAGAATACATCAATAAATACCATACGAAAATAGACTGCAAAGTCGCTGTTTTAAACGAAAAAAACGGTCGGAGTTTTTTTTCTCATTATGCAGTGTGGTGCAGGATTTTTTTTATACTGCACACACTGACCACATAGACCCATTCTTTCATATGTAGGCCTACCAGCCGTTTCCTGCTTAATTTGAAGCCGCTAGAATTTACGCGTACTAGTACGGCACCGACCCCGAAAGAGTTAATCACGAAAACCGAGGTTCCACTGTATTTCCTTAACCCTTGCAGGGTCCAAGGCCATTTTTGGAAGGGGTGCGCCAGTGTCCAAGAATTTAAAAAAAAAATTCTTATTTTTTCTTATGAAATGGTAGAGAATCTTTTTCTGAAGGTAATAAAACAAAAAGTATGAAATTTGATTGAAAATTAACGAAATTATGCTCTCACGAATTTTGAGTGTCAGCGATATTTACGCATCGGTGATTTTGCCAACTTTGACTCCCATTTTAGGCCAATTACATTATTCCAGTCGACCAAATTCTTTGCTATTTCACTAGTATTACTTCTATTCTATCGATTGAGCACAAGAAATCGCCCAGTCAACTGTTTCAACTACAAAATAGTGATTGAAAATTGGTAATTTAGCCAATTTAACTCAAAGTTCAAAATATTCCAATTTCAAAATAGGGTGCAGAATAAACAATGCAGGCATTCCTGGCACTAAACTAACATTTCCTCTGTTCATTAGTTATGTTTTCAGTCTTTACAAATTAATTCCATTTTGATTTTTTATTCAAACCAAAAAATGGAAGATTTACTGTTATGCAATATTGTAATAATTGTACAAATAATATCACCACATTTGTGAACGTATATTAGACCCACCAGCTGGTGCGTATTAGACGTGTGAGGTCATTTGTTTACTCTTGAATATTGGCAAAAATTTAACATTTACGATACTTTGAGCTCAGTTTCAAGCCATTTCCAATACAAAAACCAATCAAAATCATCTCTATATCTGTAATATATCTCCCATTCTATCAAATGAGATCAAGAAATCGCAAATACAACTATAAAAAGTACACGAAAAAACACTGGAAATTCGCTGTTTTCATCGAAAATTAGTTTGTTTTTTTCCTCTCATTATGCACTGTGCTGCAGGATTTGTTTTATGTGGTGCACACTTACCACATAGATGTATTCTCTCATATCTAGGCCCAAATTTACCGCTCACAGCTTATCTGAGTGAGCTGAGCTCATGAAGTAGAACAACGGTTTGGACCCTGAACTCAAAGCCGTAGAACTACGGCATGGACCCTGAAAGGGTTAATACACTTGGGTGTTGGCCAACTTGTGGGTCGCATCCTGGGGGGTGGTAGTATACCTCAGATAGGGCTGAGGCTTTGAAATGAGCTAGGGTAGAATGGCTCAGTCTGTAAAATTTATGTAAAAAAAAAAATTAACTTATTTTAATTTGTATAACTTTAACTTTGATTTAGAGTGAATTTACAGGAAGCCCCTATTTATATACACAAAGATGTATGTCTCTGTATACAGTATATACACCAAGAGCTGAGAGGTATGTACAGTATACAATGAGAGCACCAGGTAAAACAGGTATGCACAAGGTTTTGTTGCTGATTGAAAACCTTATTTGAAATTGGTTAGTTTTTGTGGTGAGAGTGTATAACATTACATAGTGCCGTATTTTGGTGGTTGTGTGTCACATATAGTTATGCATAGCTTTGGTATTGAGTGTATATCATCAGAAGCCATAGTACAACTAGGTCTCGATTTGTTCAAATAATGAATACCATTAAGTGGTCACGTTATTGAGATTCGCACTATTTAATTTCTGTGCATAATTTGAAATGTTTGGAGGGGTGGGGAGCAGGCATTAATTAATTTTGCACTAAATCGAAATTCGCACAAATCAAGACCTGGCTATGATGTGTGGCTGTAGGACATCATTACATATTCCAGATCAACAATTTCACCTGTCTTAACTTTTGCTGCATTAATTACAAATTACTTTCAAGTCAATAATTGATCAAGGAAATAATGAAATTACCAGTATTAGTTTGTATTTTTTTAATATCTAAAGGTGTTTTCTGTATTTTTCAGTTTTCCTCTCATAACATATGTATCATACATTTGTACATTAGCGGCAGTATGGAGTACAAATTCCCATTTGTACTCCATATCTTAATACAGTAAACCCTTAATAGTATAGTGGACTAACAGGGAAAGGGGGATTGTCCAACTGCTAAATTGAAATAACATTAAAAAATTGCAGAAAACACTAAAGCACTTTACTGTCTCCAGTACTTTGTGTATACTTTACAGTTTTTTTTTTTTTTAAACATGCTGGCCGTCTCCTACCGAGGCAAGGTGACCCAAAAGAAAAATAGAAACGCTCACCATCATTCACACTATCACTTAGGTTTAGCTCTTCTTTTTTATTATAATAATAATAATAATAATAATGACACTATCACTGTCTTTGCAGAGGCATGCAGATATGACAATGTAGCTGTCACTCTAAACAGCAAATATCCCAAACCCCCTCCTTTAAAGTGCAGGCATTGTACTTCCAGGACTCAAGTCCGGCTAACCGGTTTCCCTGAATCCCTTCACAAAAATATTACCCTGCTCACACTCCAACAGCTCAAGTCCCAAAAACCATTCGTCTCCACTCCTATCTAACACTCACAGATGCCTGCTGTATGTCCAAGCCCCTTGCAAACCTCTTTTACTCCCTCCCTCCATCCTTTCTTAGGATGGAGGGAAAGGACTTACAGACTTATACACCCTCCAAGACATTTATATACTGCAATAAACACTGAAAAGAAAGGAGTTAAAAGTACAATTTAACCCTTAAACTGTCCACAGGTAGATCTACATTGACGAGCGTAGTGCTCCGAACGTAGATCTACGTTTTTTTTTAAATGCTTTCAGCCTTACCATGATAAGCCAGAGTTGCCTAGACATTAGAAAATGGGTCTGTGCACTCAGTGTGCGCAGTATTACAAAATTCGGGGATGCCACAAAAAATGCGCTCTTCATATTAAACAAAAAGAACAATTTATTTTTTTCTCAAAATATTCAGAGCCGCTACGCGCGTCAATGTAGATCTACATGTGGACAGTTTAAGGGTTAACTAGTGGATTTTATTAGTTATTTCAAAAGTCCATTATGTCAAGAGTTCATATATTTTTAACACTGATGGAAATAAACAAACATACCATTTACACTGTAATATTAACATTAATAGTATGGTCTCTTTGCTTAGTTATGATTGTTTTTGTGTTACTACAGTACAATAATAATTACCTAAGGCTACAGTGTCTTTAATTGCATTAGTCTGTTGTAGAGTATTCAACTCATCATGACTAATATACAATCTTTCCTCAGTATTATTGAATTAATATTTGACACTTAAATTCAGCTTATGCTACACAAAACTGTACTAGGCTAAGAGCACCCGATAAGAGGGGTGCCTTGATGTTACTAGTCAAAAGCACTTAATCCAAGGAACTGAAGCTACCCTCTCCTTTGGACTAGTATTACGTATTATAATCATAAGCAAGCGCTAAACCTCTCCTCTGGATCAATCCTTTGAAGACAATAATTATAGTAACATCTTCAAAACCCAAAAATTTATCTGCCTGCTATTAAACTATAATTTAGATCAGTCAATAAATTTCAAACTTACCCAAACTATTTAAGTCTGAATCTGCTGTATAAAAAAATATTTTTGTACTTCCAACAAATGTATGAACAATATATTCCACATTATGCAAGATAAAACTTTAGCTATAGAAGATACAGTGGAACCCCGAGTTTCGGCCATACAATTCAATCCAGAAGGCTGTTCAAGTGCCGTTACCGAACGAATTTGTTTCTACAAGGAATAATGTAAATTAGATTTGTCCATTTCAGACCCCCAAAAATACACTTACAAAAGCACTTACAATAATACACTTACATAATTGTTTGAGTTGGAAGGTGGCCGAAACTCAGGGTACCACTGTACATACAATTAGGTTACAGCTATATTAATAATCTGCTATCTGAAGCTGATATATTTTGGGACCTTTCTTTAATAAATATCCCTGGTGGTTAAGATTTGCAATAAAGTCCCCAAAGTCTGCAACTTGAATGTTTGCCTGTCGTGCTAACTGCCTCATCTCGTCAATACTGTACAAAGATTTGTAAGTCTTCTCTGACATCCTTTGAAGAGCTGCCACAAACTTCTTCATCTATAAAATAAATAATAAAATAGTATGAATACCTCCTTAAAAGAACCTAATTATTGAGAGTTTAATTCTCTCTACAATATTAATAGCCCCCTTGATGATTTTAAAGATTTTCATCCAATGAATTGGAGGTACTCTCCCCTGCCTCGGATCAAACCAGATTCTCTAAGAGCTGTACGACTGCTATGCATTCAATGCTTCCCCTTTAATATAAAACAGTACATAAATATTCTGCTGAAATACACTCAAAATCCTATACAGTGGTCCTCGACTAACGGTCTTAATCCGTTCCAGGAGCTAGACCTCAACACGAAAAATTCGTAACTCGAAACCTTATTTTCCATGAGAAATAATGTAAATACAATTACAGTGGTCCCTCGGTTTTTGACGAAATTCATTCCAGAATGCTGCTCAAGTGCCATTACCGAGCAATTTACTTCCTTAAGAAATAATGTCATGTAGGTTAGTCTATTTCAGACCCCCAAAAATACACTTGCAACAGCACTTACGAAAATACACTTACATAAATGTTCGAGTTTGGAGATGCACGAAACCGAGGGACCACTGTAATCCGTTCCAGACATCCAAAAATATTCACAAAAATTAATTTTGTAAAGATTAACTATACTTTTACATTTACAAAACAATTATAAATAGTATATATAAAGTAGTATATGTAATATTAAATTTATAATTAAACATTTAAAATAACATTTACTTACCTTTATTGAAGAGAGGTGCTGGCATCTGGAAGATAGGAAGGAGGACAGGGAAGGGGTTAGTGTTTGGAAGGGGAATCCCACTCCCTGCATTCCTGCTACACTCCCTGCATGAATGCTACACTCCTGCATGAATGCACCTCCCTGCATGAATGCTACACTCCTGCATGAATGCTACACTCCTGCATGAATGCTACACTCCTGCATGCCTGCTACACTCCCTGCATGCCTGCTACACTTCCTGCATGAATGTTACACTCCCTGCATGCTTGCTACACTCCCTGCATGCTTGCTACACTCCCTGCATGCCTGCTACACTCCCTGCATGCCTGCTACACTCCCTGCATGCCTGCTACACTCTTAAACAGGTCTGGTACGGACCGCTACACGAGAAAAATATTGATCGTAAAATGCAACCTTTACACAAAAAAAACGTTATTCGGACAGACCGTTACTCGGGGTTCTACTGTACAGTACTTAAATCATTTTTTTTACACACACTGGTGCCATCTCCCAACAAGGGTGTCAAAGAAAGAGAGAAACATTAAATCTATTATCTACTATACCCTTCAAGGAGTGTGCCTTGATGCTGCTGAAAACTCTTGATCTGATTAACTGGAGCTACTGTCCCTTGGATCAAACTTGATTACCTCCCAGTCCCCAAGTGCTATATGACCCCTATGGGTTGACCTCTTCTCCATGAATATAACACTAAAATATGACAAGACACATGTGCAACACCTGGGTATCTTTATTCTACCAACCAATGAGATTATCAGTTCAGTAGCGGTTAAACCACATAACGGCTGGGGTTTGAACCCATGGCTACTGAGTCATAATACTTCAGGCCAGTGCGTAAGCCAGTGGGCCAGTGGTTTACGCACTGGCCTGGAGTTTTTCGACTCGCTGGCCTGGAGATTTACGACTCACTGTCCTGGAGTTTTATGACTCACTCACCATGGGTTCAATCCCCCCATTTTATGGGTTGTTTGGAATTGTGTTATTACAATTTCACGAGTCAATAGAGGTTGTTTGAAGGTGCTGAAACCAACATAGTACAGCCTCTCCTCACTTAGCGACGTACTCATTTACTGACGTGGTCTTAGGAACGGAACTCCGTCGTTAAGTGAAGAGAGGCTGTAGTTATGTGTAGCAGGCTGGTAGACAGCAACCACCCAGGGAGAAACTACCGTCCTGCCAAATGAGTGTGAATTGTTTTACATGTAATTGTTTTACATGATGGTAGGATTGCTGGTCTTTTTTTTCTCTCTCATAAACATGCAAGATTTCAGGTACGTCTTGCTACTTATATACTTACAATTAGGTCACACTACACATGCATATACAAGGATATATACACACACCCCTCTGGGTTTTCTTCTATTTTCTTACTAGTTCTTGTTTATTTCCTTTTATCTCCATGGGGAAGTGGAATAGAATTCTTCCTCCGTAAGCCACGCGTGTCGTAAGAGGCGACTAAAATATCGGGAGCAAGGGCCTGGGTGGGATATAGCCAGTTTGTTGAAAGAAGAAATTTTCAGTTTTACCCTTTCACTGTTGCAACCTCAAAAATTAAAAGTGCTGACAATGTGGTGAGAACATTTTCCTGAAGGTAATGACACCAAAAATGCAAAATTTCTTGGAACGTTTAAGGAATTATGCAGATGCAAACTTGGTGTGGGTACAATTTACACACTGATTTCACCCACTTGAGTCTTATTTTAAGTCAATTCCTATGCTCAATTCAACCAATTGATAGCTATTTTAGTAGTATGGCTTCCATTCTATCAACTGAGCACAAGAAACCATCCCTTCAGAACTGCCTTATAGTATACACAGAATTTGGTAATTTGGCTAATTTTCGTGTAAAAAAATACAATTTACCGAGCCCAAAATAAACACTGTAGGCATTCCAACCACTAAAGCAACCTTTCCTCTGTTCATTAACCCTTTGGGGGTCCACAGACCCTCTCCGAAACTCGTTCTCAGGGTCCCAAAATTTTCAGGTAAAAAAAATTATTTTTTTCTTATGAAATGATAGAGAATCTTTTTCTGATCACAACGACACCAAAATTATGAAATTTGCTCGAAAACTAACGGAATTATGCTTTGCGAAGTTAGCGGTATCGATGATATTTACTCATCAGCGATTTCACCCACTTTGAGCACTATTTTCGGCAAATTCCAATGTTTCAGTCTACTAAAATTATAGCTATTTCGCTAGAATTCCATTTGTTCTATCAAGTGAGTACAAGAAACAGCCAATTTACCGATTTCAACTACCCAATAAGGTGGTCAGAAATTCGCAATTTGGCCAATTTCACACAAATTTCAAAAGATGCCAATTTCAAAATAGGGTCCAGAATAAATGAGACAGACATTCCTGGCACTCAAATAACATTTTATCTGTTCATTAGTCACGTCTCCAGGCCCCTTTTACATTACTTTTGCTTTCCATTTTGAATTTTTATTCTCACAAAAAAATAAAAGATTTACTGTTATGTATACAACTGCATCATTGTAAAAATGGTATAAATAATATCAGCGCACTTGTGCAAGAATATTAGACTACCCAGTTGATGTGTATTGGACGCATGGCGTGATTTGTTTACTCTTGAACATAGTCAAAAATCGAACATTTTCACTACTTTGCGCTCAGTTTCAAGGTACTTGTCATCGTGAAACCAGTCAAAAGTATCTCTATTTCTGTAATATATCATCCAGTCTATCAAATGAGACTAAGAAAACGAGAGTACAATCATAAATACCATACGAAAATAGACTGCAAAGTCGCTGTTTTAAACCAAAAACACAGTTTTTTTTTTTCCTCATTATGCACTGTGTGGTGCAGGATTTTTTTTATACTGTGCACACTGACCGCACAGACCCATTCTCTCACATCTAGGTTTACCAGCCTGTTTCTGCTTGATTTGAGGGCGCTAGAATTTAGGTGTACTAGTACGACCAAAACCCTGGCGCGTGAGTTGTACTAGTATGGCCAAAACCCCGAAAGGGTTAATCATGTCCTCAGGCCTCTCCTATATAACACCTGCCCCTGCATTTTAAATCCATCACAAAAAAAATCTTAAGTTTTATCCCAATTCTCGGATTAATAAAATATAATTAATAATGACTGGTCATAGTATAGGTCATCCTAATAACTACAACAGACCTAGCAAAGACCATAAAACAGACCAGGGAAGCCCTACTTTTCCTCAGGTAATTCACAAAAAAATCAAATACTTCCACTATTGTGATCCTTATTTCAATCCACTTGTGGTCTGGAAACTGATCAAAATAATCTGTGTCTTCAATTCTTTCAATTAATACAAAAAACAGCTAATAAAACAAAACAAAAAACTAGACAACACATCAAAGTCATTTTAAACTGAACGTGGGGCAGGATTTTTTATACTCTGCGCTCTCACCTCACAGACCCATTCTCTCGTGTCTAGAACAAGATTTATTCTTCTTCTTTCAACAAAGCGGCCATATCCCACTGAGGCAGGGTGGCCTCGGTGGGATATGGCTGTAGTATACAAGTGGTGTTCCACAGGGATCAGTCTTAGGCCCGTTGTTGTTTATAATATATATCAATGACCTTGATGAGAGAATACTAGTGATATGAGCAAATTCGAGGATGACACGAGATAGGTAGGATAATTTATTCAAACGTAGATGTTGGGGAACTTCAGGAGGATTTAGACAAACTCAATTCCTGGTCAGAAAAGTGGCAGATGCAGTTCAATGTAGATAAATGCAAGGTTCTGAAGCTCGGGAGTGTCCATAACCCAAGCACTTATAAGTTAAATACCATAGAACTTAGCCATACAGATTGCGAAAAGGACTTGGGGTTATGGTAAGTAGCAACCTTAAACCAAGACAGCAATGCCTAAGCGTATGTAATAAGGCTAACAGATTACTGGGATTTATATCAAGAAGTGTAAGCAACAGAAGTCCAGAGGTTATATTACAGCTTTATACATCGTTAGTAAGGCCTCACCTAGATTACATAGCTCAGTTCTGGTCTCCATATTACAGAATGGATATTAATTCGTTAGAAAACATTCAGCATAGAATGACTAAATTAATACATAGCATTAGAAATCTTCCGTATGAAGAAAGATTGAAGAACCTAAAATTATATTCACTTGTAAGACGAAGAATGAGGGAAACATGATCGAGGTATACAAGTGGAAAATGGGTATTAACAAAGGGGATATTAATAAGGTCTTGAGGATATCTCACCAAGAGAACCCGAAATAATGGAGTCAAATTAGATAAGTTTAAATTTAGAAAGGATATAGGAAAGTATTGGTTTGGAAATAGGATAGTTGATGAGTGGAACAGTTTGCCTAGTAGGGTTATTGAAGCAAGGACCTTGGGTAGTTTCAAATTTAAGTTGGA
This sequence comes from Cherax destructor, assembly GCA_009830355.1. Classification (NCBI taxonomy): domain Eukaryota; kingdom Metazoa; phylum Arthropoda; class Malacostraca; order Decapoda; family Parastacidae; genus Cherax; species Cherax destructor. Next base: position 30,670 of record WNWK01002450.1, on the reverse strand, counting down.
TAAATTCATGAGTGAGAGGGGTTGGATTTGAGTGGGAATTGCACATGGTAAATAGAATTATCAAAACTTATTTCTAGGGTAGCATTGAAAATTGGGTTGAACAAATATTCTGTTAGTGGGTAGAAATGTGAAGGACCTGCCTAGTATGGGCCAACAGGCCTGCTGCAGTGTTCCTCCTTTCTTATGTTCATATCCTCGGTGGGATATGTATACAGCAGAAGGGGTTACTAGCCCCTTGCTCCCAGCATTTTAGCTGCCTCTTAATACATGCATTGCTTATGAAGGATGAATTCTGTTCCACTTCCCCATGGAGATAAGAGGAAATAAACAAGAACAAGAACTAGTAAGAAAGCAGAAGAAAACCCAAAGGGTAGTGTGTAGTGTGACCTAAGTGTAATTAGAAGTAGCAAGACATACCTGAAATCTTGCATATTTATGAGACAGACACCAACAATCCTACCATCATGTAAAACAATTACAGTGGAACCCCGACTAACGTAATTAACCCTTTGGGGTTATGGTCGTACAAGTACGCCTAAATTCTAGCACCCACAAATCAAGCAGAAACATTCTGTTAGGCCTAGATGTGATAGAATGGGTCTGTGCGGTCAGTGTGCGCAGTATAAAAAAATTCCTGCACCACACAGTGCATAATGAAGGAAAAAAAACTCTGACCGTGTTTTTGGTTTAAAACAGCGACTTTGCAGTCTATTTTCGTATGGTATTTATGCTTGTATTCTCGTTTTCTTAGTCTCATTTTATAGAATAGATGATATATTACAGAAATAGAGATAATTTTGACTGGTTTCACGATGACAAGTACCTTGAAACTGAGCGCAAATTAGCGAAAATGTTCAATTTTGGCTGATGTTCAAGAGTAAACAAATCACACCATGCGTCCAATACACATCAACTGGAGAGTCTAATATTCTTGCACAAGTGCGCTGATATTATTTATATCATTTTTACAATGATGCAGTTGTATACATAACAGTAAATCTTCTATTTTTTGTGAGAATAAAAATTCAAAATGGAAATCAAAAGTAATGTAAGAGGGGCCTGGAGACGTGACTAATGAACAGAGATGTTATTTTAGTGCCAGAAATGTCTGCCTTATTTATTATGGACCCTATTTTGAAATTGGTATCGTTTGAAATTTGTGTGAAATTGGCCAAATTGCCATTTTCTGACCACTATTTTGGGTAGTTGAAATTGGTAAATAGACAGTTTCTTGTACTCAATCGATAGAAGAAATGGAGTTCTAGTGAAATAGCCATAATTTTAGTAGACTGAAACATTGGAATTTGCCGAAAATAGGGCTCAAAGTGGGCGAAATCGCCGATGCGTAAATGTCATAGATACCGCTAACTTCGCGAAAGCATAATTCCATTAGTTTTCGATCAAATTTCATAATTTTTGTGGTGTTATGATCGGAAAAAGATTCTCTATCATTTCATATTAAAAAATTTTTTTTTTTTTTTTTAAATTCTTGGACCCTGAGAACGAGTTTCAGAGAGACCCCTTGGACCCCCAAAGGGTTAATCCGTTCCAGGAGCTACTACTTAACACGAAAAAATACGTAATTCGAAACCTTCTTTCCCATAAGAAATAATGTAAATACAATTAATCCGTTTCACCAAAAAATATTCACATACTAAATAATAAAAAACAGATTAATATATAACTATCTGGAAGATAGGGAGGATGACAGGGGCAGGGTGTTAAGTGGTTGGAAGAGGAATCCCCCTCCAAAATGACTTCAGGTAACAAGTCCCTCCCTGGGGTTACTTCCCTTCTTTGTCTTTTAATCCCACTAGGACCAGCTTGAGAGTCACTGGATCCCTGCCTCGTGAAATAACTGTCCACAGTCCTCTGTTTCTGGCGACTCTTTAATACTTTCCTGAAGTACAACATGGCTCTGTCACTGAAGTGGTTGCACAGATGGCTCATTTCAGCTTGCTCAGGGTGGTGTTTTTCAACAAATGTCTGCAACTCATTCCACTTTGTACACATGTTCTTAAGCACTGAAGAAGGCACCTCCTTCTCTCTCTCTTCCTCCTCCTGTGAAGCAATAACCTCAGCTCTGGTCTGATGCTGTTCCAGTTCCAGCTCTTGCAGCTCTTCAGTTGTTAGCTCTACCCTGTGCTCCTCCACCAACTCTTCCACATCCTCACCACTCACCTCCAACCCCAGGCTGTTCCCCAATGCCACAGGGTCGTCAGGGTCAGGGTCAGCCTCAAATCCTTCAAAATCCCTCTTTTCAACACAATCTGGCCACAGTGGTCTCCAAGCAGAGTTCAAAGTCCTGGAAGTCACTCCCTCCCAAGCCTTACCTACAAGGCCTATGCAATGCACGATATTGAAGTGATCTTTCCAGAACTCTCTTAGGGTCAATGCAGTGTCTGAGGTCACATCAAAGCACTTCTGAAACACTGCTTTGGTGTACAGTTTCTTGAAGTTTGCAATGACCTGCTGGTCCATGGGCTGGATGAGAGGAGTGGTGTTAGGAGGCAAGAACTTCACTCTGATGAAATTGAAGTTGTCAGGCAACAACTCTTGCAAGTTGTGAGGATGAGCAGGAGCATTGTCCAGTACCAGGAGGCACTTGAGTGGCAATTTCTTTTCCAGGAGGTATTTCTTCACACTAGGGCCAAACACTCCAGTCATCCATTCCATGAAAAAGTCCTTAGTGACCCATGCATTAGTGTTAGCCTTCCAATGCACACACAAATTATTCCTGTTAACATTGTGTTTCTTGAAGGCTTCACTTTAAAATCACCACTGGCATTGGCACACATCATAAGAGTTAGCCTGTCTTTCATAGGCTTGTGTCCTGGCAGTGCCTTTTCCTCCTGAGTAATGAAGGTCCTGTTGGGCATTTTCTTCCAAAACAGGCCTGTTTCATCACAATTAAACACTTGTTGGGGAGGAATTCTTCAGCCTCTATGAACCCCTTAAATTCACTCACAAACTTTTCAGCTGCACGTTTGTCTGAGCTGGCTGCCTCACCATGCCTCACAACACTGTGTATGCCACTACGTTTCTTAAACCTCTCAAACCAGCCTTTGCTGGCTTTAAAATCACTTGCCTCACCACTGGTTCCAGGCATTGTCTTGACAAGATCTGCGTGCAACTTCCTTGCCTTTTCACAAATTATTGCCGTGGAAATACTATCACCTGCTATCTGTTTATTGTTTATCCACACCATCAACAACTCAACCTCATCCACTGTTTTCGATCTATTTTTCGTTAACATATCAACCCCTTTTGCAACATTAGCTTCCTTGATCTCATTTCTCTTTGCCAGGAGAGTGCTGATAGTAGATGGGGTTTTCTTGTACATCCTGGCAAGCTCACTCAGATATTTTTCACTCTCATATTTTTCAACAATCTCTTTCTTCAGTTCGATGGTGTTCCTCACTCTCTTTACCACAGGGGTGCCACTAGGAAGCTTATTTGGACCAATGGTGACTTATTTCACAGTGACAATCACTAAACCACCAAAAAATACAACAAAAGTATTGTGAATGTTTGAAAGAGCGCACTGGATAATGTTCTCTCAATGGTAAACAACGCTACACTGGCGTCCTGCGCAGGCGCGGGCAGGCGGACAGGTCTGGTACGTTACGCTACATGAGGAAATATACACTACACGAGACAAAATATTTTGCGAAAAAAGCTTATGTTACACGATTTTTACGTTATATGGAGTTTACGTTAGTCGGGGCTCCACTGTCAAGACTTTCGTTTTACACTCACTTGGCAGGATGGTAGTACCTCCCTGGGTGGTTGCTGTCTACCATCCTACTACCTAGGCAAAATTTATTGATGCTAGCATATTTGTGGGAGCTGTATTTAGTGTAATCTATGCAAGTCCTCTTGACTTTGACCTTGTTCAACGTTTTCATGCCATCTGTCCCTCTCTGCCCTATTTCTATGGCCTTCTCAAAACTCATAAACCTGATATTCCTGTACGTCCCATCATATCCTCTAGAGGTTCTGTCTCTAATTCTCTTGCTTCTTGGCTGGCCAAAACCCTCACTCCCTTTCTTGGTACTTTTTCTCCTGCCCACCTTCGTCACTCTCAAGACTTCATCGAACATGTTCACTCTCTCCCGACCTGTAACATGCTTAGTCTTGATGTTGAGTCCCTCTTCATTAATGTCCCTCTTGATGATGTCCTTAATTTTCTCAGAGAGAAGGCCAATGAAGGGTTACTTTATCTCCCTAGACCTACTGATGTCTCTCTTGATCTTATCCGCCTTTGTGTGGACTCAAATTCATTTTCAAACGTTCAGTGTCGCTATGGCCTCTCTATCTCCTTTCTTGCTAATCTTTATATCCAAGTGACACTAGCATCAATGACATAGATCTATGGACAGTGAAAAGGTTGAACAGAGTGTGCAATCAGTGACATGAGGGAAATGCTCAACTTTATAAGATTTGTTGCTTGCCTGGATAGCATTTATAATTTATATAAATGATATGCTAGAAAGAAAAAACTATATGAATATGTCTGTGGTAAAAAAAAAGCAATAAAAATTACAATAAAAACTACATGAAAACAAAATGAGCAAATGGAGTGATGGATGAATTACAGACTACTGTAGATAAGTACAGTAGCAGTTGAAGAGTAATCTGATTATAATATCAACACACATCCGACAATTGAATGAATGATGGTGAAAATGGTTTCTAGAATTCATCATGGACAAAAAATTGTCAAGAGAACATCACACAGCATTTCAAAGTAGCAAATATATACAAAGAGTTCTACATCATGTATGCAGTGAACATGGTTTCAAACACTACTTCAAAATGGGGCAAAACATCTACCTACAATAAATGGTTTAAGAGAAGGTACTATAGAGTATTCATTTCCTTTACAATGCCATCTATGAATATATTAAACCATGATGACACCACACATCCCTGTCTAAGGCCTATTTTTACTGAGAAACAGTTCCCACTCTCTCTCCTACATACCCTCACCTGAGCCTCACTATATGCATAAAAACTTTTTACTGCCTAAATCATCAGTTTCAGACCTACTTTTTTTTTTACTAAATTATGCCTTCTTCCCATCCTCTAGCAGATTCTCTTTACTAAGCAAAAGGGATTATCACACCTGCCATAGCTCCTTTCTTACATCAAAGCCACTTAGGAAAAGGGATCAGTCTCTTCCTTACAGTACACTGATGATGGCAGAGCCTGTGTTAGGCCAAAGTTTTCCTGTGTTTAACACACAGACCTGTAACCAAGACAGGTTTTGCAAGACCTGTTACATACCTGAGACTGGTTTTGAGGGCTTGTCTACCAATAGCTGAACATAAGGCCAAATTTCCTTGTTAACTGTTTGGTCAATCAGATTACTGCTGCTGGCTGCTTGCAGGCCAACATAGCTAGTACAACTTCCCTAATAGGCATCTGCATATACACAGAGGTGGATAACAAAAGATATGCTGAGAACCAGTATTATGCTTACAAGTGTCATAGGATACATTTTTTTACATGGAGCAGCCTATTTCTTACCTGTCCTCTATTACTAGATCCTGAACCATGTTGTGATCTCTGAAATCAAGAAACCCAAACTCATCAGAAAAGGTGTCCATCATCGAAAATCTCATGACTTCCACAACATCTCGAGCATCATCTTCAGTGGCCTCTTCACGAAGCATACAACGGGCTCGTGCCTGAGGAGATTATATAATGTAAAACGTTCCTTCATAATAATGTATACAGTCATCCCTTGGTTTTCAATTGTCTCAGTTTTCACCGATTTTGGTTTTCAATCACTTTTTTCGTGGAAAAATTGTCCTGGTTTTCACCGATTGTCTCAGTTTTCACTGATGGTACGGAACCTGTCCACCAGTGCCCGCACATACAAACCCCGCTAGACCGCCACCCACGCACATTGTCACGCAGTGTAGCATTGTTTATGCTTGAGTGAACATCATCCCAGGAGTTCATACAAAACATTTATTAACAATTCATTGTTTTTGGCCCTTGATTATTGTGTGTGACTACTAAATAAGCTACCATGGGCCCAAAGAAAGCTCCTAGTGCCAGTCCTTTGGTAAAGAAAGTGAGAAACACGATGAAGTTTAAGAGTGTAGCAGGCATGCAGGAAGTGTAGCATGTATGCAGGGAGTGTAGCATGTATGCAGGGAGTGTAGCATGTATGCAGGGAGTGTAGCATGTATGCAGGGAGTGTAGCATGTATGCAGGGAGTGTAGCATGTATGAAGGGAGTGTAGCATGTATGGAGGGAGTGTAGCATGTATGGATGGAGTGTAGCATGTATGCAGGGAGTGTAACAGGTATGCAGGGAGTGTAGCAGGTATGCAGGGAGTGTAGCAGGCATGCAGGGAAGTGACCCCAAATAAGGACTTGGTACCTAAATTCCTTATGGAAGGGGATTCCCCTTCCAAAAAATAGGGTCTCTTCCCTCTTCCCTCCTCCCTCTCTTCCATCCAGCAACATCAGTCTTCAATAAAGGTAAGTGCCACATAGAGTTCATTTATTTGTGCATGTAAATCTATCTTTAAGGCCCCCCATTTTTTTTCAAAACTTCTGGGTTTCTGGAACGGATTAATTGAATTTCCATTATTTCTTATGGGGAAAATAGTTTTGGTTTTCACCGATTTTGGTTTTAGCTGATCCATCTGGAACGGATTAAAATTGAAAACCAAGGGATGACTGTACACCTTACAGGTACTTTTAGCACACGAAGATCCTAACTGATACCTTAACTTACAAGTTTGATGTACAGTAGTTATGGTGATACTGTACTAGGCTACTAGGCATTGTGGAATGCTGATCACTTACTGCAGGTGGTAGTGAGGTACACCAAGTCCTGTACATACTTATGTTCATTCACTAACTTTTCTTACACAAACTAGGTGCAGGGAAGACTAAAAAAAGAACTTGATACTAGTAATATACAGCTGTATTATAATATCCTCTAAAGAAGAAAAATGTTAACTAATGCTATATAATGGCTCCCAGATTTCAAGATGTAAAATTCTGAACACTAAAACTACCAAAAATTACCTCAGTGGTACACACGAGGAAAAATATAACCTTAAAGAATATGAGAGCATAAATAAGGTAGAGTTCCTAGCATCATAACAAGGAGAACATGGTCACAATTATAAAATATAATAAAAAAAAAAAGCTGTACTGAAAAGATACTATAAATTATTTCTTCACAAACAGTGAAAGACTGCAAGAATGGGATCCAAGAGGAGGAAGTATGTGATGCATCTATTTTAAATATTAAAAACAGTACTGTATATGACAAACTTAACAGTGAAGATGGGACACTGTACATAGCTCTGATCCTGTAGCTATAAATATGTAATCTCTAACATATAAACAATACATACAAAATTTCTCCATGGGGAAGTGGAAAAGAATTTGTCCTCCATAAGCCATGCATGTCGTAAGAGGTGACTAAAATACCAGAAGCAATGAGCTAGTAACCCATTCTCCTGTACTTAATGTAAGAAGATGATAAACTTCATAGTTTTTTCTTTTACGAGTGGGCGGTGGCTGGTATGCTTGAAAAAAACAAAAAACATACAAGATTACAATACAAAAGGAGGGTCATATGAAATGTGATGTACCTTGTTTGTAAGTGCAGATGTGTGTAACTTGGGACATACATGTGTAATCTGACATGTTTGTAAGTGCAGATGTGTGTAACTTGGGACATACATGTGTAATCTGGCATGTTTGTAAGTGTAGATGTGTGTAACTTGAGACATACATGTGTAATCTGGCAAGTTTGTAAGTGTAGATGTGTGTAACTTGGGACATACATGTGTAATCTGGCATGTTTGTAAGTGCAGATGTGTGTAACTTGGGACATACATGTGTAATCTGGCATGTTTGTAAGTGCAATGTGTGTAACTTGGGACATACATGTGTAATCTGACATGTTTGTAAGTTGGCTACTTACTGGACATGAAGTTCCAAACAGTGTGGATGATACAAAATATTCACATAAAATTTCAAACCTCTGATGAACAAAGATTACAAACCTCTGTTAGTCTAATGAGAGATTCCAACTGTCTTGTTGTAATAGGTGTTGAGCTGTTATTCTGGTGATGCTGCCGAAGGTCAAGATAAAACTGCTGAAGTATCTTTGCTGCTCCAGGAGTGAGCCGTGGTCTGACATACTTCCGTGAATAACAAATATACTTTCGCATGAGCTGATGTGGTATAGGGTCAAATGGTTCATCACTACGGTACTTGAGACGCTCACTGAGAAATACAAGAGAGAGTTTTTAAATCTGTATGTAGTTTCATCTGCATTTGCAGTATAGTACTGTACATCAATATGCAATTTTTAATTTTTATTTACTGTATCAGGTAGCATACAACATATAATACACACAAATAAATACCTGTACTGTGTCAGTGCCCTGACCCATTCAACAGCAATCTCCTAATAAACGCAAACTGTTCATGACTACTTATTTGTAGCTGCAGGAGCAGAGCCAAGCTCGTAGTACTCCTGTCTTCAGTACTTAGCCTATCATAAAAAAATTTTTAAAGCATCCAATAATTGTAACACATACTACCTCCTGTAGATCATTCAACTGATTTACCACTCTGAGAATGAAAACCTCTTAATGTTCTTTTGGCCACTTCACTTTCTTAGTTTGTAGTTAAGCATTTTGTTAGGCCAGTTGATGGCGCATGCTTCTTTCAGTTCATTTTGAACCATTATCAAGATGAGTGAGAAAAAAGGAGAAAGCCAGAAGTAAGGCAAGTGCTTTGAAATGGAGACAATGAAGGTCAAGTAATATGTCTGAAGTTCACAACATTTGATATTATAACAGGAACAGCAAGCTTCAATGAAAAAAAAAGCCATAGCAAAGATTCATATTACAGCTGTTGTGTATAAGGTCATATTCATTCTGCCAATATATACCAAAAAATTTAAAGCTTCACTTCCTTGCAGCCGTGAAGAACAATGAAGTAAAGAAACTAGAAAGCATGTCAAAAGCATGTCTACACAAATACAGTGGTAAACAGCTGGAATGAGATTCAGGAGGAATGCAGTGTGTGCTACAATATCTGGAAATATTAACACGTGTAACAAATTGAAGATGGGGCACAATAAGCATACTTCTGCTTCTGAAACTACAAATATGTAAATAAAAATAAGTACTCTATTTCTCACAACTAACCCATATTTTGATGAGAAAACTTTTGACAACATTTTGGTTCCTCTTTTACCACATCAAATCATAACTTGATAATGGTCAGGTATGGACTAAATGATAATGTAATGTTACCTCTTCAATTTGTGTTAGTTGTCTTCAAGCTACAGTGCTGTGACTTATTACCCTTTCTCTTCTCTCTCACACTCGTACACATATTGCGCTAAATATTTATTACCTCAAAGGTTTCTCTCCGTCAATAATGCTCGAGTTTAAGAGGTCTTGTCTCTTGACTTTTAGTGGAGGTACTTTACCAGTCTTTCCTCCAGTGCCACTGTGTAGTGCCATCACATGTTCAGATAAGAGACAGTCCAATTCCTATGTGAGAACACAAAATAAACAACTGGATGTGGACTGCATCAAGACTTATGATCTACCTTAGCATACTTCACTAGGATTTGACAAAACAAAAATACAAATGCTGTTTTAATCACCACCACCTTTCCTCCCTTCCTTATCCTCCCCTTCCTTTATCCTCCTTCCCTTCCTTCTCCCCATTACTCCCTCTCTGTCTTTACTACCCGCCAGCACTACCAAGGGCCTCCTAGCACTGCCACATATTAACACTATGCTAAATACTCACGTTCTTAAAATACTTGAAACTCCTAAATGTAAAATAGTCCCATTTAAATGATTATAATTACTGAATTATATTAAAAAAGAAATGCTAAATTATGTAGGTCATTTCACAAAGACTCTAAAGCCACTTAAAATACAATGCTAAGCATAAATATACTTCTTAATATTAATCAGCAAATTAAGTCTTTAAGCCTAAATCTACTGATATCAATGCATTCATGAAACAAGTGGTTTTGAAGAAAATAACGATACTGTGACCAGCTGGAGATCGAATCTGGTGGCTCAGTGGACTAAGGCGTCAAGAAATCTAGCTATTTCCCAGGAGGTGGCTAAATATCTTAGATTCAATCCCTGGCTGGTCGCAGTATGTATTATTTGATCCACTGATAGGTAATGTAACTTTCAAATACAGTAGACCCTCATTTAGCACGACTTTATGTTGCGCGTTTTGGGTATTACGCGATTGAAGAATTGCGGCACATTTTTATCTAACACGACGTAAACCTTATATTACGCGATTCACTGGAGGGGAAAAATTTTGAGCGCGCGGTCGCCTGCGGTGGGTTAAACCAGTGAGTCAGTGGGGGAGTCCTAGTGCTATCCCCAGCCACCCTCACCCACCCACGCATCCCTCCCAGCGTTCAGTTTGGTTCGTACACGTGCAAGACAACAATAATCGGGAAGATCGCTGTGTTTATTACATACATTTTCTCATTTTCACTGCATTTTGATAAATCTGGCAAGCAATCATGGCACCCAGTAAGCATACAAGTGTTCCAGCAAGTGATAAGAAAAGGTTTAAGCGTTCAAGTCTAGGAATTACCAAGAAAATCGAGATATTAGATAAGCTTAAGAGTGGCTCACTGTGGTGGATATAGTGAGGGCCTATGGCCTTAATGAAGCGTCAGTTCGTACAATTAGGAAGAATGAGGCGAATATACGAGCTTGTGTAATGAATAACCCAAAATGTGACCTCATGAAAAGAATGACACGTAGGTCCCAACAAGTAAATAAAACAGAAAACTTGTTGCTTGAGTGGATCGAACAGAAAACAAAGAAAGGTGCACCACTTAATTTCATCTTAATTAGGGAAAAGGCATTACAGTTGTTTAAAGCAGTGTGTGACAAGGAAGGAAGGCCTGAAAATGAGTGTGTGTTTAGCGCAGGCTGGTTTCACAACTTTAAGTTGCATAATAAGTTGCATAATATTAAGTTTTCTGGTGAAAGTGCTTCAGCTGATCATACAGCAGCAAGTAATTTCCCTGCTGAATTTCAGGAACTTATTTCTGAGGGTGGCTATAAGCCACAGCAAGTGTTTAACGCTGACGAGACAGGTGTTTTCTGGAAGAAAATGCCAACACGAACTTATATCAGTCAGCAAGAGAAAAGTGCACCGGGCTTCAAGGCAGCAAAGGATCGCTTCACCTTGCTCCTTTGCGGTAATGCATCAGGTGATTTCAAGTGTAAGCCCATGGTTATTTACCGCTCTAAGACTCCTCATGCTTTGAGAGGTGTGGATAAAAACACCTTACCAGTAATTTGGAGGTCAAACAAGTCAGCATGGATGACAGAGGACGTATTTATTGACTGGTTTAAGCATCACTTTATTCCTGAAGTCAAGTTTTACCTGCACAGCAAGAACCTTGCATTCAAGGCTCTCTTCATTCTTGATAATTCCCGTACTCATCCACAAGCTTTGCTGGATGTGACCCCACATATAAAAGTTGTATTTTTACCTCCAAATACAACATCTCTGATACAACCACTGGATCGGGAGTTATTCAGACATTCAAGTGTAACTACACAAAAAAGTTATAAAAAACTAGTTGCATCAATGGACTCTGACTCCAACCTGGCAGTACCAAGCTTCTGGAGAAAATTTAACATTGCAGATGCCATCAGCTATGCTAGAAGTGCATGGAATGAAGTGCCCCAATCAACATTAAATGCAGGCTGGGGAAAGTTATGGCCTTCTGTAGTTAATTGTTTCACTGGTTTTCCCTTGCTTGAGAGTCAGGTTCAGGAAATTGTTCAGCTGGCAAGGAGATTACCAGGTGATGGTTTTGAAGATATGAATGAAGATGATGTGAATGAACTCTTAGAAGATAATGATGAAGACATGAATCCAGAGGAAATGTTGGCAGAGTTCGATGCACAGATACAAGGGAGGGAGATAACAGAAGAAGATGAAGAAGAACCTGAAGAAAAACAGTTAACACTGCAGCAGTTACGTGAGCAGTTCCATGTTGCTGCTAAACTAGCAGACTTTTTCATTGAAGAGGACCCTGACAAAGCTAGAAGCAGGGCTTTGAAACGGGGTCTAGACCAGCTGATGATGCCTTACCGTCAGCTGTATAATGTAATGCAGAATAAAAGAGCCCAGAGATCCATTACAGAATTTATGCACACACCAATACAACCATCGACTTCAGCACCAGGACCTCTACCATCCACTTCTACCGACAACCAACAACCATCCACCTCAGCCCAGTAGGGCCACACCATCCATATCCACTCTTCACTACCATCCACAAACATCATTACCCACAATTTAAGGTAAGAAATACTATTATTTCTATTGCATTTGTTGTCTTAAGCAGTAATATATCACGACAATGAACTACAATTACATATTAGCCTTCAATTTTTGCAAGATCTGTTGGTCTAAAAAAACTTGTTTGGCTTTTTGGGGACTCCCAGGACCATAACCCTATTTTTCCCATAAGTTCTTTTAATTATTTAACACGATTTTACCTAACACGATGTTTTCAGGACCGTAACTACCGTGCTAAATGAGGGTCTACTGTATTACTCAATCTGTTTAGCCTTAAAATATAAAGTCTAGTCATTTAAGTGGTACTGGTCTTGAGGTATATTTCCTGACATTCCTTAAACCTAAACCAATTTTTCTAGTAAATAAAACAAATTCTCATTTTTAATGTTGATGTCCCCGTAGAAAACTACTTCACCTTTCGGTGTTTTGGATGGCAAGTGGAAAAATGCAATAATTTGTTGGTTCATTTTTATTACTGCATTATTAACCCTTTTGGGGTCGGTGCCGTACTAGTATGTTTTACGAGCAGGGGTTGGTGCCGTACTAGTACGCATAAATTCTAGCGGCTTCAAATTAAGCGGGAAACAGCTGGTAGGCCTAGGGATGAGAGAATGGGTCTGCGCGGTCAGTGTGCGCAGTAGGAAAAAAAATCGGGCACCAGTGGTGCATTGTGGGAACACCACTTCAGTACACCCTCTCCACCATGCCTCGCTGCAAGAAACACCTTACTTCTCGGCGAATTGGGACACTTTTATTCATCAGTGACAGTTCTAACAGTGATGGGGGTGTCAGTGAAGGTGACTTTCAAGGTTTTGAGGCGGTTGTGACCGAAACTAGTGACCATAATACCGGTATAAGTGAGGAAAACCCAGACGACCCACAGCCGTCCACCTCTGGTGCTGTGGCGTCTTGTTCACGACCAGTTGTACCAGAACGAAGGCGGAAACTCCTATTTACTCATATCCTGGACTCAGATGTGAGCAATGGTGATGATACTGATAGTGACTATGAACTCCAAGCCCTTCGAAATAGTTCCAGTAGCGCGAGTGAAGAGGAATATTCACCAGTGAAGCGTCAGTATATACGACGGTATATGCGCTCTGGTAGTGTGCCATATGCTCTTCCAAGGGTTAGGAGTACATCTCGGAGTACATCCCATGGGCGTACAACAGGAAGTGATAGTGAAAATGATGATGATAGCGTTGCAATTGGTATGAGAAATGTGCATGCAACTGGTAGTGTTGGTGGTGGTGCGGCGCGCGAGGCACCAGCAGTGGACCATGCTGGCACCCATGCCGCTGAGTCAGCTCAGTTACAACAAAGGCAACCCTCACCCACCCACCAACCCCCACAACTACAACCTCCACTTCCACAACCACCTGTAAATATCCAGTACCCACCAGCAGACCGCACCTGGGATTGGCAGGAAGCTGACAATTTTATTCCCAATCCCCATCAGTTTGATGAAAGTCACAGTGGATTACGCCCATCTTGTCCACTTGGGAACAATGCCACTGAACTGGAATGTTTCCAGTTATTCTTTGACGAACCCCTAATAGACATTATTATCAGAGAAAGCAACAGATACTTCGATTACACAATGGCAAACACGATTCTTTCACCAAAATCACGTCTACACCAGTGGAAGGAGACAACTGTGGCAGAGATGTATCTTTTCTTTGCCACAATAATGCTTATGCCACATGTGTATAAGCACCGTATCAAATCATATTGGTCAACAGACAGATTGATTGCAACACCAGCTTTCAGTGATATTATACCAGTGAATCGATTTGTGCTTCTTCTACGCATGTTGCATTTTTCAGACAAAACCAGGCCTGACAGAACCGACAGGTTATATAAGATTAGGAATGTGTTTCTGTATCTGAAAGAGAAATTCAATATGTATTTTTATCCCTTCAGGAAGCTTGTTATTGATGAGTCACTGATTCTGTTCAAAGGTAGACTGTCATTCAAGCAGTATATACCAAGCAAGAGGAAACGCTTTGGTATAAAGTTGTTTGTGCTTTGTGATTGCTACAGTGGTCTTGTATTGGATATTATTGTGTACACTGGAAGTAATACATTGAAAGATACCAGGAAGTTACTGGGTATCTCTGGTGATGTGGTTAGAACAATGATGGAACCATATCTTAGCAAGGGGCATATATTATATACTGATAACTGGTACACAAGCCCCTCCCTCAGTGATTTTTTGCGAGTGAACTTGACAGATGTGTGCGGTACAGTGCGTGCAAATCATAAGCATATGCCTAGGTTCAATGCAGGCACTCGTAGAGGTGAGGTGCAGGCGTTTGCTGCCAATGATATCATGGCATTTCGGTGGCATGACAAACGAGATGTCACACTGTTGTCATCAATTCACCCTAATGAAATGGCAAACAGTGGCAGGGTGAATAGAGAGACCGATGAACCCATTCTAAAACCTGCAGCTGTGATGGACTACACTCTCAATATGCATTCAGTGGACAAATGACATGCAGATTGGGTTTGCTGATTGTGTTAGAAAGAGTTATAAGTGGTACATAAAACTCTTTTTTCACATTCTGGACATTTCCATGCTCAATGCTTTATAAGTTGAAGACCACAAACAAACCACCATATGGCGAATTTTGTTTGTCTGTTACCAAGTACCAAGAAACACCACCTGCAATAGAAAACCGCCCACGAAATTACCAACAACTACCCTCTCGTCTGAGGCTTGGTGGTGAACACTTCCTAACAAAACTGCCTGCTACTGCTTGCAAGAAAAAGGCTCAGAAGAGGTGTTATGTCTGTGCACATACAAAAAGACGCCCACAGCAACGCAAAGACACTCGTTTTATGTGTGTGGAATGTGAAACACCACTGTGCATGGAACCATGTTTCAGAGACTTCCACAGGCTGCAGAACTTCTAGAAACATCTGCAGGGACTCAATATGTGATATATATGATTGAACAATAGTTATAAACATAATTGTACATTGTACATTGTTGTAAATATGTTTTGTAAACAAACTAGTGATAACAAACTTTGTGGCATTATTATGACTCACGAAATCGTAATGACACGATTGCAAACAAACCATACCACGGGTGGGTTCAACCCGGTCAGAGAGTTCAAACTCCAGACCGTCGTGCATGGCAGCTAGCTCTAAGATTCATCCAACTAGGTATATTTTACACCATAGGAAGGTTAGTGGACACAGTGGTGCCTATGCTAACCTTCCTATGGTGTAGAAATATACCTAGTTGGATGAATCTTATTGAAGCTAGCTGGCCCAGTGGCTTACGCGACGGTCTGGAGTTTTGAGACACTCTGACCGCGGTTCGAACCCCACCGTGGTATGGTTTGTGGCATTATTTTATAAGAAATAGCGAGTGAATATTTGAAAAACAGCACTTATATTGGTCTCACAGTCCATAAAAGTTATTTGGAAAAAAAAATTCATAAGAAAACAACTTCAAAAAAAAAAAAAAAAAAAAAAAAAAGATTACCGCCAACCGGAAGTCGCCAATGTTGCTGTCATCGGTTCATTTTGGGTCAACTTGAAGCCTCCATATCTCCGTAAGTATTGATCGCAAAATTTTTTGTTTAGCTATTTAGATTCAGAAAAACTATCATTTCATAAGAAAAAATAATTTTTCCGAATATTTTTCGACCCCCAGGAACACGTTTCCGAGAAGGCCTGTCGACCCCCAAAGGGTTATATTAACAGACTCTACGCCCCCTGGTGAAAGTGGGGTTCGAGCACAACCAAGTCTGGGAGCTGGAGAGTAATTTTTATTACTGCATTATTAACAAACTCTACGCCCCCTGGTGAAAGTGGGGTTCGAGCACAACCAAGTCTGGGAGCTGGAGAGTCATTTCAGGAAACTGAAGAACTGTCTCCCATGATCCTTGTGGATTCACAAGATGGTGAAAAGGAATGGACCTGGACAGAGACAAAGTCTGTGAATGAAAGGTACATTGTGGGCACAATATAGGGTCCTAAATGTTAGGAAAAGATGCCAGCAAACCTCAAATGGAGAGAGCACCTACTGATTCTGAAGACCAGAGAGGGATATGGAGCAAGATCAAGCCAAATCAGAATCGTTCAGAGGAATGAAGAATGCAGCAATGACATGAAAAAAGAAGGGCTCAGGACACCATCCCTCAGAGTTAACAGATGAAAACCAGTCTGCATCCTATGCAGGTTAGCAGCACCTGCATAGGATGCAGATCTTCAATATCTTTGAAGAGGATGATATGATCACTGTACTTTGCAGAATTGCCACCAACTTACACTCCTGTTGTGAGATGGAGGGTTGGGGACCTGAACCCATGCCCTGTGGCCAGGTCAAGCCAGGCCCCAGAGTGATACTCAAAGAGAGTCAGAAGACTAGAGAAAAACAAGGGGCCAAAAGAAATGGCTACAGAAGAGTCCAGAGGCACAGAGGAAGGACCTCCCTAAGAGGGACCAGCAGGAAAATCCTCCACTGTGTAAGAATCAGTGTTAACTGTGAACTCAACACAAGGTGCACTTATGCTACAGGTCCTGTGAGCAGGCAATATTAAATGGGTGTTACCCTCAGAAAGTTGCAAAGAACAAGTCAAATGTAGATACTTAAGATATCTTTAAAGCTAGCGCAGTGTGAGACATACACTGAGTCAACAGAAAATTGATTTCTCATGAAAGGTTAAGTGTTGATACGTACTACAAAATTAGTGATAATTGAGGCTTGTTGGGCATGGGCTCTACTTGCAGTTTGTGGCAGGACAAACAAGGCTGGCATTGGGTGAAGGCAAATGAGGCTGGCATGGGCACTAATAGAACATACCAGGATTAGGTGAGGTAAACATAATGTAGGTCTATGACCCCACAACAAAATAAAAGGAAAAATTCAGTATTATAAAAACCACACTAAATTTGCTATTCATAAAATGAGTTAAACTTTAAACAACTTTCAACATTAATAAATTTTACCTCATCAGGTTTATCCAAAAGTATGAAGACTAGATCAAATCTTGAGAGAAGAGCACTGTTCATCTTGAGATTCTCTGAGACTGTCTTGGCTTTGTTATAGTGACCTCCCACAGGGTTGGCAGCAGCAAGTATGGAGGTTCTGGCTGGCAGTGAACACACAATTCCTGCCTTGGCTATACTAATGCTCTGCTGCTCCATGGCTTCTAGCAGTGCCTAAAATAAAACAATGTGCACCTTTTAATAAAGAATCAACATTTACATACTTGTAAGTTATGAATGAAAAATGGCAGACACAATGTATATCATAAATAGAGTACAGTATTCTTCACTTATAATGCTGTCAATGTCTGTCTGTCTGTCTGTCTCTCTCTCTCTGTCTGTAATACAATAAATAAAAGAAATAAGAGATATTGGCTTTATTTTTACTATTATTAAGCATGCAGTATTACTAAATGAAAGTTGAAAAGTGAATCTTTGAAGGGCACAAGAAGTTCACAAGTTAAGCACTATAACCTGAAGCTTTGTGTGTGAAAATGAGACCTTTTTAAATGCAAATACTATTTAACTGAAGAGAAAATTTAACAATGTCTCGGATAACATTTTTTTATCATTATCTGGAGAACTTTGGTACAAGGAGTTTTACTATATGCAACTTTCACAACCCAGTGACAACTTTTTTGCTTCTCTGGTATTTAACAGATTTTTAAAATATTCCTCCCCCTTCCATTACTTACCTAACTCTGGTGGAGTTAACAATGATCTATTACCAATATCTGTGACAATGTTTCACAGTCTCATGCCTTTATTACCACCTTCATACATTCCTTTATTCTCCTTAAACTGGGCACTCAGATTTTGACTATGTTTATGAATCCACATTTTTTAATTGTTGTTCACTCTAGAACTTCAATAATTCTTATAACTGTCTCAAGCATTTATCCCCTGTCATATTATAAACCTTGCAAAAAAAAAAATTTCAACACACCAGCTACATCCCACCAAGGCAGATATATGCAAATAGATGTTATAAATATTATAAATAGTTACTAAAAGTGTAGTAACAAGCTTTTATGGGAAGACTGAGGTTCAGGGTAGGATATGCAGGTGAGAAAGTAATTATTTTCCATAGACATTAAGCTCCAATTACAGGTACAACACAAATTTTCCAGCAACGGATGCTCCGACATCTCTTTTAATCGGGTTAAAATTGCGAGACTTTTCTTTTGCCGATCGCTAGCGCACTCAGCTCACACACTGAGATCCGGAGTTTGAATCCCCGGTACGGCTGGAAAACATTAGGACGTGTTTCCATAAGACACCTGCTGTCCATGTTCACCCATCAGTATAAAATAGATACCTGGTGTTAGTCAACTGGTGTGGGTCGCATCCTGGGACAAAATTGACCTAATTTGCCCGAAATGCTCTGCATAACAAGCGGCTTTCTATACAGTAGTATGTCATCGATGTCAAGCTAGACCTGTATACCTTGTACATATACTTGTAGAAATAAAGATATTATTATTATAATATTTTACTGGGTGCGTGTCGTAAGAGGCGCCTAAAATGCCTGGAGCAAGGGGTTAGTAACCCCTTCTCCTGAATAAATTACTAAATGTAAAAGGAGAAACTTTCGTTTTTCCTTTTGGGCCACCCTGCCTCGGTGGGAAATGGCTGACGTGTTGAAAGAAAGAAAGAAAGATTTTACTGGGTGGCCACAGGTGGTTCATGTAGTGTGTGATCACTTATACTGTTTACACTGCGGTAACTGGGGTGATCCCTTAATTCTGTGTGATTCTTAGAATATTTCGTTAACAATTAACCCTAACTAAGGCTAGGGTTAATAACTATAAAAGCCACTTGTCAATAGCTATGGATATCGACAAGTTAATCGAGTTGTCAAGTGAATTAATCAAAGAGCTAAAACAACATTCCTTTGTGACGAAACAAGAACTAATGAATTTTTATTTGATGCATGAAAAATTGCACAGGGAAAGAACAAAGCCCATGACACACCTTCACTTAGAAAGAATATTTAAAAAGTTAGCCATGAATAACCTGAAAATCCAGATGTCTTCCCTGTAACATCACAAATCCATTATGAAACAGAGCAATCCTGATAACCCTCAAATTCCAGACCTTTGGATTAGCTCTACAGTTTCATTAAAATTTTACAATTTACAACTTTGGGAGTGGTAGTACCTGGAGTTTACCTGGGGAGAGTTCCAGGGGTCAACGTCCCTGCGGCCCGGTCTGTGACCAGGCCTCATGTTTGATCAGAGCCTGATCAACCAGGCTGTTACTGCTGGCCGCACACAGTCCAACGTACGAACCACAGCTTGGCTGGTCAGGCACCGACTTTAGGTGCCTGTCCAGTGCCTGCTTGAAGACAGCCAGGAGTCTATTGGTAATCCCCCTTATGTATGCTGGGAGGCAGTTGAACAGTCTTGGGCCCCTGACACTTATTGTGTTGTCTCTCAACATGCTAGTGGCACCCCTGCCTTTCATTGGGGGGATGTTACATTGTCTGCAGAGTCTTTTGCTTTCGTAGGGAGTGACACTCGTGTGCAAGTTTGGTACTAATTCCTTTAGGATTTTCCAAGTGTATATAATAATGTATCTCTCCCACCTACGTTCCAGGGAGTACAGGTTTAGGAACTTCAAGCGTTCCCAGTAATTGAGGTGGTTTATTGCAGTTATGCATGCCGTGAAGGTTCTCTGTACATTTTCTAGTTCAGCAATTTCACCTGCCTTGAAAGGTGCAGTTAGTGTGCAGCAATATTCCAGCTTAGATAGAACAAGCGACCTGAAAAGTGTCAACATGGGCTTGGCATCCCTGGTTTTGAAGGTTCTCATTATCCATCCTGTCATTTTTCTGGCAGATGCGATTGCTACAGTGTTATGGTCCTTGAAGGTGAGATACTCTGTCATGATCACTCCCAGGTCTTTGACATTAGTTTTTCGCTCTATTGTGTGGTTGGAATTTGTTTTATACTCCGATGAGATTTTAATTTCCTCACGTTTTCCATATTGGAGTAATTGAAATTTCTCATCATTGAACTTCATATTGTTTTCTGCAGCCCATTTAAAGATTTGGTTGATGTCTGCTTGGAGTCTTGCAGTGTCTTCAATGGTGGACACTGTCATGCAGATTCGGGTGTCATCTGCAAAGGAAGACACGGCACTGTGGCTGATATCCCTGTCAATATCTGATATAAGGATGAGGAACAGGATGGGAGCGAGTACTGTACTCTTTGTGTTCTACTTGTTAGGAAATGATAGATCCATCTACCAACTTTTCCTGTTATTCCTTTATCACGCATTTTGTGTGCTATCACACCATGGTCACACTTATCAAAGGCTTTTGCAAAGTCTGTGTATATAACATCTGCATTCTGTTTGTCTTCTAGAGCATCCAGGACTTTATCGTAGTGGTCCAGTAGTTGGGACAGACAGGAGCGACCTGCTCTAAACCCATGCTGCCCTGGGTTGTGTAATTGATGGTTATCTAGATGAGTGGTGATCTTGCTTCTTAGAACCCTTTCAAAGATTTTTATGATATGGGACGTTAGCGCTATTGGTCTGTAGTTCTTTGCTATTGCTTTACTGCCGCCTTTGTGGAGTGGGGCTATGTCTGTTGTTTTTAGTAACTTCGGGACAACCCCAGTGTCCATGCTCCCTCTCCATAGGATGTTAAAAGCACGTGATAGGGGCTTCTTGCAGTTCTTGATGAACACTGAGTTCCATAAGTCAGGGCCTGGAGTGGAGTGCATAGGCATGTCATTTATCGCCTTTTTGAAGTCATGTGGCGTCAGGGTAATGTCAGATAGGCTTGTGTCTACCAGGTTCTGTGGCACTCTCATAAAAAATTCATTTAGGTCTTCAACTTTCAGTCTGGTTAGCGGCTCGCTAAAAACTGAGTCATACTGGGACTTTAGTAACTAACTCATTTCCTTGCTGTCATCTGTGTAGGACCCATCTCGTTTTAGTAGGGGCCCAATACTGGATGTTGTTCTCGACTTTCTTTTGGCATAAGAAAAGAAATACTTTGGGTTTCTTTCAATTTCATTTATGGCTTTTAGTTCTTTCTGCATTTCTTGATTCCTGTAAGATTCCTTTAGTTTTAATTCGATGTTTGCTATTTCTCTGACCAGTGCCTCCCTACGTATTTCAGATATATTGGCCTCTTGTAGACTCTCTGTTATTCTTTGCCTTCGCCTGTATAGGGAAGGCAAAGAATAACAGAGCGTCTACAAGAGGCCAATATATCTGATATACGTAGGAAGGCACTGGTCAGAGAAATAGCAAACATCGAATTAAAACTAAAGGAATCTTAGTACGCAACATTCTTTGTAAATACAGTAATTAATAAACCTGTTTCATTTATACTAATGTTTAATTTAAGTTTCCAGCAGACCATGGTGGGTTTAAGGTGTATTGTTGAATTATTATGTGACAGATGTTTACATCCAGCAAAATCAATATACTGGCAAGGCCTTGGGACCAAAGGTGCCAGAAAATCAGTGTTGTACAGTCATCCCTTGGTTTTCGTGTTTAATCCGTTCCAGAGGGATCAACTAAAACCAAAATCGACGAAAACCAAAACCATTTTCCCCATAAGAAATAATGGAAATTCAATTAATCCGTTCCAGAAACCCAGAAGTTTAGAAAAAAAAAAATTGGGGGGGCCTTAAAGATAGATTTACAAGCACAAATGAATGAACTCAATGTGGCACTTACCTTTATTGAAAACTGATGTTGCTGGATGGAAGAGAGGGAGGAGGGGAGAGGGAAGAGAGGCTATTGTTTGGAAGGGAAATCCCCTTCCATAAGGAATTTAGGTACCAAGTCCTTATCCGGGGTTACATCCCTGCATGCCTGCTACACTCCCTCCCTGACTGCTACACTCCCTCCCTGCCTGCTACACTCCCTGCATACATGCTACACTCCCTGCATAGATGCTAAACTCCCTGCATACATGCTACACTCCCTGCATACCTGCTACACTCCCTGCATACCTGCTACACTCCCTGCATACCTGTTACACTCCCTGCATACATGCTACACTCCCTGCATACATGTGTGAGGGAAAAGTCCATAGATAGGAGTGATGAAAGTGTGAAGGTATGTAGAGTGATGGTTGAGTGGTAGTTTGCTGGTTAAGGTGGGGTGAGTGTCTCGCTGCTGCTATACCCCCCCTTTTTCACCCGGTGAGAGGTGTAATGCTAGGCTCCGGCCACCTGTTGAAATCACTCGACTAACCACGCTCGATCTCACTGTAAGTACTTCACGGCTGCTCGTATCTTCATTATTTTATGTGTAAGAGCTTCACTCTATTTTGGAGCTTCACTCATGTTTAACAACATTCACT
Source organism: Cherax destructor (assembly GCA_009830355.1). Lineage (NCBI taxonomy): Eukaryota > Metazoa > Arthropoda > Malacostraca > Decapoda > Parastacidae > Cherax > Cherax destructor. The sequence goes on along the minus strand of WNWK01002450.1, from coordinate 7,969 downwards.
TCTGCTATGTCCTGCCTTGGTTTTGGTAGTTAATTATTATCTGGTTAGTGGCCCCAAAATAGTCATAGGGGACTTTAAAAATAATCAATTTCCTTGTTGTCATCTGTGGGGGGGACCCATCCTGTTTAAGTGGGGCCCAATTGAGGCATAAAAAAAAATACTTTGGGTTTTTCTTTCATTTATTTTTAGTTTTCCTGCGTTTTTGATTCCTGTAATTTTCCTTTTTTTTTAATTGATTTTGCTTTTCTCTGACCAGCCCCCCCTACGATTTCAGATATATTGGCCTTGAGCCCCCCCCTTTATTTTTTTGCCTTCCTTGTATGGAGCGCCTCTCTTTTTCCCTGTTTACATCTTCCCTTTTTTCCTTAAGGGAATTTTTGCCTTAGCAAACCTCAATCCCAGAGAATTTCTTCATAGGTTAGGATCCGTGATGCTTAGGCTATCTTCCCAGTTTATATCATTTGATTTGGGTTTTTTTTTGGGGTCCCCCTTTTTTTTTTTTTTTGAAGTTGAATTTGGAAAAGCTCCCCGGCCCATAATTTTGTTGATCGGGGGCCCCCCCGCCAGCCTGGACCTCTGTGGGGAAAGTCCATAGATAGGGTGATAAAGTGTGGGTGGGGTAGAGTGATGGTTGGTGGTATTGTTGAAAGGGGGGGGATTTTTCGCCCCCGCTATCCCCCTTTTCCCCGGTGAGGGTAAAACCCCCAGGCCCGCCACGGTTGAAATCCCCTACGACCCCCCCCGATCTCACTGTTTCTTATGGCTCCCGATTTCATTATTTTATGTTAAGGTTCCCTTTTTTAATTTTTTTGGCCCATGTTTAACAACATTAATTCGTTGTCCTCCTTTTGGTTTTTGGAAATTTTTTTTATTCTTTTTTTGCCATTTTTTTTAAAGGCCTTATCCACAAATGAAATTAATGCTAGAGTGGTGAGTAATTTTGGGGTGGTTTCTTTACAGTCCTCTGTTTCCGCACGGACCCGGTTTCAAGGCTGAGGGGGGCCGGCACTCCCTTTTAGAAACAGAGTAACACCAACTACACTACACCGAGTACCCCGTACCACTAGAAACTCAGGAAAAGTACGTTACCGGGGGTTTTAAACTGATCCGGGCATCATTTTGACATTGTGGATGTTAAAAATGTTGGATTTGGGGAAAAAATCGAGGCAACAACAACAATAAAACCCCGGAGTCTAACATGGATTCATTGCTTCTTTTGTTAAAAATCACACGTTTTAAAAAATCTAGTTTTTTGGTCATATTTTATTTTTTTTTCATTTTTCTTAAGATGGGGTTATTATAATCATATTTACGTATTTATTATTTAAATTTCAATCTATTAAAATAAAGTGTTTATTTTTTTTGTTTATTATTGTCTTTTTTTTTATTATACTTTTCCCGAGAAGATTGACGACAACCTCACAACCTCTATTATTGATCTGAGTATATTGTTTTTTTATATGATACATTTTATCAGATCATCATTGTTGGTGAAGATGAGGTCCAGCTATTCTCTAATCTTTGTGGGCTCTTTCTATTTGTGTTTGTTGAATCAAAAAGAAAATATGATGTGTGAATTTTCATCTGAGCGTCCTGGTGTTATTCTGCTACCACATTGTTTGCAAAGTTCCTCCATACTCCAGGTATACTTCAAGATATTCCAGGTTTCTCCATGAGACTACAGATACTCATGTATTCCAAGCACACTCCAGGTAGACTAAAAGGCACACTCCAGGATATTCCAAGCACTCCAGGATATTCCAAGAATTTCCCGGTGGAAAATAAACACATAAGCAAAAGGACCTTTACGGTTTTGCCACCCCAGTGGGTTTCACTGCAAACCCGACCTGTTGACTTCGATAGGAATTTCGTGGGCGAAAGTGCAAAAGGATCACATTATACTGCTTGTGTTTATTTTTCCATTGCGTCGGTATTATACCATTTATTTCCCCTACTCCAGTAAGACTACAGGCATACCCAGGTAGACTAAGGACCAGGGGATACTTGTAGACTCCAGACTACAGGCATACTCAGGAGACTACAGGTACCCAGGTAGACCAGGCATACTAGGTAGACTGGTAGACTACCCCATCACCGGAGAGAATTCCAGGGGTCAACGGGGCCCCCGGGCCCGGTCTGTGACCAGGCCCCTGTTGGAAGAGCCTGATCAACCAGGTTAAAAAGGGCGCACGCAGTCCAACGTACGAACCACAGCCCGGCTGATCAGGTACCGACTTGAGGGGGCCCGTCCAGTGCCTGTTGAAGACAGCCAGGGGCTTGTTGGTAATCCCATGTACGCTGGGAGGCAGTTGAACAACCCCTTGGGCCCTTCCCTTATTGTGTTGTCCTCAACGTGCTAGTGGCACCCCTGCTCTTCATTGGGGGATGTTCAATCGCCTGCCAGCCTTTTGCTTTCGTAGGGAGTGATTTTTGTGTGCAAGTTTGGTACTGGGCCTCCAAGAATTTTCCATGTGTATATAATAATGTATCTCTCCCCGCCTGCGTTCTAGAGAGTACAGGTTAGGAACTTCAAGCGTTCCCTGTCAGTTGAGGTGGTTTATCGCACTTATGCGGTGAAGGTTCTCTGCACATTTTCAAGGTCAGCAATTTCACCCGCCTTGAAGGTGCAGTTAGTGTGCAGCAATATTCCAGCCTAGATAGAACAAGCGATCTGTAAAGTGTCAACATGGGCTTGGCATCCCTGGTTTTGAAGGTTCTCATTATCCATCCTGTCATTTTTCGAGCAGATGCAATTGCTACATTGTTATGGTCCTTGAAGGTGAGATTCTCTGACATGATCACTCCCAGGTCTTTGACATTAGTTTTTCTGCTCTATTGTGTGTTGGAATTAGTTTTGTACTCCGATGAGATTTTAATTTCTTCACGTTTTCCGTATCTGAGTAATTGAAATTTCTCATCATTGAACTTCATATTGTTTTCTGCAGCCCATTTAAATATTTGGTTTATGTCTGCTTGGAGTCTTGCAGTATCTTCAACGGTGGACACTGTCATACAGATTCGTGTCATCGCAAAGGAAGACACAGCACTGTAGCTTATATCCTGTCAATGTCTGATATGAGGATGAGGAATAGGATGGGAGCAAGTACTGTGCCTTGTGGAACAGAGCTTTTCACAGTAGCTGCCTCAAACTTTACTCTGTTGACTACTACTCTTTGTGTTCTACGTGTTAGGAAATTATAGATCCATCTACCAACTTTTCCTGTTATGCCTTTATCACGCATTTTGTGTGCTATTACACCATGGTCACACTTGTCAAAGGCTTTTGCAAAATCTGTGTATATAAATCTGCATTCTGTTTATCTTCTAGAGCATCCAGAACCTTGTCGTAGTGGTCCAGTAGTTGGGACAGACAGGAGCGACCTGCTCGAAACCCATGCTGTCCTGGGTGTGCATGATGGGTATCAAGATGGGTGGTGATCTTGCTTCTTGAACCTCTTTCAAAGATTTTTATGATATGGACGTTAGCGCAATTGGTCTGTAGTTCTTTGCTATTGCTTTACTGCCCCCTTTGTGGAGCGGGGCTATGTCTGTTGTTTTTAGTAGCTGCGGGACGATCCCAGTGTCCATGCTCCTCTCCATAGGATGTTAAAGCATGTGATAGGGCTTGCAGTTCTTGATGAACATGGAGTTCCATGAGTCTGGGCCTGGAGCGGAGTGCATGGGCATGTCATTTATTGCCTTTTTCGAAGTCGTTTGGCGTCGTGATGATGTCAGAAAGGCATGCGTCTGTCAAGTTCTGTGGCACTCTCATAAAAAATCATTTAGGTTTTCGATTTTCAGTCTGGTTAGTGGCTCGCTAAAGACTGAGTCATACTGGGATTTAAGTAACTCACTCATTTCCTGCTGTCATCTGTGTAGGGCCCATCCGGGTTTTAAATAGGGGCCCTACTGGTTGTTGTTCTCGACTTTGATTTTATAGGAAAAGAAATACTTTGGTTTTTTCAATTTATTTATGGCTCTTAGTTCTTCCCGTGTCTCTTGATTCCTATAAGATTCCTTTTTGTTTTAATTGATGTTTGCTATTTCTCCCGACTATGTCTCCCCCCGGGTTTTCAAAATATTGGCTCTTGTAGCCGTCCGTTATGCTTTGCCTTCGCTCGTATAGGGGGCGCCTCTCTTTCTAGTTTACCCTTTCCCCCTTTTCCTTAAGGGAATTTGCCCTTTTAGCAAAACCCCAAGTAACACAGGCATACTCAGGTAGACTACAGGCATACTCCAAAACCACAGGCATACCAAGTAGACTCAAGGTAGACCACAGGCATACCCAGGTAGGGCTCCCTGGGGGGACTACAGGCAACCAGGTAACTACAAGGATTTCCAGGTATATTCCAAGCATATAACAAGGGGAACCAATTCTCAGTCGCTATAAAGCATCTTTAGAATGAGAAAAATGAGGTTTGATCCGAGGCATGGGGAACTGCTCCGGTTCCCTTTTGAATCACAGAACAATGTAGATGTATAAGGAAGGTAAGAATTTTATTGCGTCGTTAGGGGAAGGTTCTCAGGGAATTTGATGCAATTTTATCACCATGGGAAAGAGTGTTCATGTGTTCCCCGGGGAACACATGAACAAAAATAACACGGGAAGAACAATGAACACTGACAGGAACTAATGTACAGACTGACAGATGTAGAGAGCAAGTACGTAGCAGTAGTAACAGTAGCAGTAGCAGTAGCAGTGACAGTAGCAATAGTACCTGGAGAGAGTTCCAGGGGTCAACGCCCCCTGCGGCCCGGTCTGTGACCAGGCCCTCATGTTGGACCAGAACCTGATAACCAGGCAGAGCAGCAGTAGTAGTAACAGTAGCAGCAGCAGTAGTAGTAGCAGCAGCAGTAGTAGTAACAGTAGCAGCAGCAGTAGTAGTAACAGTAGCAGCAACACCAGTAGCAGTAGCAGCAGCAGCAGCTGTAGTAGTAACAGTAGCAGCAGTAACAGTAGCAGTAACATTAGCAGTAGCAGCTGTAGTAGTAGTGGCAGCAGTAGTAGGAGCAGTAGCAGTAGTAGCAGCAGCAGCTGTAGTAGTAACAGTAGCAGCAGTAACAATAGCAGTAACATTAGCAGTAGCAGTAGCAGCTGCAGTAGTAGTAACAGTAGCAGCAGCAGTAGTAGTAGCAGTAACAGTAGCAATAACAGTTGCAGAAGGAGCAGTAGCAGTTCCAGTAACAGTAGTAGTAGTGGCAACAGTAGTAGTAGTAGCAGTAACAGTAGTAGTAGTAGCAGCAGCAGTAACAGTAACAGTAGCAAAAGCAGTAGCAGGAGAAGCAACAGTAACAGTAATAGCAGCAGTAGCAGCAACAGGAGCAGCAGTAGCAGTAATAAAGCGAAGCAGTAGCAGTAATAGTAGCAGAACAGCAACAGCAGAAGTAGCAGCAGCAGTAGCAGCAATGATAAGCAGGTACACACATACATATATATTAAGCGAGGATCCACAATCACTATCTACTGTTATTCTGCACTGCTTGGCCCCTGCCGCTGCCCCCACATTCACCGCCAGGCACTGCAATGCAATTACTCCCCGCCTGGCACTGCCACTGCCCATATTCACTACTTGGGACTGCACTGCTCCATATTCACTGCTTGGCCCCGCCCTGCTTCACATTCACCGCCGGTACTGCTACTGCCCACTATTTCACTGCCTGGCACTGCCACTGCCCATATTCACCATTGGACGCCACTGCTCCATTTTCACTGCTTGGCACTGCTACTGCCCAATTCACTGCCTGGCACCCACTGCTCCATATTCACTGCCGGCACTGCTGCTGCTTCAAACATACATTAGTAGAATTTCCCAACATACCCATAGTTCTAACCATCACCTGAAGTAAACCTCATATCCGCCCTCATGTTTTGATAATCCAACATAATCCCCTCATAATCCTCATCATGTTGCTAGTAAACTCACAGCATGTCAACACTGACCTTCCTCCTGGACCTTGTATTACCATTGTGGCCCTTTGTATTACCATTGGGACCTAGTATTACCATTCTGAAACTTGTATTACCCTTGGGTCCTTTGTATTACCGTTGTACCTTTGTATTATCATTGTTCCTTTTATTACCATCCTGGTCCTTGTATTACCATTTGGACCTTGTTTACCATTATGGACCCATCACCATTGGGACCTTGTATTACCATTGTGACCTTTATCACCATTGTGGGCCTTGCATTCCCATTGTGGTCCTTGTATTACCATTTGAACCTTTTGTACACCATTGTGGTCCTTATTACCATTGTGGTCCTTGATACCATTGTGGTCCTTGTATTACCTTGGGTCCTTGTATCACCATTGTGGACCTTGTATTACTATTGTGGACCTTGATCACCATTGTGGACCTTGTATCACCATTGTGACCTTGTATAACCATTGTGGTCCTTGTATTACCATTGGGACCTTGTATCACCATTGTGGTCCTTGTATTACCATTGTGGTCCTTTTTACCAGGAACCTTGACCCATTATGGTCCTTGTATCACCATTGTGGTCCTTGATTACCAGTGGACCTTGTATCACCATTGGGACCTTGTATCACCATTGTGGACCTTGTATCACCATTGTGGTCCTTGTATTACCATTGTGGACCTTGTATCACCATTGTGGTCCTTGTATTACCATTGTGGTCCTTGTATCCATTTGAACCTTGTATCACCAATGGTCCTTGTATTTATTTGGTCCTTGTACCCATTGTGGTCCTTGTATTACCATTGGGTCCTTGTATCACCATTGGGACCTTGTATTACAATTTTGGGGGACCTTGTATCACCATTGTGGACCTTGTATACATTGTGGACCTTGCATCACCATTGTGGAACTTGTATTACCATTGTGGACCTTGATTACCATTGTGGACCTTTATACCATTGTAGACCTTGTACCACCATTGTGGTCCATGTATCACCATTGTGGACCTTGTATTACCATTGTGGTCCTTGTATCACCATTGTGGTCCTTGAATTACCATTGTGGTCCTGTATCACCATTGGGGACCTTGTATCACCATTGTGGACTTTAATACCATTGGGTCCTTTGATTACCAGGGTTTTTGTATTCCCCTTGTGGACCTTTGTATTACTTTGGACCTTATTACCATTGAAAACCTTGTATCACCATTGTAGACCGCCCACCATTGTGGTCCTTTGGTAAACCATTGTGGTCCTTATTACTATCGTGGTCCTTGTATCACCAGGGACCTTGAAATTACCATTGTTCCTTGTATTACCATTGTGACCTAGTATTACCATTGTGGACCTTGTATTACCATTGTGGTCCTTGGTTTACCATTGTGAACCTTGTATCACCAGGGTCCTTGATTACCATTGTGGTCCTTGTATCACCATTGTGGCCCCCATTACCATTGTGGAATTGTATCACCATTGTGGACCTTGTATCACCATTGTGGTCCTTGACACCAATGGGACCTTGTATTACATTGTGGTCCTTGTATCACCATTGTGGTCCTTGTTTACCATTGTGGTTTTTGTATTACCATTGTGGACCTTTATTACCATTGTGGTCTTTTGGTATCACTATTGTTGTCCTTGTATTACCATCATGGTCCTTGTATCACCATTGTGACCTTTATTACCATTGTGGACCTTGGGGGTTCCTTGTGGCCCTTTTTGTATTACCTTTGTGGACCTTGCTTACCATTGTGGTCCTTGTATCTACCTGGAGAGAATTCGGGGTCAACGCCCCTGATCAACCGGGGCGGGTTTTCCGCTGGCCGCACGCAGTCCAACTACGAACCACAGCCCCGGCTGATCAGGTACCGATTTTGGAGGTGCCTGTCCAGTGCCTGCTTGAAGACAGCCAGGGGCTTGTTGGAACCCCCTGATGTACGCTGGGAGGCAGTTGAACAATTTTTGGGCCCTCACACTTATTGTGTTGTCCCTCAACGTTATTTGGCACCCCTTATTAAAGGGGATGTTACATCGCCTGCTGAGTCTTTT
>WNWK01002449.1:80000-209196 GCA_009830355.1 Cherax destructor | reverse complement strand
CCCTGCCAGATATATCTCATTCTACTCTACAAGACTTTCATTTATCCTACATACAACTACAAACTCGCCACCTCTACGATAAATCTGGCAATAAAGTGGTAGCATTCAGTGATCCTCGTGTTCAGGTCCCTAGATGATCCACCGACGTAAATGTTGCCACAGTTTCCAGAGAGTATCATCAGACGGAGGCGAGTGTATCATTGGCTGCTGTTCTCTTTTTGGGAATAATGGGAACTACAGCTAACTATATCTTCCTGTCATATTCCATCAGGCAGGACGGGTTCTGCCTGATGGAATATGACAGCTGTTCTGATCTAGGAGGCTTCAGTAGGGCAATGAGGACACTGTCAAGCACTTCAGGAAAGGTTCATCTGCTGGAGTTGTCGTCATTTCTGATTTGCCATCTCTCAGGGTCTCCATACACACGAGAAATGGAATTTTTACGAAGATATCTCCATCATCCCAGTGAGGAGGGGCAAGAGAAATATTACACACGAGGCAGGATATACAAGAGGGGGAGAGGAATTCGGGAATCATAATATATCTAAGCGTAGACAGAACAAAGAGAAGGGTTGAAGATACAAGAGAAATTTGTGTCATAAAGATAATACATATACAGTGGTCCCTCGGTTTTCGTGCATCTCCAAACTCGAACATTTATGTAAGTGTATTTTCGTAAGTGCTGTTGCAAGTGTATTTTGGGGGTCTGAAATAGACTAACCTACGTGACATTATTTCTTAAGGAAGTAAATTGTTGGGTAATGGCACTTGAGCACCATTCTGGAACGAATTTTCGGAAAACCGAGGACCACTGTATACATTTGTGGATAGCAGTAAAGAGTCATTTGATGCATTAGAATACATACAATAATGGCGGAAACCCTGTCATCAATTTGATTTATTTTTACTATGTAAAAACAATGAGGAACAAATACATCACATCAGCAGTGAAATTTCCAATACGGATAAAAAACTTATTTTCCCAGCCTCTGTGTATACAGGATGGAAAAATTAACACAAATGCAGAATAATGCGGTCATTTATTGACTACGTTTCGCCCACACAGTGGATAAAGAGTAGACACGTCAGCACATTTTCCTCACAGCAACTCACTGTAGAACACAGCATCGCTAAAGAAAGTTTAAACAAAATAACAGATGCTATACACTTTAACATCTCTGTTGTGCTGGTTAGGATTACTTTTTTTCCAGAAAAGTATAAAGTTTAGAAGGAAAAAAGCACTGGGTCTTTTTTTTTTTTAATCTGATGACCAAACGTATCGCGGAGTCGACGTTTAGACGTGGAAAAGCACGTCTTGCACGTCTTCCACGTCTTGCTGGCAGGGCGTCTGGGGCTACTAATGAAAATTTACGACTATCAGTAAAGGCAGAAAAAGAAAAGAGAAAAGCGGTTGTATTATAATTCTAGGCTCGTACTTGTTGCTTGAGCTGATGAACATTCTAGGCTCGTACTTGTTGCTTGAGCTGATGAACATTCTAGGCTCGTACTTGTTGCTTGAGCTGACGGACATTCTAGGCTCGTACTTGTTGCTTGAGCTGACGGACATTCTAGGCTCGTACTTGTTGCTTGAGCTGACGAACATTCTAGGCTCGTACTTGTTGCTTGAGCTGATGAACATTCTAGGCTCGACTTGTTGCTTAGCTGACGGACATTCTAGGCTCGTACTTGTTGCTTGAGCTGACGGACATTCTAGGCTCGTACTTGTTGCTTGAGCTGACGGACATTCTAGGCTCGTACTTGTTGCTTGAGCTGACGAACATTCTTAAACGCTCGACTTGACACTTCTCACAACATTCTAGGTGTCTTGTTGCTTAGTGACAATTTAGTTTTCAAACAACTTCACTATATTGGATTCAGTTGAGGTCATTTGTTACATAACATTGATCTGCTAGAGCTAGAGGCACTAAGTGCCATCTGCTAGGACGAACATTCTAGGCTCGTACTTGTTGCTTGAGCTGATGAACATTCTAGGCTCGTACTTGTTGCTTGAGCTGACGAACATTCTAGGCTCGTACTTGTTGCTTGAGCTGACGAACATACTTAAACGCTGACACTTGACACTTCTCACAAATCCTGGTGTTTGTCTGATAGTGACAATTGTTTTCCCAAACAACTGTCACTATCAGATTGGTATTCATTGAGGTCGTATTGTTAAGCATAACATTGATCTGCTAGGGTGCTAGGATGGCACAAGTGCCATCTGCTAGGGTGCTAAGGTATCACAAGTACCATCTGCTAGGGTGCTAGGTTGGCACAAGTATTATCTGCTATGGTTTCAGGTTTTCACAGGAACGTTATTTAAAATTTTGGGTCGTAAACAAAAAGAAAAGTCTAGGAAGCAGTGTTGTAAACAGAGAGAAGAGCTCTGATAATCTCTCTCTGGAAAGCTTTTATGACTCAGTTGCCTAAAGAATTAGGAGAACTACGTTCATGTTGATCCACGGCTTCATGTCCTCCTGGTCTTACACGAGGGAAGGAGTTCATCTCGGCGTAAGACACTACGCCGGCACACTGCCTTGGGTAATGACATGGAGTCATCAATGCTCATGAGCTTTTGAGGGATAATCTGAGGATTGTTTTGATGATTTCTTGGTATGGTAGGGGGTTAGGTATATATCATGCTGTTAGCAAGTATGTGTTTGAATATCATAAGAACATAAGAACATAAGAAAGAAGGAACACTGCAGCAGGCCTACTGGCCCATGCGAGGCAGGTCCAAATCTCCAACGGCTTAAGCCCCGACCCAGCCAGGTCAGGTTACATTCACTTAAGGAGGGAACACTGCATCTGACCTAGCACAGGCTAGTCAGGACCAACTCACACCCAACCGCACCCACTCATATAATTGTCTAGTTGACCACCTGGTCAGCCGACCACCTGGTCAGGTCACTTCCACTTAAGGAATTAGTACAGCTACTGACCTGGTAATACAAGCTAGTCAGGTCCAAATTCACACCCATCCACACCCACCCATGTATTTATCTAACCTATTTTTAAAACTACACAACGTCTTAGCATCTATGACGGTACTCGGGAGTTTGTTCCACTCATCCACAACTCTATTACCAAACCAGTGCTTTCCTATATCCTTCCTGAATCTGAACTTTTCCAACTTGAAACCATTGCTGCGAGTCCTGTCTTGGCTGGATATTTTCAGCACGCTATTTACATCCCCTTTATTTATTCCTGTTTTCCATTTATACACCTCAATCATATCCCCCCTAATTCTACGCCTTTCTAGAGAGTGCAGATTCAGGGTCCTCAGTCTATCCTCATAGGGAAGATTTCTGATACATGGGATCAACTTTGTCATCCTCCTTTGTACGTTTTCCAGTGCATTTATATCCATTCTGTAATACGGTGACCAGAACTGTGCAGCATAATCTAAATGAGGCCTAACCAAAGATATATAGAGTTGTAGAACAACCTGAGGACTTCTATTATTTATACTTCTTGATATGAAGCCAAGGATTCTGTTAGCTTTATTGCGAACACTTATGCACTGTTGTCTTGGCTTCAGATTACTACTAACCAGAACTCCTAAATCCTTCTCGCTATCACAAGTAATAAGATCTACATTATTCAGCTTATATGTGGCATGGTTATTGTCCTGCCCAACATTTAGAACTTTGCATTTGTTTACATTAAACTGCATCTGCCACTTCTCCGACCACTGCATCAGTCTATTCAAATCATCCTGGAGTGCTCTAATGTCCTCATTTGAATGAATTGGACGACCTATTTTGGTGTCATCAGCAAATTTACTTATGTTACTATTTATTCCCTCATCTATGTCGTTTATGTAAATTGTAAACAACAGGGGGCCCAAAACTGACCCCTGTGAACACCGCTTGAGACGCACCCCCATTCTGATTTCTCTCCATTTATGCAAACTCTGCCGCCTATCTGTCAACCATGCCTCTACCCAGGAAAAAATTCTCCTCCTATTCCGTGTGCCTTAAGAGTCCTCAGTAGCCTCTGATGTGGAACTTTATCGAAAGCCTTACTGAAGTCCATATACACAATATCATATTCATTACCATGATCTACCTCCTCAAACACCTTAGTGAAAAAAGTTAGTAAATTCGTAAGACAGGAACGCCCCTTAGTAAAACCGTGTTGAGATTCATTAATCAATTTATGCTTTTCAAGATGGCTACGAATTGCCTCGGCAATTATTGATTCCATAAATTTACCAACTATGGAGGTAAGGCTTATTGGTCTATAGTTCGAAGCTAAGGACCTGTCACCTGCCTTGTAAATAGGTATTACATTTGCCCTTTTCCACTTGTCTGGCACTATGCCAGTTTGTAGTGATATATTGAAAAGATTTGCCAAAGGTTTGCTAAGTTCCTCTTTACATTCCTTTAAAACTCTTGCAAACAGTTCATCAGGGCCTGGGGATTTGTTAGGTTTTAATTTCTCTATTTGTCTGAGGACCATGTCACTAGTTACCCCAATCGAGCATAGTCTATTATCTTCCAGTTCTACATAATTTATTATTTCTGGAATTCCGCTAGTATCTTCCTGAGTAAAAACTGAGAGGAAGTAAGTATTGAAAATTTCACACATATCCTTATCACTGTCCGTGATTTGTCCTGAGTTACTCTTAAGTGGGCCTATCTTGTCCCTAATCTTACTTCTGTATACCTGAAAGAACCCTTTTGGGTTAGTCTTCGAATCCCTTCGACCTTAGCCTCATAATCCCTTTTGCTTTTCTTATTCCTTTTTTATTTCTCTCTTTAATTGAAAATATTGATTTCTTATCTGTCCATCCCCTCTTTTGATACGCCTATATATGCCTCTCTTTTGACCAATGAGATGTTTTAATCTATTGTTCATCCATTTAGGATCATTTTTGTTAGATCTAATTTCCTACTTGGAACAAAGGTTGTCTGGGCAGCTAGAACTACGCTCTGAAAAACGTCATATTGGCAACCAAAACCACCTACCTGACCCATAGTCAGGTCATCCCAATTAGCCCACCTAGGTAATTTCTCAGCCCCATGAAGTCGGCAACACGAAAGTCTGGAACAGAGACTTGATTGCAGTTACCTGGGTAATTCCATGATATATTAAAGCTAAGTGATTTGTGATCGCTTTCCCCAAGCTCTTCATTAACCTCAAGATTATTAATTAGTGATTCTTTGTTGGCAAGAACCAAATCAAGCAAGTTGCTACCTCTAGTTGGTTCTGTCACAAACTGTTTTAAAAACAATCCTGAACCGTATCAAGAAAGTCACTAGACTCGAGATTACCTGTCTCATTGTTCCAATCAATTTGTCTAAAGTTAAAATCTCCCATTAACACAACATTTTCATATCTAGACGCCTTATGAATTTCGTCCCATAGCAGCTTACTGCACTCCCTATCCAGACTTGGGGGCCTGTAAATCACACCCAAAATTAATTTTTCACGACCCTCGAGAAACTGTAGCCAAACAGATTCTGTGTCCGCTGTTTCTAATCTTATATCATGTCTAACACAACAATTTAAATTATCTCTGACATACATCGCCACTCCACCACCCTTCCTGTTGACCCTATCAGTGTGGAATAGTTTGTAACCCTGAATGTTGCACTCGGAAGGCATTTCTCTATCCATTGCTAGTACTCGTATGCTTACTACACGCTTCCCGCATGCTCCTTACTGATGGGAAAACTTCACGTATGCTCCTTACTGATGGGAAAACTTCACGTATGCTCCTTACTGATGGGAAAACTTCACGTATGCTCCTTACTGATGGGAAAACTTCACGTATGCTCCTTACTGATGGGAAAACTTCATGTATGCTCCTTACTGATGGGAAAACTTCAGTATGCTCCTTACTGATGGGAAAACTTCAGTATGCTCCTTACTGATGGGAAAACTTCACGTATGCTCCTTACTGATGGGAAAACTTCACGATGCTCCTTACTGATGGGAAAACTTCATGCATGCTCCTTACTGATGGGAAAACTTCACGCATGCTCCTTACTGATGGGAAAAACTTCACGTATGCTCCTTACTGATGGGAAAACTTCATGCATGCTCCTTACTGATAGAAAACTTCACGCATGCTCCTTACTGATGGGAAAAACTTCACGTATGCTCCTTATTGATGGGAAAAAATTCACGCATGCTCCTTACTGATGGGAAAAACTTCACGTATGCTCCTTATTGATGGGAAAAACTTCACGTATGCTCCTTATTGATTGGAAAAACTTCACGTATGCTCCTTATTGATGGGAAAAACTTCACATATGCTCCTTATTGTTGGGAAAACTTCACGTATGCTCCTTACTGATGGGAAAACTTCACGGATGCTCCTTACTGATGGGAAAACTTCACGCATGCTCCTTACTGATGGGAAAACTTCACGAATGCTCCTTACTGATGGGAAAACTTCACGAATGCTCCTTGCTGATGGGAAAACTTCACGGATGCTCCTTACTGATGGGAAAACTTCACGCATGCTCCTTACTGATGGGAAAACTTCAGAATGCTCCTTACTGATGGGAAAACTTCACGAATGCTCCTTACTGATGGGAAAACTTCAGCATGCTCCTTCTGATGGAAAACTTCACGCATGCTCCTTACTGATGGGAAAAACTTCATCATGCTCCTTACTGATGGGAAAACTTCATGCATGCTCCTTACTGATGGGAAAAACTTCATGCATGCTCCTTACTGATGGGAAAACTTCAGCATGCTCCTTTACTGATGGGAAAACTTCACACATGCTCCTTACTGATGGGAAAAACTTCATGCATGCTCCTTACTGATGGGAAAACTTCACGCATGCTCCTTACTGATGGGAAAAACTTCATGCATGCTCCTTACTGATATAAAACTTCACGCATGCTCCTTACTGATGGGAAAACTTCATGCATGCTCCTTACTGATGGGAAAACTTCATGCATGCTCCTTACTGATGGGAAAACTTCATGCATGCTCCTTACTGATGGGAAAACTTCATGCATGCTCCTTACTGATGGGAAAACTTCATGCATGCTCCTTACTGATGGGAAAACTTCATGCATGCTCCTTACTGATGGGAAAACTTCACGCATGCTCCTTACTGATGGGAAAACTTCATGAATGCTCCTTACTGATGGGAAAACTTCATGCATGCTCCTTACTGATGGGAAAACTTCATGCATGCTCCTTACTGATGGGAAAACTTCATGCATGCTCCTTACTGATGGGAAAACTTCATGCATGCTCCTTACTGATGGGAAAAACTTCACGTATGCTCCTTATTGATGGGAAAACTTCATGCATGCTCCTTACTGATGGGAAAACTTCATGCATGCTCCTTACTGATGGGAAAACTTCATGCATGCTCCATAGTTATGGAAAACCTCAGTGAGAACTGAGGTCAAACATTTACCTCATTAACGGTGAGACATCTGTCCCACGATGACCTGTTATGGTTATGCCATATAAATTATTCTCAGTGTATAGTGGGTGCAGGGTACAGTGGGTACAGAGTACGGTGGGTATAGGGTACAGTGGGTACAGGGTACAGTAGCTGGATTGCTAGCGCACTCAGCTCACACACTGAGGTCCGTGGCAACATTAGGTTGTTTCCTTAAGACACTTGCTGTCCCTGTTCACCTAGCAGTAAAATAGGTACCTGGATGTTAGTCGACTGGTGTGAGTCGCATCCTGGGAACAAAATTAACATAATTTGCGGGAAATGCTCTGCATAACAAGCGGCTTTCTATATAGTAGTATGTCAATGATGTCAGGTATGGTCTGTATACCTTGTACATGTACAAATACAGATTATTATTATTATTATTATTATTATTATTATTATTATTATTATTATTATTATTATTATTATTATTATTAATATTATTATTATTAAAGGTTATCTTTCCACTGTCTACACGAACTTGACCTTCCCATGTGATGGGTGATGAGTGGATAACTCATGTGATGGGTGATGAGTGGATAACTCATGTGATGGGTGATGAGTGGATAACTCATGTGATGGGTGATGAGTGGATAACTCATGTGATGGGTGATGAGTGGATAACTCATGTGATGGGTGATGAGTGGATAACTCATGTGATGGGTGATGAGTGGATAACTCATGTGATGGGTGATGAGTGGATAACTCATGTAATGGGTGATGAGTGGATAACTCATGTGATGCTGGATACACCAGCCTTATCTAACTAAATAGCACACGTCATTAACACGTCTATGTTATCAACACGTCTGTGTTATCAACACATCTGTGTTATCAACACGTCTGTGTTATCAACACATCTGTGTTATCAACACGTCTGTGTTAGCAACACGTCTGTGTTAGCAACAGGTCTGTATTATCAACACGTCTGTGTTAGCAACACGTCTGTGTTATCAACACGTCTGTGTTAGCAACACGTCTGTGTTAGCAACAGGTATGTATTATCAAAACGTCTGTGTTAGCAACACGTCTGTGTTATCAACACTTCTGTGTTAGCAACACGTCTGTGTTATCAACACGTCTGTATTATCAACACGTCTGTGTTAGCAACACGTCTGTGTTATCAACACGTCTGTGTTAGCAACACGTCTGTGTTAGCAACACGTCTGTGTTATAAACACGTCTGTGTTACCAACACGTCTGTATTATCAACACGTCTGTGTTATCAACACGTCTGTGTTAGCATCAGGTCTGTATTATCAACACGTCTGTGTTAGCAACACGTCTGTGTTATAAACACGTCTGTGTTACCAACACGTCTGTATTATCAACACGTCTGTGTTATCAACACGTCTGTGTTAGCAACAGGTCTGTATTATCAACACGTCTGTGTTATCAACACGTCTGTGTTATCAACACGTCTGTATTATCAACACGTCTGTATTATCAACACGTCTGTGTTATCAACACGTCTGTGTTATCAACACGTCTGTATTATCAACACGTCTGTGTAATCAACACGTCTGTATTATCAACACGTCTGTATTATCAACACGTCTGTGTTATCAACACGTCTGTGTTATCAACACGTCTGTATTATCAACACGTCTGTATTATCAACACGTCTGTGTTATCAACACGTCTGTGTTAGCAACACTCTGCTGTTGCTTCCTCAGTGGTACTGGAGAAACTCTGCTGTTGCTGCCTCAGTGGTTCTGGAGAAACTCTGCTGTTGCTGCCTCAGTGGTACTGGAGAAACTCTGCTGTTGCTGCCTCAGTGGTACTGGAGAAACTCTGCTGTTGCTGCCTCAGTGGTACTGGAGAAACTCTGCTGTTGCTGCCTCAGTAGTACTGGAGAAACTGCTGTTGCTGCCTCAGTGGTACTGGAGAAACTCTGCTGTTGCTGCCTCATTGGTACTGGAGAAACTCTGCTGTTGCTGCCTCAGTGGTTCTGGAGAAACTCTGCTGTTGCTGCCTCAGTGGTACTGGAGAAACTCTGCTGTTGCTGCCTCAGTGGTACTGGAGAAACTCTGCTGTTGCTGCCTCAGTGGTACTGGAGAAACTCTGCTGTTGCTGCCTCAGTGGTACTGGAGAAACTCTGCTGTTGCTGCCTCAGTGGTACTGGAGAAACTCTGCTGTTGCTGCCTCAGTGGTACTGGAGAAACTCTGCTGTTGCTGCCTCAGTGGTACTGGAGAAACTCTGCTGTTGCTGCCTCAGTGGTACTGGAGAAACTGCTGTTGCTGCCTCAGTGGTACTGGAGAAACTCTGCTGTTGCTGCCTCAGTGGTTCTGGAGAAACTCTGCTGTTGCTGCCTCAGTAGTACTGGAGAAACTCTGCTGTTGCTGGCTCATTGGTACTGGAGAAACTCTGCTGTTGCTGCCTCAGTGGTTCTGGAGAAACTCTGCTGTTGCTGCCTCAGTGGTACTGGAGAAACTCTGCTGTTGCTGCCTCAGTGGTACTGGAGAAACTCTGCTGTTGCTGCCTCAGTGGTACTGGAGAAACTCTGCTGTTGCTGCCTCAGTGGTACTGGAGAAACTCTCCTGTTGCTGCCTCAGTGGTACTGGAGAAACTCTGCTGTTGCTGCCTCAGTGGTACTGGAGAAATTTGCTGTTGCTGCCTCAGTGATACTGGAGAAACTCTGCTGTTGCTGCCTCAGTGGTTCTGGAGAAACTCTGCTGTTGCTGCCTCAGTGGTACTGGAGAAACTCTGCTGTTGCTGGCTCATTGGTACTGGAGAAACTCTGCTGTTGCTGCCTCAGTGGTACTGGAGAAACTCTGCTGTTGCTGGCTCATTGGTACTGGAGAAACTCTGCTGTTGCTGCCTCAGTGGTTCTGGAGAAACTCTGCTGTTGCTGCCTCAGTGGTACTGGAGAAACTCTGCTGTTGCTGCCTCAGTGGTACTGGAGAAACTCTGCTGTTGCTGTCTCAGTGGTACTGGAGAAACTCTGCTGTTGCTGCCTCAGTGGTACTGGAGAAACTCTGCTGTTGCTGCCTCAGTGGAACTGGAGAAACTCTGCTGCTGCTGCCTCAGTGGTACTGGAGAAACTCTGCTGTTGCTGCCTCAGTGGTACTGGAGAAACTCTGCTGTTGCTGCCTCAGTGGTACTGGAGAAACTCTGCTGTTGCTGCCTCAGTGGTACTGGAGAAACTCTGCTGTGCTGCCTCAGTGGTACTGGAGAAACTCTGCTGTTGCTGCCTCAGTGGTACTGGAGAAACTCTGCTGTTGCTGCCTCAGTGGTACTGGAGAAACTCTGCTGTTGCTGCCTCAGTGGTACTGGAGAAACTCTGCTGTTGCTGCCTCAGTGGTACTGGAGAAACTCTTCTGTTGCTGCCTCAGTGGTACTGGAGAAACTGCTGTTGCTGCCTCAGTAGTACTGGAGAAACTTCTGTTGCTGCCTCAGTGGTACTGGAGAAACTGCTGTTGCTGCCTCAGTGGTACTGGAGAAACTGCTGTTGCTGCCTCAGTGGTACTGGAGAAACTGCTGTTGCTGCCTCAGTGGTACTGGAGAAACTGCTGTTGCTGCCTCAGTGGTACTGGAGAAACTGCTGTTGCTGCCTCAGTGGTACTGGAGAAACTGTGTTGTTGCTGCCTCAGTGGTACTGGAGAAACTCTGCTGTTGCTGCCTCAGTGGTATTGGAGAAACTCTGCTGTTGCTGCCTCAGTGGTACTGGAGAAACTGCTGTTGCTGCCTCAGTAGTACTGGAGAAACTTCTGTTGCTGCCTCAGTGGTACTGGAGAAACTGCTGTTGCTGCCTCAGTGGTACTGGAGAAACTGCTGTTGCTGCCTCAGTGGTACTGGAGAAACTGCTGTTGCTGCCTCAGTGGTACTGGAGAAACTGCTGTTGCTGCCTCAGTGGTACTGGAGAAACTGTGTTGTTGCTGCCTCAGTGGTACTGGAGAAACTGCTGTTGCTGCCTCAGTGGTACTGGAGAAACTGTTGTTGCTGCCTCAGTGGTACTGGAGAAACTGCTGTTGCTGCCTCAGTGGTACTGGAGAAACTCTGCTGTTGCTGCCTCAGTGGTACTGGAGAAACTCTGCTGTTGCTGCCTCAGTGGTACTGGAGAAACTCTGGTGTTGCTGCCTCAGTGGTACTGGATCGCCAGGACAATACACTGAATGAGTTCAAGTTTATAGTGCGGTCAGTGTTGGTATATGACATTAAGTAAGGGTTTACATAATTTCTTCTAATAGATGAGTCCAAGTGTAGAGATGCTGACCCCAGGTGATGTTTACTTTCCCAGCTGTACACTGCACCTATGTCACTTCTATTTGTAGACCACAAGGACTATAATTGAACGGTCATAGGTACAAGCGAAAGTAATTTTTTAGTTAAGCCCGTAAATGTTGATTTGCAATACGCTGAAGTGTATCGCAATCCATTATTCTTGCAAATTTAAATATTGCAAGAATAATGGTACATAGTCAGATGATTTGATCATCAATGTTATGTTAACGATGCCTTCCTAATATTTAAATCATTTGACCATGCTCTATTATTTTTGCAGTATTTATAATCAAAGCACTCTAATATTGAATTTATATATATATATATATATATATATATATATATATATATATATATATATATATATATATATATATATTATATATATATATATATATATATATATATTATATATATATATATATATATATATATATGAATATATATATATATATATATATATATATATATATATATAATATATATATATATATATATATATATATATATATATATATATATATATATATATATATATATATATATATATATATATATATATATATATATATATATATATATATATATATATATATATACAGTGGACCCCCGGTGTTCGTGATTTATTCGTTCCAGAATGCTGTTCAAGTGCCGTTTCCAAACGAATTTGTTCCTATAAGCAATAATGTAAATTAGACTAGTCCTTATAGACCCCAAATATACACTTACATAATTGTTCCAGTTTGGAGCATCACGAACCCTGGGTCCACTGTAATATATATATATATATATATATATATATATATATATATATATATATATATATATATATATATATATATATATATATATATATATATATTTTATATGAGTACAGTATATATATATATATATATATATATATATATATATATATATATATATATATATATATATATATATATATACGTCCCGAATAGGTTGAACTGGTCAATTAGCAAGAACTCCTTTAAAATTTAGTCCTTTCTAAAAATTTCTGTCTTACGTTTAAAGATATATATTTTTTCATTTATGTTAATGTAAAAATTAATAATTTTGTACCAAAAGAACCTTAGAAAACTTATCTAACCTTATTATAACAAGCACAATTTAATTTAGCCTAATCCAACTAAATATATTTTAGATAAGTTTACAATAATTTAATAATAAACAAACACAATTAAAAAAAAAATTTCGTTAGGTTCAGAATGATTTTTGCGAAATTATTTCATACACAAATTTTCGCTTGCCTTATTCGGCAAGAAGAGCGCTGTTATTTAAGCTTATATTAGAGCCAAAACTCTGCGTGTAATGCAACCCACAACAGTCGACTAACACCCAGGTACTTATTTAATGCTAAGTGAAGAGGAAGAACAGTGTTTCCACCCGTGCAGGGGAACGAACCACGGAACCTTCTCTGTAAATATACCCGTAACACACACACACACACACCTTTAGATATATATACCCACACACTTCCTGCTATACACACCTGGCTTCAGAGTGGCGAGAGACAGCTGGGCCTTCACCAGACCTCAACTATAATTTCAATAATGTAACCCCGGCAGCAGCTGGTCAATTCTGTTAGTGTTCAGCGCAGATAATGTGGTGAGGCTGCAGCCTAGAATTCTCTTCTCAGACTCAGGATAATAATGAATTTTCCTGGCGATATTACCCACCTAGGTCACGTTCTCTCTGACCTCAACCTCACGCCAACTCTGCCTCAATGAATTTACCGCCAGTCGGAGAATCTTCTCTAATTATTACTTCTTAATTTTAGTTAATTCCTGTATTAATTTCATGTAATGACTGGTGCTTGTTGCTTTATTTCCCTTGCTAGGTCGGCTGTTTTTCCCACTACGATACGGTGACCTAGAGAAGGAAACACACTCATCATCACTCTGTCAATAGCTGTGTACATATTAAATTATAAATGATCCCAGCGAACTGCAACCTCTCCACCCCTCGTTCAGAGTGCAGGCACATACCTCCACCCCTCGTTCAGAGTGCAGGCACTTACTTATCTCCACCCCTCGTTCAGAGTGCAGGCACTTACCTCCACCCCTCGTTCAGAGTGCAGGTACTGCACTTACCTCCACCCATCGTTCAGAGTGCAGGTACTGCACTTACCTCCACCCCTCGTTCAGAGTGCAGGCACTGCACTTACCTCCACCCCTCGTTCAGAGTGCAGGCACTGCACTTACCTCCACCTGAACCTTTAAGAGGCAAGACTTGACAAATATGGTTGTACAAGAGTATGTGCAGTGTACACCTTTGTTTACAAACAATGTTTCGCTCTATTTAGATCGAAACATTGTTCATAAACAGAATTTTGCTCTGCACACAGTGTGTGTCTTTCATTCAGCTGACCAGTTTCACAAATCTCTCCACATATATCACTTTTCTAACACTCCATCAACACGTCAACTCCATAATTACTATCGCATTTGCTTTGTCTGTTTCGTAAGGTGAAGTTCAGGATCTTTACTTAATTCATGGTATAACTTAACAAATATTTGAGAACAATTGTGTTGTAGAGGTCTGAGCAATTGTCCTGGTAATCAATATTTCGTCTAAAATCACAAGACTTTATGAAGAAGAGAGGGAAGTCGATGACAGCCACTGTAGGGGCTTATACCATACAGTGCGGAGGCTGTGACAAAGTTCACTCGGGACAAACTGTCAGAGATCTACACCCCCCAGAGTCAAACACACACGTGAAGGTCGACATCAGAACCAGCTTGTGTATCTTTGATTGATGGACTGAAGACGTCGACTCCACGCTGACGGACTGATTATCTCAAACTCCTCCTCATCTTCCAAGTTCTTTTCTGTATTGGACTGAGGAAGCCACTGGCTGGCGAAACGTTCCCACAATAAAGATTCATCAGTATGTTTCTCTTACTCCAAAATATCCTCGTTTATCCCAGTCCTCTAAACATGTAAGATTTTTTTTTTCATTTTAGTTTAGCTTAAATTAGGTAAATTTAGGTAAGTTTACGTTAGGTTAGATGAGGTTATGTGAGGTGAGGAGAGGTTATGTGAGGTGAGGAGAGGTTACGTGAGGTGAGGAGAGGTTACGTGAGGTGAGGAGAGGTTATGTGAGGTGAGGAGAGGTTACGTGAGGTGAGGAGAGGTTATGTGAGGTGAGGAGAGGTTATGTGAGGTGAGGAGAGGTTATGTGAGGTGAGGAGAGGTTAGTTGAGGTTAGGATACCTTACATAAACCTTTAAAAACACATTTAACAACAACATTCGCAAATTAAAAGAAAAAAAACACGATGCGTCTGGCAGTGCGGTGTCTGGGCAAACCAGAGAACGTTGAAATATGCACGACTGTCTGGAGCCGCAAGAGAGAGAGCTAGTGTCTGGTCTGACCAGTTACACCCACACGTTATTCTAATATTCTATGTATTATTTCCTCATCTTTCTTCCTCTCTCAGTTTCTTCTCCTTCGCCTCGTCTTCTCTTCTCCCCGCCTCTCCTCTCCCATCCTCCTCTCTCTTGTTCTCCAAGGCACCAGAAGGAATAGAAATTAAAATGAAGAGGAGAGAGAGAGAGAGTGAACAGAACAAGGTAGGGGGACAAACATAAAAGATAGCAGCACTAAGGGGAGAGACTACAGACGCAAAAGACTCATTATAAGAGAAAGAGTGAACACTGAAGCAAGTATAATGACTACACTGACTCAACTACCATCAACACTGAAGCAAGTATAATGACAACACTGACTCAACTACCATCAACACTGAAGCAAGTATAATGACTACACTGACTCAACTACCATCAACACTGAAGCAAGTATAATGACTACACTGACTCAACTACCATCAACACTGAAGCAAGTATAATGACTACACTGACTCAACTACCATCAACACTGAAGCAAGTATAATGACTACACTGACTCAACTACCATCAACACTGAAGCAAGTATAATGACTACACTGACTCAACTACCATCAACACTGAAGCAAGTATAATGACTACACTGACTCAACTACCATCAACACTGAAACAAGTATAATGACTACACTGACTCAACTACCATCAACACTGAGGCAAGTATAATGACTACACTGACTCAACTACCATCAACACTGAGGCAAGTATAATGACTACACTGACTCAACTACCATCAACACTGAGGCAAGTATAATGACTACACTGACTCAACTACCATCAACACTGAAGCAAGTATAATGACTACACTGACTCAACTACCATCAACACTGAAGCAAGTATAATGACTACACTGACTCAAGTACCATCAACACTGAAGCAAGTATAATGACTACACTGACTCAACTACCATCAACACTGAAACAAATATAATGACTACACTGACTCAACTACCATCAACACTGAGGCAAGTATAATGACTACACTGACTCAACTACCATCAACACTGAAGCAAGTATAATGACTACACTGACTCAACTACCATCAACACTGAAGCAAGTATAATGACTACACTGACTCAACTACCATCAACACTGAAGCAAGTATAATGACTACACTGACTCAACTACCATCAACACTGACAAGTATAATGACTACACTGACCACTACCATCGACCGAAGCAAGTATAATGACTACACTGACTCAACTCAACTTACCATCAACACTGAAGCAAGTATAATGACTACACTGACTCAACTACCATCAACACTGAAGCAAGTATAATGACTACACTGACTCAACTACCATCAACACTGAAGCAAGTATAATGACTACACTGACTCAACTACCATCAACACTGAAGCAAGTATAATGACTACACTGACTCAACTACCATCAACACTGAAGCAAGTATAATGACTACACTGACTCAACTACCATCAACACTGAAACAAGTATAATAACTACACTGACTTAACTCCTCTCAATAACCACCACTTCAATAACCACTGCATCAGCAACCACCACCAACAACAACTACCACCATTAAGTCACCACCACCATCAACAACCACCATCATCAACAACCACTACCATCAATATCCACCACAATCAACCACCACCACCAACAGCTACCACCATCAACCACCACCATCCCAACAACCACCATACCATCATAACAACCACTACCATCAACTATCACCACAATCAACCACACACCACCATACACAACCACCTCATCAACCACCACCATCAATCACCATCATTAACAACCACCAGCATCAACCACGACCATCATCACCATCATCGACAACCATCATCAACCACCATCATCAACCACCAGCATCAACCATCATCAACCACCATCATCAACCACCATCCACCATCATCAACCACCAGCATCACCCACCATCATCAACCACCAGCATCAACCACTATCATTAACTACCAGCATCAACCTCCATCATCAACCACCAGCATCAACCTCCATCATCAACCACCAGCATCAACCTCCATCATCAACCACCAGCATCAACCATCATCATCAACCACCAGCATCAACCACCAGCATCAACCACCATCATCAACCACCAGCATCAACCTCCATCATCAACCACCATCATCAACCACCAGCATCAACCACCACATCAACCACCATCATCAACCACCAGCATCAACCACCAGC
Organism: Cherax destructor; assembly: GCA_009830355.1. Classification (NCBI taxonomy): domain Eukaryota; kingdom Metazoa; phylum Arthropoda; class Malacostraca; order Decapoda; family Parastacidae; genus Cherax; species Cherax destructor. Next base: position 191,944 of record WNWK01002449.1, on the reverse strand, counting down.
ATCAACCACCATCAACCTCCATCATCAACCACCATCATCAACCACCAGCATCAACCACCATCATCAACTACCACCATCAACCACCACCATCAACCACCACCATCAACCTCCGTTATCAACCACCACCATCAACCTCCATCATCAACCACCAGCATCAACAATCATCATCAACCACCACCATCAACCACCAGCATCAACCACCATCATCAACCTCCATCATCAACCATTATCCACCATCATCAACCACCATCATCAACCACCAGCATCAACCTCCATCATCAACCACCAGCATCAACCACAATCATCAACCACCAACATCAACCACAAGCATCAACCACTATCATCAACTTCCATCATCAACCACCATCATCAACTATTGCGCCCCCAGAATTGGGCCTCATTATATATATATACCTGTATGATTTATTACATAATATGGTACAAAAGATTTGAGAGATACATTGTTGATATAAAGATGGCATATACAGTACAGAGGTGAGAGATACATGTCTAGTACATATTGTTACATCTTTGTCACTGATTATAATGCGAAAATCTCATCCAGCTCTTCCGAGCTGGTGCGCGTGCCCAGAATACAGCATGCATTACCCTCTGAACAGCAGCGCTGAGTCGCTGGAACAGAAAACTAGCTGCCCTGGGATCCCTAGTTACCCTGTTGAGTCTTTTGCCCAGCTCCTTGAGGAACTTAGATGCACTCTTTCCCCATGAGCCAAGGGTCTCTGAGCCTATGGGAACAAACATATAATGATGGGCAAGTTCTCCATATTTTCTCGACTTCTGGGACTCCCTGAAGGTGGCAGCAGCCCTCCTTCCTCCCTGGTGTACTGGAGATAGGTATCAGCCAAGGTAGATGCACATGTGTAGTCCCACACCACCTGCTTGCCGTCTGTCCAGGCTTGAAGGGTGATACCATCTGGACGCTTTTGGTTGCCATCAGATCTGCATAGTTGGGGTGGTTCCCTTACTGCTGGGCATCCGGCTGTTGTGAGGCTCCTCTTGATAATGTTATTAACCTCTTCATGTCTTGCAATCTTTCCTCGGATTTACGACACACAAGACCATGGTACCCGAATCGGTCTGCTGCTTCACTGCCACAAATACACCTGTGTTCGGCGAGAATAGGGGCGGCAAGTCGAAGGGCAACACTAATGCGGATGGTCTGTGGGTCGAGGCGTGTGCCAAGGCTGGAGTTGGGAACAGCCAAAAGAAAGTCCCCTGTATGATATATTTTATGTATATTTTCCATTTTCTATAATTTTATATTGCTGATATTCGCGATAATAGCTAAATCGTTAATATGTTGCTTTATATTATTATTGGACATTATTTGACTTAGCTATATTTATTAGGTAGGATGTAACATTTTATACTGTGCTAAAGTGTGTCGTAGCTGCCTTGGAGTTAGCAAACTACCGTTTATCAGAGACTACGCTTGTGATACTGCCGGTGTCTAGTTGCTGGGAGGAGTCAGTCGCTGACCACACCTGAGCTGGGTGGTTGCTTCTCCTCCCTCTCTCTCTCTGGCCTGCTGACCATCGTCGAGTCAACACCTCACTCCTATTTCTGGCTTGTTTTCTCGCCATTTAGACTCTGTTTGGGTAGAGTATGTATTCGGTGGTGAGACGAAACATACTTCTCAGGACTCTGTGTAACTCTGTTCACAGAGGATAGACTAGACAGTGATTTTCGACGTTTTTCTGGGTTGTGTGTCACATTGACACTCTGATACAACTAAAGGTCTCTAGCTATAGCTCTGGACCTACTTCGATAAGGCATCTGTGCACCGCCACAGTCTGGGATTGTTTATGCTGAACCTAGCTTCAGTAGTAAAGGAATTTTGTGACTGTTTTGGAGGATCTACTGATGGTCCCCAGTTAGGGTCGATTTTCTGTCTCCTGGTTCCTGACGCTGTGTTGCTGTTGCTTGTTATATTGCTGTTCTGCGAATGGGTCATTTTACTGGTCAATCAAGCTGTTCTGATTGTCAGTTTGTTAGAGAAGCTAGCTTATGAGAAGTTCAGTCGGACACTGGTTGAGTCGAGTCTTAGAGTTACCGGGAGCTCACTCATACACACGTATATTATTATTTGTATATATTATTGTAATTACTGACATTGTACCTGATGGTACTTCAGAGTCATTTATATATATATATATATGCCCTCAGCACAGTCTTATTGTATATGAGAGCAGTGTAGGAGCTACCCTCCTAATTAACCTCCTAATTCATAACTTAATGAACATCCTTATCGTATGTATATATATTTACTTTGAAACCCTAGACACTAACTTGTTTAATTAACATATTAAATTTTATGCTTTGGTTAGTACCCTACTAGTTGTAATCCTCATGAAGCTTATTGAATATGCTGGATAACTGGACCAGGATACTGACTTTGTTGCAAAAGCCCAGTAACAGGCTGGATGCTAGAAGGGCTATCTTTCTAGTGTTCACTGGAGATGTCTATTGCTAACAGATATCGTGTCATTTTGTAACATCAACCATCATCATCAACCACCAGCATCAACCATCATCATCAACCACCAGCATCAACCATCATCATCAACCACCAGCATCAACCACCATCATCAACCACCAACCACCAGCATCAACCACCATCATCAACCACAAAGTGAGGAACCAATGAGGGCTCAGGTGTCATAGAGTTTACTTAAGAAAACAATCACAATCCTGAAGTATTTCCTAACTCAATCAAAACAATTAGAAGTGAGACATTGTAAAAGTGAATGAGGAGTCAGATACACAGATATACAAGATCATCCAGATCATCCAGCAAGATCATCAAGATCATCTAGCAAGATCATCAAGATCATCCAGCAAGATCATCAAGATCATCCAGCAAGATCATCAAGTAAGATCATCCAGATCATCCAGCAAGATCATCAAGATCATCCAGCAAGATCATCAAGTAAGATCATCAATATCATCCAGCAAGATCATCAAGATCATGCCTGTCACAGCTGCTGAACCATTATGACAGAATTACGGAGGCATTGGAGGACGACCAAAACGCAGATGTGATTTACACAGATTTTCCAAAGGCGTTTGACAAATGCGATCATGGAGTGATAGCGCACAAAATGAGGGCCATAGGCATTACGGGGAAGGTAGGCAGATGGATTTTTGAGTTCCTAACACAAAGAACACAAAAAGTACTAGTGAACAGGGCAAGATCTAGCATCAGCGAGGTCAAAAGCTCAGTGCCCCAAGGCACTGTCCTGGCACCTCTGCTGTTTCTCATCCTCATAGCAGACATAGATAAAAACACCCAGCACACTTTTGTATCATCATTTGCAGATGACACTAAAATAAGCATGAAAGTCACTACGGTAGAGGACACTGAAAAATTACAGGAGGACATAAGCAAGGTCTTCCAATGGGCAGTGGAGAACAACATGACGTTCAATGGTGATAAGTTCAGCTGTTAGGTATGGAAAAAATGAAGAACTCAAAAGGAACACTATATACAAAACGCAAGAGGGTCACCACATAGAACGAAAGGAACACGTAAAGGACTTGGGAATAATTATGTCTGCTGATCTGTCTTTTAAAGACCATAACAAGACAAAGATCACAACAGCCAGGAAGATGACGGGGTGGGTATTGAGAACTTTCAAAACAAGGGAAATAATGCCGATGGTGACACTATTCAAATCGCTAGTGCTCCCTCACTTAGAATACTGCTCAGTGCTGACGGCCCCGTTCAGGGCAGGAGAAATAGCAGAGCTGGAACAAATCCAGAGATCGTTTACGGCTCACATTGAGCCATTGAAACATCTAAATTATTGGGAACGCCTTCAAGTCTTGAACATGTACTCATTGGAGCGGAGGAGAGAGAGATACATGATAATATATACTTGGAAAGTACTTGAGGGCCTGGTCCCAAATTTGCACACTGCCATAACAACATACTGGAGTGAGAGATATGGGAGAAAGTGTAAAATAAACCCAGTGAGGAGCAGGGGTGCGGTGGGGACAATACGGGAGCACTGTATTAACATCCGGGGTCCCAGACTATTCAACATCTTACCAGAAGATATCAGAAACACGGCTGGAACCAGTGTAGAAGCCTTCAAGAGGAAACTGGACAAATATCTTCACCAGGTGCCAGATCAACCAGGCTGTGATGGATATGTGGGGCAGCGGGCCTCCAGCAGCAACAGCCTGGTTGACCAGGCAAGCACCAGACGAGCCTGGCCCATGGCCGGGCTCAGAGAGTAGATACTCTCGAAACTCTTCAAAGGTATATCAAAGGTATCCAGCAAGATCATCAAGATCATCCAGCAAGATCATCAAGATCATCCAGCAAGATCATCAATATCATCTAGCAAGATCATCCAGCAAGATTATCAAGATCATCCTGCAAGAGTTGATGAATATGACGATGATGTAAGTTCATTTAGATACAGATACACATAAGTACAATTATCATACATAGTGTTAATTACCCAGGATAACCCAAAAACAATAATAATAATAATAATATCTTTATTTACTACCAGTACATGTACAAGGTATACAGACCATAGCTGACATCAATGACACTACTATATAGAAAGACCCTTGTTATGCTGAGCATTTCCCGCAAATTAGGTCAGTTTTTGTCCCAGGATGCGACCCACACCAGTCCAGTAACACTCGGGTACCCATTATTGCTGATGGGTGAAGATGGACAGCCGGTGTAAGGAAACACGCCCAATGTTTCCACTCCTTTGCCGGGAATCGAACCCGGACCCTCACCGTGTGAAGCCAGAGCTTTTACCACCAGGCCACGGGGCACCGTGAAGTCAAAGTGACTTATTTCCACTGGGGTCCTAGACTGCCTCTGATCAACAGTGATTTCAAGTGACGTCAATAGGAACACTAAGGTTCAGTCACTACCATCAAGTGAAGACATTTACCAGTGATACAACAAACCTCAGCGCTAATGAGAGGCTGACGGAAGTCAGTACCAGAGAGCGCAAATACGCTGGCTAGTGTCGGAGGTGACGAGCTGCTAGACAAGGAATATTTCACAAAATAGCAGTCACACACACACACACACACACACACACACACACACGCTGGTGCCCTCTACCAGTGTTCAAGGTAAACTGCAATATTATTATCATTCAGTAAATGGGAGCGTTGGTGGCCCGGTCAAAACACTGGGATGGTTAGAGATGTGGGTAGAGAGGTGACCCTCTCGCAATATTCAGTACTACACAACACTCACACACACACACACACACACACACACACACACACACACACACACACACACGAGGCATTAAACTACAGACCTGTGTCACTGACGTGTATAGTATGCAAAGTCATGGAGAAGATCATCATGAGGAGAGTGGTGGAGCACCTAGAAAGACACAAGCTTATAAACGACAACCAGCATGGTTTCAGGGAAGGAAAATCCTGTGTCACAAACCTACTGGAGTTTTATGACAAGGTAACAGAAGTAAGACACGAGAGAGAGAGGGGTGGATAGACTGCATTTTTTTGGACTGCAAGAAGGCGTTCGACACAGTTCCTCACAAGAGGTTAATGCAAAAGCTAGAGGATCAGGCACACGTAACAGGAAAGGCACTGCAATGGATCAGAGAATATCTGACAGGGAGGCAACAACGAGTCATGGTACTTGACGAGATGTCAGAGTGAGCACCTGTGACGAGTGGAGTTCCACAAGGGTCAGTCATAGGACCTGTACTGTTTTTGGTATATGTGAATGACATAACGGAAGGGATAGACTCAGAAGTGTCCCTGTTTGCAGATGATGTGACGTTAATGAGAAGAATCAAATCAGTCGAGGATCAGGCAGGACTACAAAGAGACCTGGACAGGCTACAAGCCTGGTCCAGTAACTGGCTCCTGCCAAATGAAAAGTCATGAATATCGGGGAAGGGCAAAGAAGACCGCAGACAGAGTATAGTCTAGGTGGCCAAAGACTGCAAACCTCACTCAAAGAAAAAGATCTTGGGGTGAGTATAATACCGAGCACATCTCCTGAGGCACACAGCAATCAGATAACTGCTGCAGCATACGGGCGTCTGGCAAACCTAAGAATAGCGTTCCAATACCTCACTAAGGAATCATTCAAGACTCTGTACACCATATACGTCAGGCCCATACTGGAGTATGCAGCACCAGTCTGGAACCCACATCTGGTCAAGCACGTCAAGAAATTAGAGAAAGTGCAAAGGTTTGCAACAAGACTAGTCCCAGAGCTAAGGGGATTGTCCTACGAAGAAAGGTTAAGGGAAATCGGCCTGACGACACTAGAGGACAGGAGGGTTAGGGAAGACATGATAACGACATATAAAATACAGCGAGGAATAAATAAGGTGGACAGAGACAAGATGTTCCAGAGAGGGGACACAGAAACTAGGGGTCACAATTGGAAGTTGAAGACTCCTATGAGTCAAAGGGATGTTAGGAAGTATTTCTTCAGTCATAGAGTTGTCAGGAAGTGGAATAGTCTAGAAAGCGACGTAGTGGAGGCAGGAACCATACATAGTTTTAAGACTAGGTTTGATAAAGCTCATGGAGCAGGGAGAGAGAGGACCTAGTAGCAATCAGTGAAGAGGCGGGGCCAGGAGCTATGACTCGACCCCTGCAACCACAAATAGGTGAGTACAAATAGGTGAGTACACACACACACAGCTCCCGGTGGCCTAGTGGTAATGCTCTCGCTTCACGCACGGAGGGCCCGGGTTCTATTCCCGGCGGGGCGGAAACATTTCGAAGTGTTTCCTTACACACACACACATACAACAGGCCTAGTGTCAAATCGACATGTGCCTAGGACAAAATGGTAACTAACTAACACACACACACACACACACACACACACACACACGCTGGTGCCCTCTACCAGTGTTCAAGGTAAACTGCAATAGTATTATCATTCATGATTTTTGCGAAAGTAAATGGGAGTGTTGGTGGCCCTGTCAAAACACTGGGATGGTTAGAGAGGTGGGTAGAGAGGTGACCCTCTCGCAATATTCAGTACTACACAACACACACACACACACACACACACACACACACACACACACACACACACACCACACACACACACACACACACACACACACACAAGCACACACACACACAAACACACACACACACACACACACACAATAATGTACGTACAAATGTGAGAACTACCATCAACATCTACCACCATCAACCACCACCACCATCAACCACCACCACCATCAACCACCTCCACCATCATCCACCTCCACCATCAACAACTACCACCATCAACCACCACCACCATCAACCACCATCAACCACCACCACCATCAACCACCTCCACCAACAATAACTACCATCATCAACCACCACCACCATCAACTACCACCACCATCAACAACTACCATCAACCACCACCACCATCAACCACCACCACCATCAACAACCACCACCATCAACAACCACCACCATCAACAACTACCATCCTCAACAATCATCACCATCAACAAGCAGCACCATCAACAAGCAGCACCATCAAGAACCATCACCATCAACAAGCAGCACCATCAACAAGCAGCACCATCAACAAGCAGCACCATCAACAAGCAGCGCCACCATCAACAAGCAGCGCCACCATCAACAAGCAGCGCCATCATCAACAAGCAGCGCCATCCTCAACAAGCAGCGCCACCATCAACAAGCAACGCCATCAACAAGTAGCGCCACCATCAACAAGCAGCACCACCATCAACAAGCAGCGCCACCATCAACAAGCAGCGCCACCATCAACAAGCAGTGCCATCATCAACAAGCAGCGCCACCATCAACAAGCAGCGCCACCATCAACAATCACCATCATCAACAAGCAGCGCCATCAACAAGCAACACAATCAACAAGCAGCGCCACCATCAACAAGCAGCGCCACCATCAACAAGCAGCGCCACCATCAACAAGCACCATCATCAACAAGCAGCGCCATCAACAAGCATCACCATCAACAAGCAGCGCCACCATCAACAAGCAGCGCCATCATCAACAAGCAGCACCATCATCAACAAGAAGCACCACCATCAACAAGCAGCGCCACCATCAACAAGCACCATCATCAACAAGCAGCGCTACCATCAACAAGCAGCGCCACCATCAACAAGCAGCACCATCATCAACAAGCAGCGCCACCATCAACAAGCAGCGACACCATCAACAAGCAGCGCCATCATCAACAAGCAGCGCCATCATCAACAAGCAGCGCCATCATCAACAAGCAGCGCCACCATCAACAAGCAGCGCCACCATCAACAAGCAGCATCATCAACAAGCAGCGCCACCATCAACAAGCAGCGCCATCATCAACAAGCAGCACCATCAGCAAGCAGCGCCATCATCAACAAGCAGCGCCACCATCAACAAGCACCATCATCAACAAGCAGCGTTACCATCAACAAGCAGCGCCACCATCAACAATCACCATCATCAACAAGCAGCGCCATCAACAAGCAGCACAATCAACAAGCAGCGCCACCATCAACAAGCAGCGACACCATCAACAAGCAGCGCCACCATCAACAAGCACCATCATCAACAAGCAGCGCCATCAACAAGCAGCAACATCAACAAGCAGCGCCACCATCAACAAGCAGCGCCATCATCAACAAGCAGCACCATCATCAACAAGCAGCGCCATCATCAACAAGCAGCGCCACCATCAACAAGCACCATCATCAACAAGCAGCGCCACCATCAACAAGCAGCGCCACCATCAACAAGCAGCGCCACCATCAACAAGCAGCGCCACCATCAACAAGCATCATCATCAACAAGCAGCACTACCATCAACAAGCAGCGCCACCATCAACAAGCAGCGCCATCATCAACAAGCAGTGCCATCCTCAACCAGCAGCGCCACCATCAACAAGTAGCGCCACCATCAACAAGCAGCGCCACCATCAACAAGCAGCGCCATCAACAAGCAACTCCATCATCAACAAGCAACGCCACCATCAACAAGCAGCGCCACATTCAACAAGCAGCGCCACCATCAACAAGCAACGCCACCATCAACAAGCAACGCCACCATCAACAAGCACTATCATCAACAAGCAGCACCATCATCAACAAGCAGCGCCACCATCAACAAGCAGCGCCACCATCAACAAGCAGCGCCACCATCAACAAGCAACGCCATCATCAACAAGCAACGCCATCATCAACAAGCAACGCCACTCAACAACAGCGCCACATCAACAATCAGCGCCACCATCAACAAGCAACGCCACCATCAACAAGCAACGCCACTATCAACAAGCACCATCATCAACAAGCAGCGCCACCATCAACAAGCAACGCCATCATTAACAAGCAACGCCATCATCAACAAGCAGCGAAACCATCAACAAGCTCCATCATCAACAAGCAGCGCCACCATCAACAAGCAGCGCCATCATCAACAAGCAGCGCCACCATCAACAAGCAGCGCCACCATCAACAAGCAACGCCACCATCAACAAGCAACGCCACCATCAACAAGCACCATCATCAACAAGCAGCACCACCATCAACAAGCAACGCCACCATCAACAAGCAGCGCCATAAACAAGCAACGTCACCATCAACAAGCAGCGCCACCATCAACAAGCAACGCCATCATTAACAAGCAGCGCCACCATCAACAAGCAACGCCACCATTAACAAGCAACGCCACCATCAACAAGTAGCGCCACCATCAACAAGCAGCGCCATAAACAAGCAACGTCACCATCAACAAGCAGCGCCACCATCAACAAGCAACGCCACCATCAACAAGCAACGCCACCATCAACAAGCACCATCATCAACAAGCAGCACCACCATCAACAAGCAACGCCACCATCAACAAGTAGCGCCACCATCAACAAGCAGCGCCATCAACAAGCAGCGCCACCATCAACAAGCAACGCCACCATCAACAAGCAACGCCACCATCAACAAGCACCATCATCAACAAGCAGCACCACCATCAACAAGCAACGCCACCATCAACAAGTAGCGCCACCATCAACAAGCAGCGCCATCAACAAGCAACGCCACCATCAACAAGCAACGCCATCATCAACAAGCAACGCCTCGCCCCACAGCGTCAGGTTGGGCTGGTCATAACTCTGGCTCCCTGATATAACATTTCCTGTGTCTGGCCGCACTTTATCGCAGCTCCACTTTCCACCAGAGGTGACAAAGGCCAAGCATTGCAGTGACGACCCTTACTTCCCCCCATCCACCCCTCCTGCCCTACCTCCATCTTCCCCTACTGTCCTATCCCCAAACTTTCCTGCTATCCAACCCCCATCTGTCCTAGCCACACTTCTGCATCCTACACTCCTGTACCAACAATATCCTTGATCTGGTGGTGGAACTTAAGCAGCTTCAAGAAGTTAGACTAAAGATGTTAACTACCCTCGAGGAGAGATACTTTTAAACTTTAAAGACAAGCTCATTCTTCTAGGTGTTTTTCCCCTCTTTCCCTTTTTTTAGCCTAAATAGTAGAATTTTTTTTTCCATTTAAATTTTGTTCTGTGTATAATGGAAAGATGCCAGCTGCCTGGCACTCTCTTGGCTCTCCATCTTACAATAGGAAGACCTTGAAAACACATCTATGAACTGTTTGTATCAGCGACACTAACCATGCCCCAGAGGCTGCCATAATACATCTATTCTCATACCACACAGCGATAGATATCATGCTAGTTGGCTCGTGAAAGTACCATTAGAAGCTGCCTTCTGGCACCATCAACAAGCACTGTATGTGCACAACTCGCAGCATTCCTTGTTATTCACCATCACCATTACAAGAAAGGTCGCCGATGGTGACCTGGGACCTAACAGCAAGTTTTAATAAATCTGGCTTAGGTACGTATGGTGCCCATAGCCTTAACTAAAACTTTAAATAAATTCGACTTGGATAATTTTTGGGAGCCATTGTGGTGGTGGTGAAGTGAGCACACCAGTGTTGGTTCCCAGAAAGGTTTGTACTGCTGGGCACCTAGGTGCTGGAAACGGGATTTTATGAAGTGTTCACCTGCCCCTCCCAAGTGAGATCCAACTGTGTTCACCTGCCCCTTCAAGAGTGTTCTCCCAGGTGAGCTCCACCTGTGTTCACCAGCCCCTTCAAGAGTGTTCTTCCAGGTGAGCTCCACCTGTGTTAACCTTCCCCTTCAAGAGTGTTCTCCCAGGTGAGCTCCACCTGTGTTAACCTGCCCCTTCAAGAGTGTTCTCCCAGGTGAGCTCCACCTGTGTTCACCTGCCCCTTCAAGAGTGTTCTCCCAGGTGAGCTCCACCTGTGTTAACCTCCCCTTTCAAGAGTGTTCTCCCAGGTGAGCTCCACCTGTGTTCACCTGCCCCTTTAAGAGTGTTCTCCCAGGTGAGCTCCACTTGTGTTCACCTGCCCCTTCAAGAGTGTTCTCCCAGGTGAGCTCCACCTGTGTTCACCTGCCCTTTCAAGAGTGTTCTCCCAGGTGAGCTCCAACTGTGTTCACCTGCCCCTTCAAGAATGTTCTCCCAGGTGAGCTCCACCTGTGTTCACCTGCCCCTTCAAGAGTGTTCTCCCAGGTGAGCTCCACCTGTGTTCACCTGCCCCTTCAAGAGTGTTCTCCCAGGTGAGCTCCACCTGTGTTCACCTGCCCCTTCAAGAGTGTTCTCTCAGGTGAGCTCCACCTGTGTTAACCTGCCCCTTCAAGAGTGTTCTCCCAGGTGAGCTCCACCTGTGTTCACCTGCCCCTTCAAGAGTGTTCTCCCAGGTGAGCTCCACCTCCCTCAATGCTCATTTTAAGATATTATGTTATTAAATAAATAACAGTGTAGAAAAAAAGGTATAATTACGGAATATATTCTGAGTATCATTTAAAATATTTATAATATTTACCACTAAATAGTTCTGGACTCCTTGTTAAATCTCTTGTAACACTTTCCCTTATGTACTTTTTGTGTTGTTTCTGCAACACCAGCAGTCGTCGGCCATGATGTTGACAATATGTTACCTTGGTACCTTCTCTCCATCCGTTTCCTTCCGAGGCAGAGTGACCCGATGAAGAAACACTGTCATCATCACTCACTCCATCACTGTTTTGCCAGAGGGGTGCCAATACTACAGTTCAAAAACTGCACCATATTTCCACCCCTCCTTCAGAGTACATGCACTCTGTTTCCCCACCTCCAGCACTCAGGTCCTCTATATCCTGGCGAAGCCCTCACCTTGCTCTTCACTCAACTCTCCCAGATTTTCCGAAAATTATCATCCAATAAATGCACTTTGAGATTCATAATACATCCAAAGCTCTTAGGGAGCACGTAAGTACCCACGTCTTCTAATAACATGCTCATTTCTCTACTATAATCTACCTTGTTCATAATTACTTTCGCATTTGCTTTATCTGTTTCGTAAGGTGAAGTTCAGGATCTTTCCTTAATTCATGGTGTAACTTATCAAATCTTTGAGGAGAATTGTGTTGCAGAGGTCAGAGCTTTGCAGAGGTCTGAACTTCGTAATTGCAACACAATTGTCCTCAAAGATTTCTTAAGTTATACCATGAATTAAGGAAAGATCCTGGACTTCACCTTTCGAAACAAAGCAAATGCGATCGTAATTATGGACAAGGTAGATTACAATGGAAAAATGAGGATATTATTAGAAGACAGGGGAACTTAGTGCCTCTTAAGCTCTTCCAGCATCCTGTTCACAATTTCTTTGTAGTTTGTGTCCTTGTAATTATTTAAGAACTTTCACGACAAATCTGAAGGCAGTCCATGCCTCTTCTTTTTCTAACATCAAGCAGAGAGGTTTTAAAAATTCTTATCCTGAAGAAGTTCCCTTATATCTGGGCCGGGAGATACGTCTTCTTTGAGCTCGCCATCCGAAATACCTGGAAACTTCTGGGAACTTCCTGGAAACTTCCATCTCATGGTAAACCTTTAGAATAATTGCTTTATAAGCAATTATTTTAAAGGTTTCTATGTAGTGTCTCGTACAATATTCTTCATCCCTAGTGTAAGTCTACTCCCGCTTGTCTATTATTTCTGGGACGAGTAGACTCTTGCATCGGTTATCCCATTCACACAAGAAACATGGAAATTTGTGTATCCCAAGTGTTGTCCAAGCAACATACAGTCTTTTTTATACTAGGACACTTTGAAGGGAATGTTTTCTTGTGTGCAGCTTATAGCAAGATAAGACACAGATGCAACAATTGGGTATCGTAACTGCCAAAACAAGTTAGACTTGTGTCACATTCATCAACTTCACTTTCCATGTTAGGATAACTTGTGGCACATCATAGGCTTCAAAAATGGCTTTATAATGGTGAGTCTGTAAAGACTTTGTTGACTTTTAATGGATAGTTCTTATAGCATGTTACACTAATAATCCGCACACAGGAGAGAGAACTTAATGACGACTTTCCGGTCCGACTTGAACTATTTACAAGTCACACTGACTTGTAAATAGTCCAGGTCGTATTATTTGCGTATGTGCGGCTTATCTGCGTATTATTGTTCCAGTCACGGTCTTGTACCTTTTTGTTCACTATAGCAAAGTTATTATCATTTACTGTAACTGCTGTTTTAAGTATCGACTGTGTAACTTTGCCAGTTACACAATATATTGTAAATATTGAAAAAATAAGCGTTTTAACTTGGAGAGCATTGAATGATGTATGAGGCGTGGTGCCCTCAACCTCCCTCAACCTCCCTCAACCTCCCTCAACCTCCCTCAACCTCACCCGTCCTGCTTAACTTAATCACAAACTTTTCAAGTTATATTGAATATTGTATAAATTTAATCACACAACAAACAATATTTGTCCTCCAGTTTTGGTACTTTTTTCTTCTCGAAATTAAAATGTTTCATAATTTGTCAGACATGAGTAACTTAGTTACGATGTAACTAAGTACTTCCTTATACACCCGAATTACTTCCCTATACACCCGAATTACTTCCCTATACTCCAGAAGTACTTCCTTATACACCCGAATTACTTCCCTATACACCCGAATTACTTCCCTATACTCCAGAAGTACTTCCTTATACACCCGAATTACTTCCCTATACTCCAGAAGTACTTCCTTATACACCCGAATTACTTCCCTATACACCCGAATTTCTTCACTATACTCCAGAAGTACTTCCCTATACACCCGAATTACTTCCCTATACACCCGAATTACTTCAATATACACCCGAATTACTTCCCTACACACCCAAATTACTTCCCTATACACCCGAACTACTTCCCTAACACCAGAATTGCGACATAACACTTCAAATATATCAAAAACCTCGGAAGTACTGCTATCCCTGACTTAGAATTATTTCTAAAAAATAATTAAAGAGAGTAGTTAAAGCGAGGCAATACAGAGCCTTTGATGCGCCCGCGCCTCTCTATACACAAACTCAATTAAAAGAAGAACCTGAAGTATGGAACAGCTTTTTAATAGCAGTAAAAAAATCTTTGCAGTCATTAAAATTAATGAACTTCTTAAAGAAGCCAGCCAAGAAGTGTCGTATACAATTATTTCCCAACAGCAGAACCATTATCACTACATATATATATATATATATATATATATATATATATATATATATATATATATATATATATATATATATATATATATATAGCAAGACACACTATGAAAAATAGAGAATTCAAGGCTTTCGTGACTACTCATTATCAAGAACTATACAGGAAACATGACAAGAAGGGCTTATATAAGGGGCTTATATAAAGTCTCGCCCTTATATAAGCCCTTCTTGTCATGTTTCCTGTTATAGTTCCTTGATAATGTGAGTAGTCACGAAAGCGCTTGAATTCCTCTATTTTTTCATAGTGGTTGTCTTGCATATTTTGATATCACCTGTTTACTGTGATTTTTTTGCACATATATATATATATATATATATATATATATATATATATATATATATATATATATATATATATATATATATATGTCGTGCCGATTAGGTAAAACTGGTCAATTAGCAAGAACTCATCTAAAATTAAGTCCTTTCTAAAATTTTCTCTTATACGTTTAAAGATATATTTTTTCATTTATGTTAATGTAAGAATTTATAATTTTGTACCAAGAGAAACTTTGAAAACCTACCTAACCTTATTACAAAGAGCGGAATTTAATTTAACCTAACCCAACTATATATATTTTAGATACGTTAACAATAATTAATACTAAACAAACACAATGAAATATATTTTTTTCTTTAGGTTCAGAATGATTTTTCAGTGAAATTATTGCATACACAATTTTACTTGTCTTATATAAGATAGGTTGCTATTTAAGCCAAAATAGCAAGTTTTACCTAATCGGCACGACATATATATATATAAACCACAAACATGGATACCTTAGCACAATATATCAAAGATTATGGATCTCCTCCAGGTCCTCTGAGGCTGGACGCAAGCCAAGTACGTAGCAAGCATTTCCCCTCTGGATGGCTACGCTGAGGCGCTGCAACATGAAAGTGGCAGCCCTCGGGTCCCTGGTGGTGTCAATGAGTCTAGAAGCTAGTTCTTTGTATAAATGTGTGGCGTTTTTTACCCATTATTCCAAGGTTTCTTATCTCACTGAGACAAATTGATACTGATGGCTTATATCTCTGTACTTGCTGCTGATCTTGTTCTCTTCCCTGTGTTCCGCAGGTCCTCCCTGTTGCCCATCACTGTGACTGATGTCAGTGTCAGTCAGCAGGTCCTCCCTGTTGCCCATCACTGTGATGGATGTCAGTGTCAGTCAGCAGGTCCTCCCTGTTGCCCATCACTGTGACTGATGTCAGTGTCAGTCAGCAGGTCCTCCCTGTTGCCCATCACTGTGACGGATGTCAGTGTCAGTCAGCAGGTATAGTCCCATGCTAAAAGCTTGCCATTCTTCCAAGGATAGATTGTGATCCCGTCGGGGAGGTTTGCGGGTTTGTGAGTATTGTTGGATGCAAGGGAATGGAAGTTGGGCAAGAGGAATACAATCGTGCTGCTCCAGCGACCAGGTCAAGAAGAATTCAATTAGAAATTCTAAAACTTGAAAATTTGCTAGAGTGGCGTCATGACTTTCTTCTATATTTAAGTTTTAACTCCCCGCTCACCTTCGTAACAATATCAATTATTTCGTACAGTTTACTGGTTCATAAATAATAAAGTTGAGACAAGAGCTAGACCTTAACACTGTATTGTTAACAGATCTGTATAGAATTTAGTAGTTGGTTCAGAGTCAAGGGCTTCTTAACCCTCCCAGTGAACCTTAAAAACTTCTCTGACATTTCCTTAATGTGACCTTCAGGGCCAAGTGTGTAGAGCAGCGGGTTGACTTTCAGTCTTCCCTTAGTTCCAGACCCCCCTGTCTCTCTCTCTCTCAGTCTGTTTCTCTGTCTCTGTCTGTCTCTCTGTCTCTGTCTGTCTCTCTGTCTTTCTGTATATCCGTCTGTCTCTCTGTCTTTCTGTATATCCGTCTGTCTCCGTCTGTCTGTCTGTCTCTGTCTGTCTCTCTGTCTTTCTCTGTCTCCGTCTGTCTGTCTGTCTCTCTGTCTCCGTCTGTCTGTCTGTCTCTGTCTGTCTCTCCGTCTCTGTCTGTCTCTCTGGTTTTCTGTATATCCGTCTGTCTCCGTCTGTCTGTCTGTCTCTCTGTCTTTCTGTATATCCGTCTGTCTCCGTCTGTCTGTCTGTCTCTGTCTGTCTCTCTGTCTTTCTCTGTCTCCGTCTGTCTGTCTGTCTCTCTGTCTCCGTCTGTCTGTCTGTCTCTGTCTGTCTCTCTGTCTTTCTCTGTCTCCGTCTGTCTGTATATCTGTCAGTCTCCTTCTGTCTGTCTGTCTCTCTGTCTCTGTCTGTCTGTCTGTCTCTCTGTCTCCGTCTGTCTGTCTGTCTCAACACCTACAATAAGCAACACTTCAGAAAACAATCTTGTAATTCTTACAATACAATTAAGCTACTAGAGTATAATGTCCGACGATCAACTTTAATACCAAGATTTACTGTCACTAAATAAAGGATTTAATTCTCCTCACTCAGACTCTTCATTGTTTTTATTGCATGTTTTCCTTATTAATTCTTCTAGGTTGGTTAACTGGGTTTGAAACCTATCTACTTTACGAGGGTTAAAGGATATATACAAAAGATGTGTATTTCAGTCTATACACACTAAGTTTACTCAAAGCTTAATTTTAGGCAATAAAGTAATTTTGGATGTAAACAGATACCATGAAGCCTTGATGACTATCGTGTAGTTGATAGACTTCAAACCCCATGAACAAGGAGGGTCATTAACTCTGACACTGTAACATCACAATCACACTGTAACATCACCATCACACTGTAACATCACCATCACACTGTTACATCACCATCACACTGTAACATCACCATCACACTGTTACATCACCATTACACTGTTACATCACCATCACACTGTAACATCACTATCACACTGTAACATCACCATCACACTGTAACATCACCATTACACTGTTACATCACCATTACACTGTTACATCACCATCACACTGTAACATCACCATCACACTGTAACATCACCATCACACTGTAACATCACCATCACACTGTAACATCACCATCACACTGTAACATCACCATTACACTGTAACATCACCATCACACTGTTACATCACCATTACACTGTTACATTACCCTCACACTGTAACATCACCATCACACTGTAACATCACCATCACACTGTAACATCACCATCACACTGTAACATCACCATCACACTGTAACATCACCATCACACTGTTACATCACCATCACACTGTAACATCACCAATACACTGTAACATCACCATCACACTGTAACATCACAATCACACTGTAACATCACCATCACACTGTAACATCACCATCACACTGTTACATCACCATCACACTGTTACATCACCATTACACTGTAACATCACCATCACACTGTACCATCACCATCACACTGTAACATCACCATTACACTGTTACATCACCATTACACTGTTACATCACCATCACACTGTTACATCACCATCACACTGTTACATCACCATTACACTGTAACATCACCATCACACTGTTACATCACCATCACACTGTAACATCACCATCACACTGTTACATCACCATCACACTGTTACATCACCATCACACTGTTACATCACCATCACATCACCATCACACTGTTACTTCACCATCACACTGTAACATCACCATTACACTGTTACTTCACCATCACACTGTTACATCACCATCACATCACCATCACATCACCATCACACTGTTACTTCACCAACACACTGTTACATCTTCATCACACTGTAACATCACCATCACACTGTAACATCACCATTACACTGTTACATCACCATCACACTGTTACATCACCATCACATCACCATCACACTGTTACTTCACCATCACACTGTTACATCACCATTACACTGTAACATCACCATCACACTGTTACATCACCATCACACTGTAACATCACCATCACACTGTTACATCACCATCACACTGTAACATCACCATCACACTGTTACATCACCATCACATCACCATCACACTGTTACTTCACCATCACACTGTAACATCACCATCACACTGTAACATCACCATCACACTGTTACATCACCATCACACTGTAACATCACCATCACACTGTTACATCACCATCACATTGTTACATCACCATCACACTGTTACTTCACCATCACACTGTTACATCACCATCACACTGTTACATCACCATCACACTGTTACATCACCATCACACTGTTACATCACCATCACACTGTTACATCACCATCACACTGTTACTTCACCATCACACTGTTACATCACCATCACACTGTTACTTCACCATCACACTGTTACATCACTATCACACTGTTACATCACCATCACACTGTTACATCACCATCACACTGTTACATCACCATCACATCACCATCACACTGTTACTTCACCATCACACTGTTACTTCACCATCACACTGTTACTTCACCATCACACTGTTACATCAACATCACACTGTTACTTCACCATCACACTGTTACATCACCATCACACTGTTACATCACCATCACACTGTTACATCACCATCACACTGTTACTTCACCATCACACTGTTACATCACCATCACACTGTTACTTCACCATCACACTGTTACATCACCATCACACTGTTACATCACCATCACACTGTTACATCACCATCACACTGTTACATCACCATCACACTGTTACATCACCATCACACTGTTACATCACCATCACACTGTTACATCACCATCACACTGTTACTTCACTATCACACTGTTACATCACCATCACACTGTTACTTCACCATCACACTGTTACATCACCATCACACTGTTACTTCACCATCACACTGTTACTTCACCATCACACTGTTACATCACCATCACACTGTTACATCACCATCACACTGTTACATCACCATCACACTGTTACATCACCATCACACTGTAACATCACCATCACACTGTTACATCACCATCACACTGTAACATCACCATCACACTGTTACATCACCATCACATGAATGGTATACAATACCCACAAGAGACATGTGCAACATCTGGGTATCTTTAATGTAGATGTTTCGCCCTCCAGTGGCTTTATCAATACAAATTCTAGGACATAATTTGTATATAGTTCTACTGTCTTCAAATTACGTATGTCGTAGAATTTAAACTGATAAAGCCACTGGAGGACGAAACATCTACATTAAATATACCCACTGTTGACAGCAACAGTGTTAGAAGTGTATGCAGTCATGTCTTTTTCCTTCTGGTAGTTGCATGAAGACAATGTGACATGAGAAGTCCCACAGGAAAGTCATGTTTATCACGGTGGGGATAAATATATTGCAATAAAGTGCTAAAGAGGCTTCAGGAAGAGAAGAAAATTGATTAGATTGGTTAATGGGGTTGAAGTCTATCTACTACACGAGGGTCATTGATGTTGCATGTCACCTGCTCACCACAGGTCAAGAATACTTTAATACCTAAAATATTGATCACAATGAACTCCACAGTGTATATACACTGAGAGATATACACTTGATGTATATATCCTGTTCCACTTTATTATTTCTGTATACTCCTAAAGCTCTAAACCTGTATGACTCATACAGCAGCTGTGGAATGGGAAGTAAGCAGGTTGGACACATGGACGAGGAGGGTAACTCCAGTTTCTTGGATCAAGAGAGCAAATTTAAAAGTTTTCTCCCACAAAACATCGCCAAACGTGAGTCAGGAGGCTCGATCCTCCGTCGTCCCAGACGGGAGATAAAGAGTTAGACAGGTGCAACACCTGTCTCTCTTTATTTCAAAACATTTCCCTACTCACTGTCTTCAATAATTTGATAGTAAAATATAACATAAAGACAGTGGAAGACAAGGTAATCAGTCCCTCACCCATGTACACCTATACACAGAGGACAGCAAAGATATGAGGTAATCAGTCCCTGAGCTTAAGAAGCCTGTGTTCTGTGCCTCAGTCATGAAGTACAACAACACGCGGACAAAAAAGTCTTTTCAAAATCCCTTCAAAGTTTCCCATGACTTACTAATCAATCCAGTAAAAAAAATCCCCAGACAGTTTATTCATTTAAAGACAAAATATAACATTATTGTGTAGTAACAAGGCATTGTCTTTATTGTCTATAATTGTGTTCATAAACCTGGTTTATTCTGAAGTAAAGACCCTTATTTTTTATGTAATGGAATAGAAAGGTAACTTATTTACACCTGGTTTGTTTTTATATTTTACATCAGTGAATTTATAGACGAAGATCTTGAAAACTTATTATAAAATTGTGAATCCGAACAAACTTAGAGACACGATACTATGTGCAGTGACGGCACTGCATCTAGACACTGTCACTGTGTGTTGCAGTGACGGCACTGCATCTAGACACTGTCACTGTGTGTTGCAGTGATGGCACTGCTTCTAGACACTGTCAATGTGTGTTGCAGTGACGGCACTGTATCTAGACACTGTCACTGTGTGTTGCAGTGATGGCACTGCAACTAGACACTGTCACTGTGTGTTGCAGTGACGGCACTGCATCTAGACACTGTCACTGTGTGCTGCAGTGACGGCACTGCATCTAGACACTGTCACTGTGTGCTGCAGTGACGGCACTGCATCTAGACACTGTCACTGTGTGTTGCAGTGATGGCACTGCATCTAGACACTGTCACTGTGTGTTGCAGTGACGGCACTGCATCTAGACACTGTCACTGTGTGCTGCAGTGACGGCACTGCTTCTAGACACTGTCACTGTGTGTTGCAGTGATGGCAATGCATCTAGACACTGTCACTGTGTGTTGCAGTGATGGCACTGCATCTAGACACTGTCACTGTGTGTTGCAGTGACGGCACTGCATCTAGACACTGTCACTGTGTGCTGTAGTGACGGCACTGCATCTAGACACTGTCAATGTGTGTTGCAGTGACGGCACTGCATCTAGACACTGTCACTGTGTGCTGCAGTGACGGCACTGCTTCTAGACACTGTCACTGTGTGTTGCAGTGATGGCAATGCATCTAGACACTGTCACTGTGTGTTGCAGTGATGGCACTGCATCTAGACACTGTCACTGTGTGTTGCAGTGACGGCACTGCATCTAGACACTGTCACTGTGTGCTGTAGTGACGGCACTGCATCTAGACACTGTCAATGTGTGTTGCAGTGACGGCACTGCATCTAGACACTGGCACTGTGTGTTGCAGTGATGGCAATGCATCTAGACACTGTCACTGTGTGTTGCAGTGACGGCACTGCATCTAGACACTGTCACTGTGTGTTGCAGTGACGGCACTGCATCTAGACACTGTCACTGTGTGTTGCAGTGATGGCACTGCATCTAGACACTGTCACTGTGTGTTGCAGTGACGGCACTGCATCTAGACACTGTAACTGTGTGTTGCAGTGATGGCACTGCATCTAGACACTGTAACTGTGTGTTGCAGTGATGGCACTGCATCTAGATACCAACACAAACTGGAAAGCCACTTTTATTAGTCTCTGAAGAGTTTTACTAAGTAATGGCATGATGAAGCTCTGTGCTGGGCGAAACGTTGTCCAGGAAAAGCTTAGGATACAGCTAATGGATACACGGCATCTCACGCACCTCTGGAGACCTGAGACACATCATCCCTCTGTCTCTCCCTCCTGACGAGGGAATAATGTTAAGTCCCTTACCGGGGACACAAAACACCTGTGCAAGCAAGCAAGGAAGCAAGGAAGCAAGGAAGGAAGCAAGGAAGCAAGGAAGCAAGGAAGCAAGCAAGGAAGCAAGCAAGGAAGCAAGGAAGCAAGCAAGGAAGCAAGGAAGCAAGGAAGCAAGGAAGCAAGGAAGCAAGGAAGCAAGGAAGCAAGGAAGCAAGGAAGCAAGGAAGCAAGGAAGCAAGGAAGCAAGGAAGCAAGCAAGCAAGGAAGCAAGGAAGCAAGGAAGCAAGGAAGCAAGGAAGCAAGGAAGCAAGGAAGCAAGGAAGCAAGGCAAGAAGCAAAGAAGGAAGCAAGGAAGCAAGGAAGCAAGGAAGCAAGGAAGCAAGGAAGCAAGGAAGCAAGCAAGCAAGCAAGCAAGGAAGCAAGGAAGCAAGGAAGCAAGGAAGCAAGGAAGCAAGGAAGCAAGGAAGCAAGGAAGCAAGGAAGCAAGGAAGCAAGGAAGCAAGGAAGCAAGGAAGCAAGGAAGCAAGGAAGCAAGGAAGCAAGGAAGCAAGGAAGCAAGAAGCAAGGAAGCAAGGAAGCAAGGAAGCAAGGAAGCAAGGAAGCAAGGAAGCAAGGAAGCAAGGAAGCAAGGAAGCAAGGAAGCAAGGAAGCAAGGAAGCAAGGAAGCAAGAAGCAAGAAGCAAGAAGCAAGGAAGCAAGGAAGCAAGGAAGCAAGGAAGCAAGGAAGCAAGCAAGCAAGGAAGCAAGGAAGCAAGGAAGCAAGGAAGCAAGGAAGCAAGGAAGCAAGCAAGGAAGCAAGGAAGCAAGGAAGCAAGGAAGCAAGCAAGCAAGGAAGCAAGGAAGCAAGGAAGCAAGGAAGCAAGGAAGCAAGGAAGCAAGCAAGCAAGGAAGCAAGGAAGCAAGGAAGCAAGGAAGCAAGGAAGCAAGGAAGCAAGGAAGCAAGGAAGCAAGCAGCCTGGCTAATCTTTTCTTAATGGAGGTATAAGGTAAAGAAAGCTTTATAGAGCTTTGTGTACATAATCTGCCTTCATACATAAGAGGGAATTACCAACAGACTCCGGGTTGTCTCTGAGAGGAAACTCCACAAATTCCTCAAATCAGTTCCTGATCAGCCAGGCTGTGGTGCATATGTTGGACTGCAGTCGGCGGGTACCAAGAGGACTGGTCCTGGACCAGGCCACAGGGGCGGTGACCTCAGGCAGCGACTACAGGTAACCTCCATACACAGACACAGACACAGGTAAAGATGTTGGGGCACAAAGAGGAAAATGGTTAAAAATATAGGAATTGTTTCCACTGAAAAAAATATGACAGGAAATATATATAACAGGAAAAATAAATGACAGGAAATATATATGACAGGAAATATATTTGGTGTTGTAAAGTACTTTTCGTCAAATAATCTAGAGATGTTTGTTATTTGCTTGAGTCAGAAATATATATCACTGGTTCCTCTTACGAGACACACACACGGGTAGATACATAGGGGGATATGATAACGACATATAAAATACTGAGGGGAATCGACAAGGTGGACAGAGATAGGATGTTCCAGAGTTGGGACACAGAAACAAGGGGTCAAATTGGAAGTTGAAGACTCAGATGAGTCAGAAGGATGTTAGGAAGTATTTTTTCAGTCCCAGAGTTGTCAGGAAGTGGAGTAGTCTGGAAAGTGATGTAGTGGAGGCAGGATCCATACATAGCTTTAAGACAAGGTATGATAAAGCTCATGGAGCAGGGAGAGAGAGGACCTAGTAGCGATCAGTGAAGAGGCGGGGCCAGGAGCTGAGCCTCAACCCCTGAAACCACAACTAGGTGAGTACACACACATAAGAACATAAGAACATAAGAAAGAAGGAACACTGCAGCAGGCCTACTGGCCCATGCGAGGCAGGTCCAAATCTCCAACGGCTTAAGCCAATGCCCCGACCCAGCCAGGTCAGGTTACATTCACTTAAGGAAGGAGCACTGCATCTGACATAGTAGCACAACCTAGTCAGGACCAATTCACACCCAACCGCACCCACTCATATAATTGTCCAGCCGACCACCTGGTCAGGTCACTTCCACTTAAGGAATTAGTACAGGTCAGGTTACATTCACTTAAGGAAGGAGCACTGCATCTGACCTAGTACAAGCTCACACCCATCCACACCCACTCATGTATTTATCTAACCTATTTTTAAAACTACACAACGTCTTAGCATCTATGACGGTACTCGGGAGTTTGTTCCACTCATCCACAACTCTATTACCAAACCAGTGCTTTCCTATATCCTTCCTGAATCTGAACTTTTCCAACTTGAAACCATTGCTGCGAGTCCTGTCTTGGTTGGATATTTTCAGCACGCTATTTACATCCCCTTTGTTTATTCCTGTTTTCCATTTGTACACCTCAATCATATCCCCCTAATTCTACGCCTTTCTAGAGAGTGCAGATTCAGGGCCCTCAGTCTATCCTCATAGGGAAGATTTCTGATACATGGGATCAACTTTGTCATCCTCCTCTGTACGTTTTCCAGTGCATTTATATCCATTCTGTAATACGGTGACCAGAACTGTGCAGCATAATCTAAATGAGGCCTAACCAAAGATATATAGAGTTGAAGAACAACCTGAGGACTTCTGTTATTTATACTTCTTGATATGAAGCCAAGGATTCTGTTAGCTTTATTGCGAACACTTATGCACTGTTGTCTAGGCTTCAGATTACTACTAACCAGAACTCCTAAATCCTTCTCGCAATTACAAGTAATAAGATCTATATTATTCAGCTTATATGTGGCATGGTTATTGTCCTGCCCAACATTTAGAACTTTGCATTTGTTTACATTAAACTGCATCTGCCACTTCTCCGACCACTGCATCAGTCTATTCAAATCAACCTGGAGTGCTCTAATGTCCTCGTTTGAATGAATTGGACGGCCTATTTTGGTGTCATCAGCAAATTTACTTATGCTACTATTTATTCCCTCATCTATGTCGTTTATGTAAATTGTAAACAACAGGGGGCCCAAAACTGACCCCTGTGGAAGGTCAGGTGATGGTGAAGAAGGTCAAGTGATGGTGAAGAAGGTCAGGTGATGGTGAAGAAGGTCAGGTGATGGTGAAGAAAGTCAAGTGATGGTGAAGAAGGTCAAGTGATGGTGAAGAAGGTCAGGTGATGGTGAAGAAGGTCAGGTGATGGTGAAGAAGGTCAAGTGATGGTGAAGAGGTCAGGTGATGGTGAAGAAGGTCAGGTGATGGTGAAGAAGGTCAAGTGATGGTGAAGAAGGTCAAGTGATGGTGAAGAAGGTCAAGTGATGGTGAAGAAGGTCAAGTGATGGTGAAGAAGGTCAAGTGATGGTGAAGAAGGTCAAGTGATGGTGAAGAAGGTCAGGTGATGGTGAAGAAGGTCAAGTGATGGTGGGAAAGGGCAGGTGATGGTGAAGAAGGTCAGGTGATGGTGAAGAAGGTCAGGTGATGGTGAAGAAGGTCAGGTGATGGTGAAGAAGGTCAAGTGATGGTGAAGAAGGTCAGGTGATGGTGAAGAAGGTCAGGTGATAGTGAAGAAGGTCAGGTGATGGTGAAGAAGGTCAGGTGATGGTGAAGAAGGTCAGGTGATGATGAAGAAGGTCAGGTGATGGCGAAGAAGGTCAGGTGATGGTGAAGAAGGTCAAGTGATGGTGAAGAAGGTCAGGTGATGGTGAAGAAGGTCAGGTGATGGTGAAGAAGGTCAGGTGATGGTGAAGAAGGTCAGGTGATGGTGAAGAAGGTCAAGTGATGGTGAAGAAGGTCAAGTGATGGTGAAGAAGGTCAGGTGATGGTGAAGAAGGTCAGGTGATGGTGAAGAAGGTCAGGTGATGGTGAAGAAGGTCAGGTGATGGCGAAGAAGGTCAGGTGATGATGAAGAAGGTCAGGTGATGGCGAAGAAGGTCAGGTGATGGGGAAGAAGGTCAAGTGATGGTGAAGAAGGTCAGGTGATGGTGAAGAAGGTCAGGTGATGGTGAAGAAGGTCAGGTGATGGTGAAGAAGGTCAGATGGTGAAGAAGGTCAAGTGATGGTGAAGAAGGTCAAGTGATGGTGAAGAAGGTCATGTGATGGTGAAGAAGGTCAGGTGATGGTGAAGAAGGTCAGGTGATGGTGAAGAAGGTCAGGTGATGGTGAAGAAGGTCAGGTGATGGTGAAGAAGGTCAAGTGATGGTGAAGAAGGTCAAGTGATGGTGAAGAAGGTCAAGTGATGGTGAAGAAGGTCAGGTGATGGTGAAGAAGGTCAGGTGATGGTGAAGAAGGTCAGGTGATGGTGAAGAAGGTCAGGTGATGGTGAAGAAGGTCAGGTGATGGTGAAGAAGGTCAGGTGATGGTGAAGAAGGTCAGGTGATGGTGAAGAGGTCAGGTGATGGTGAAGAAGGTCAGGTGATGGTGAAGAAGGTCAGGTGATGGTGAAGAAGGTCAGGTGATGGTGAAGAAGGTCAGGTGATGGTGAAGAAGGTCAGGTGATGGTGAAGAAGGTCAGTGATGGTGAAGAAGGTCAGGTGATGGTGAAGAAGGTCAGGTGATGGTGAAGAAGGTCAGGTGATGGTGAAGAAGGTCAGGTGATGGTGAAGAAGGTCAGGTGATGGTGAAGAAGGTCAGGTGATGGTGAAGAAGGTCAGGTGATGGTGAAGAAGGTCAGGTGATGGTGAAGAAGGTCAGGTGATAGGTAGAGAAGGTCAGTGATGGTGAAAAGGTCAGGTGATGGTGAAGAAGGTCAGGTGATGGTGAAAAAGGTCAGGTGATGGTGAAAAGGTCAGGTGATGTGAAAGGTCAGGTGATGGTGAAGAAGGTCAGCAGTGAGGTGAATAAGGTCAGGTCGATGGGAAGAAGGTCAGGTATGGCGAAGACAGGTCAGGTGATGGAAGAAGGTCAGGTAGAACTCAGTTGAAGAGTCAGATATGTGAAAAGGTCAGATGATGGTGAAGAAGGTCAGGTGATGGTGAAGAAGGTCAGGTGATGGTGAAGAAGGTCAGGTCAATTGTTACTCGCCATGAAGGTCAAGTTACTTGTCTAGGTCATGTCACTCATCAAGGCCAGGTCACTCATCAAGATCAAGTCACTCATCAAGATCAGGTCACTCATCAAGGCCAGGTCACTCATCAAGGCCAGGTCACTCATCAAGGCCAGGCCACTCATCAAGATCAGGTCACTCATCAAGATCAGGTCACTCATCAAGGCCAGGTCACTCATCAAGGCCAGGTCACTCATCAAGGCCAGGCCACTCATCAAGATCAGGCCACTCATCAAGATCAGGCCACTCATCAAGATCAGGCCACTCATCAAGATCAGGTCACTCATCAAGGCCAGGCCACTCATCAAGATCAGGTCACGTTAAAAAGCCAGGTCATTCGTAGCAACACACTCTTCCATCATTTAAGATTTTTTTAATAGGAGGAATTTGAGACATGTACAACACCTGGATACCTTGAAGACATATCGACAAACCAGTGGCCTTATTACTACAATACAGAGTTGATATGTGAAGACAGTAGACGATTAGGCAATCAGTCCTACTTCCACTAGTGGGTCCCGCCCTTTTTTAACGTGACTTCAACTGCTGCACCTCATCTGACTCCAGGATCCATCTTCTTGACAATATTTCAGATTCATCAAGACTGGCTGCTAGGGTGTGGGACTGACTACCTCATCTTCCATTGTCTTTTTTGTAGAGCTCTGCAACGCTCGGGGACTGACTGCCTCATCTTCTACTGTCTTCCTATATCTGTGGTTGGTGACAAGTCTTCATGTTAAGACACCAAGTGTTGGACTTGTGTCTTAATATCTCATCTTATTGTTATTGTAGTACCGTTATGATATGTAGCGGGAAGTAACCTGGTAACAAGGAGTAACCTGGTAACAAGGAGTAACCTGGTAACAAGGAGTAACTTGGTAACAAGGAGTAACCTGGTAACAAGGAGTAATCTGGTAACAAGGAGTATTCTGGTAACAAGAAGTAACCTGGTAACAAGGAGTAACCTGGTAACAAGGAGTAACCTGGTAACAAGGAGTAATCTGGTAACAAGAAGTAACCTGGTAACAAGGAGTAATCTGGTAACAAGGAGCATCTAGGTAACAAGGAGTAACCAGGTAACAAGGAGCAACCTGGAAACAAGGAATAACCTGGTAACAAGGAGCAACCTGGTAACAAGGAGTAACTAGGTAACAAGGAGCAACCAGGTAACAAGAAGCTACCAGGAAACAAGGAGCAACCAGGTAACAAGGAGTAACCAGGTAACAAGGAGTAACTAGGTAACAAGGAGCAATCAGGTAACAAGGAGCAACCTGGTAACAAGGAGTAACTAGGTAACAAGGAGCAACCAGGTAACAAGGAGTAACCAGATAACAAGGAGTAACTAGGTAACAAGGAGTAACTAGGTAACAAGGAGCAGCCTGGTAACAAGGAGTAACTAGGTAACAAGGAGCAACCAGGTAACAAGGAGCAACCTGGTAACAAGGAGTAACTAGGTAACAAGGAATAACCAGGTAACAAGGAGCAACCTGGTAACAAGGAGTAACTAGGTAACAAGGAGTAAATAGGTATCAAAGAAGAACTAGGTAACAAAAGGAAACCTTCTTCAGTTGTGAGCACACCCACCTACCTCCCCGCAGCTTGACTGGTAGCGCACTCGGCACACACACACACTAAGGTCCGTGGTTGGATCCCCGGTACGGGTGGAAGCATTAGGACGTGTTTCCTTAAGACTCCTGCTGTCCATGTTCACCTAGCAGTAAAATAGGCACATGAGTATTAGTTGACTGGTGTGGGTCACATCCTGGAATAAAACTGAAGTAATTTGCGGGAAATGCTCAGCATAGCAAGCGGCTTTCTATATAGTAGTATATTTTTGTTGTCAACCAGTCCTGTATACCTTGTATATGTACTGTAGAAATAAAGATATTATTATTATTGTTATTATTATTATTATAACCTTGACAAAATCTAATTCTTCCTTACAGGTTCGGGCGTGGGCGGCCTGCAGCAGGTGTGGGCGTGATGTGGGTGTTTTGGGCGTGTGTAATTCTCCTTGTCCTGCACTCCGGCTCCTCGCAGTCCTCAGGTGAGAGGTCCAGTGTTTACCACCCTGCTAGACGTTACCTTTCCTCTCACAACGAAGAGACGCATCTATACTTTGATTTGTTTAAGGATGTAAATATCTCAAAGAACCACAAGACTATATGACTCAGGAATGATGGGAATAACCACACAAGTATCAAGAAGAGTCAAGGTTTTGATGTGGCAGAAGCACACAGGGGAAACACTGGGATGACATGTTGGCTTTAAAAGGAAATTTGTTGCAAGAAAGTTTCACTCTAAGGAGAGTATCTTTTAATGACTTGAAAGAGCTCTCCCATGAGCGAAACGTTGACCCAACAAATATCTGTTCTGCTACATGTTTCTTTCCCATTCATTCGTGAAGCAGAAAGGTCCAGTAGACAGCTGAAGATCAGTCATGCTATGTGAGAGTCACATGAACCAAGGCAACACGACAACATGTGAGAGACACATGAACCAAGGCAACACGACAACATGTGAGAGACACATGAACCTAGGTAATACGACAACATGTGAGAGACACATGAACCAAGGCAACACGACAACATGTGAGAGACACATGAACCTAGGTAATACGACAACATGTGAGAGACACATGAACCAAGGCAACACAAGATGTGAGAGACACATGAACCAAGGCAACACGACAACATGTGAGAGACACATGAACCAAGGCAACACGACAACATGTGAGAGACACATGAACCAAGGCAACACGACAACATGTGAGAGTCACATGAACCAAGGTAACACGACAACATGTGAGAGTCACATGAACCAAGGCAACACGACAACATGTGAGAGACACACGAACCTAGGTAATACGACAACATGTGAGAGACACATGAACCAAGGCAACACAAGATGTGAGAGACACATGAACCAAGGCAACACGACAACATGTGAGAGACACATGAACCAAGGCAACACGACAACATGTGAGAGTCACATGAACCAAGGCAACACGACAACATGTGAGAGACACATGAACCAAGGTAACACGACAACATGTAAGAGACACATGAACCAAGGTAACACGACAACATGTGAGAGTCACATGAACCAAGGCAACACGACAACATGTGAGAGACACATGAACCAAGGCAACACGACAACATGTGAGAGACACATGAACCTAGGTAATACGACAACATGTGAGAGACACATGAACCAAAGCAACACAAGATGTGAGAGACACATGAACCAAGGCAACACGACAACATGTGAGACACACATGAACCAAGGCAGCACGACAACATGTGAGAGACACATGAACCAAGGCAACACGACAACATGTGAGAGACACATGAACCAAGGCAACACGACAACATGTGAGAGGCGCAGCTCAACACCTCAGGTGGCAAGAATATAAGAGCTGTGGAACACAGCAGGAGACCAGACACGTGTTCAACACCTGGGTATATTTGTTCAGTGAAACGTTTCGCCTACCAGTTGGTTTCTTCAGTCAACTGAGAAATGTTATGGTGATACCAACTAAATGTAAAAAACACACTTATGTAGAGTGCAGGACATTTTTATTAATTAAACGTTTCGCCACGAGTGGCTTCTTCAGTCCTAATTACGTCTCTTTCCACTTCTTCAGTCAAATACAGAGGCAGCAGTCGTGGTAACAAAGTAAGGATAATGCAATCAGTCCATAAACCTTGGAGAAATATTCTTGAGCAGATCAGTCCCTCAGCATGGAGCTAAACAGTAAAGACACCCAACTCTCACACACCATTTTCAACATGCAGGAGGCCTACTAGCCCATACTAGGCAGGCCCAACTCACACTCACCCACGTACCTATCCAAACTATTTAGAAAGCTACCCTGAGGCTCCCTACACAGACGCCACTTGACAGTTTGTTTAAACTCATTCACAACTCTATTACCAAACCTGTGTTCTTCTATATCCTTTCTAAATCTAAATTTGTACATGAACAAAATGTCGTCAACGTTGTTCCATCAAAGGTGAATACGACTGACGAAACATCGAGCAAACTAAATGAGGAACATATTTGGTTTATCCACTGAAGACGTAATATACATATAACTTTTACCAAGCTAATAACTGGAACTGCCATAACAGAGACCAGTATGGAAACTGACACACAAATGTAGTGGTTAGCTTAGCTTAGCTTAGCTTAGCTTAGCTTAGCTTGGGTTAGGTTAGGTTAGCTTAGCTTAGGTTAGCTTAGCTTAGCTTAGCTTAGCTTAGCTTAGCTTAGCTTAGCATAGCTTAGCTTAGTTTAGCTTAGCTTAGCTTAGCTTAGCATAGCTTAGCTTAGCTTGGCTTAGCTTAGCTTAGCTTAGCTTAGCTTAGCTTAGCTTTGCTTAGCTTAGCTTAGCTTAGCTTAGCTTAGCTTAGCTTAGGTTAGCTTAGCTTAGCTTAGGTTAGGTTAGCTTAGCTTAGCTTAGCTTAGGTTAGCTTAGCTTAGCTTAGCTTAGCTTAGCTTGGCTTAGCTTAGCTTAGCTTAGCTTCGCTTAGGTTAGCTTAGCTTAGCTTAGGTTAGCTTAGCTTAGCTTAGCTTAGCTTAGGTTAGCTTAGCTTAGCTTAGCTTAGCTTAGGTTAGCTTAGCTTAGCTTTGCTTAGGTTAGCTTAGCTTAGCTTAGCTTAGCTTAGGTTAGGTTAGCTTAGCTTAGCTTAAGTTAGCTTAGCTTAGGTTAAGTTAGCTTAGCTTAGCTTAGCTTAGCTTAGGTTAGCTTAGCTTAGCTTAGGTTAGCTTAGCTTAGCTTAGCTTAGCTTAGGTTAGCTTAGCTTAGCTTAGCTTAGCTTAGCTTAGTGTAGCTTAGCTTGGCTTAGCTTAGCTTAGCTTAGCTTGGCTTAGCTTAGCTTAGCTTAGCTTAGCTTAGCTTAGCGTAGCTTAGCTTAGCTTAGCTTAGCTTAGCTTAGGTTAGGTTAGCTTAGCTTAGCTTAGCTTAGCTTAGGTTAGCTTAGCTTAGCTTAGGTTAGCTTAGCTTAGCTTAGCTTAGGTTAGCTTAGCTTAGCTTAGCTTAGTTTAGATTAGGTTAGGTTAGGTTAGCTTAGCTTAGCTTAGCTTAGGTTAGGTTAGCTTAGCTTAGGTTAGGTTAGGTTAGCTTAACTTAGCTTAGCTTAGCTTAGGTTAGCTTAGCTTAGCTTAGCTTAGGTTAGGTTAGCTTAGCTTAGCTTAGCTTAGCTTACCTTAGTTTAGCTTAGGTTAGGTTAGGTTAGGTTAGCTTAGCTTAGCTTAGCTTAGGTTAGGTTAGGTTAGCTTAGCTTAGCTTAGCTTAGCTTAGCTTAGCTTAGTTAGGTTAGCTTAGCTTAGCTTAGCTTAGCTTAGGTTAGGTTATTTTAGGTTAGCTTAGCTTAGCTTAGCTTAGGTTAAGTTAGGTTAGGTTAGGTTAGCTTAGCTTAGCTTAGCTTAGCTTAGCTTAGCTTAGCTTAGCTTAGCTTTGGCTTAGCTTAGCTAGCTTAGGTTGGGTGCTGGGTCTGGGTTGGTTGGGTGGTTAGGTTAGGTTAGGTTAGGTTAGCTCAGCTTAGCTTAGCTTATCTTAGCTTAGCTTAGCTTTGCTTATCTTAGCTTAAGTTGGGATGGGTTGGGTTGGGTTGGGTTAGGTTAGGTTAGGTTAGGTTAGATTAGTTTATGTTAAGTTAGCTTAGGTTAGGTTAGGT
This sequence comes from Cherax destructor, assembly GCA_009830355.1. Lineage (NCBI taxonomy): Eukaryota > Metazoa > Arthropoda > Malacostraca > Decapoda > Parastacidae > Cherax > Cherax destructor. Next base: position 159,009 of record WNWK01002449.1, on the reverse strand, counting down.
TAGCTTATGTTAGGTTAGGTTAGGTTAGGTTAGGTTAGGTTAGCTTATGTTAGGTTAGGTTAGGTTAGGTTAGGTTAGGTCAGCTTAGGTTAGGTTAGGTTAGGTTAGGTTAGCTTAGGTTAGGTTAGCTTATGTTAGGTTAGGTTAGGTTAGGTTAGGTTAGGTCAGCTTATGTTAGGTTAGCTTAGGTTAAGTTAGGTTAGCTTATTTTAGGTTAGCTTAGGTTAGGTTAGGTTAGGTTAGGTTAGCTTAGGTTAGGTTAGGTTAGGTTAGGTTAGGTTAGGTTAGGTTAGCTTATGTTAGGTTAGCTTAGGTTAGGTTAGGTTAGGTTAGGTTGGGTTAGGTTAGGTTAGGTTTGGATAGCTTATGTTAGGTCAACTTAGGTTAGGTTAGGTTAGGTTAGGTTAGGTTAGGTTAGGTTGGGTTAGGTTAGGTTAGGTTAGGTTAGGTTAGGTTAGGTTATGTGGAGGATGGGCTCCTACGATAACGTGGACTGTATGTTACTTATCTTCTTGATGAATCCAAGATGTCGCAGCCGCCACCAACACCTTCTCAGGGGATCCATCTATTGCCTCAATCTCCACAGGGCTGTAAGGTAAACATCAAGTGAGTATAATTATTGCCCCAAAGGAGCATATGTCCATATTTTCAGTCTTAGATGGACTGAAAGGCGTTTTACTCACTGTTTTGGACTAAAAAGTCCACGCATAACCGCCGTCCCTAGGTAAAAATTTGAATGTTCTTGACTACAAGAACTGCGCAGTTCCCTATATGACCAGAACATCAAATTCTTACCTTGCTCGTGTAGCTTTGAGCGATGGTGTTGGCTCCACCATATACGGCGGAAATGCTGTCTTGATTGTAGAATGCTGCTGAAGAATCACCGTCTTGTTTCGATGGAGTTCACTTGCGATTGTCTCTACGTTTCTCCTTTTGCAGTAAGAAGCTGCGCACACTTCTGAATATACTGCAATGTTGATGTTATTCACTAAACGCGCTGGAACAGAGTTCTTATCTTATTTCCCGACGTTAGTGGGGATTAAATGATATAACGGACGCGAACGAGTAATGTCTATGTTGATTTACGTCGCCTCGCGCTGCATGACCACTAGAGTCGTATGACCCGTTCTTGCGGTGGCCAAATTCAATCTGACCCCTCATGCTGCCTTGTGCAGCCTCGTGCAGCCATGTGGTGCCACGAGGTGCCTCGTGGTGCTGTGGTCAGCACAATTCTTGACACACTGTTGACAGTACATTTGGCTTGAATTAAATTGTTTATGCAGCCAGACGCGCCTCCTCTGGCCCTTTCCTAAGGGTGGAAAGGGTGAGGGCCCTTACCAAGGGTAGTAAAGGCGCATACCCCCCCCTTTGGAGAATTTTCTCCACAGGTTAGGTTAGGTTAGGTTAGGTTAGGTTGGGTTAGGTCAGCTTAGGTTAGGTTAGGTTAGGTTAGCTTATGTAAGGTTAGCTTAGGTTAGGTTAGGTTAGGTTGGGTTAGGTTAGGTTAGGTTAGGTTTGGATAGCTTATGTTAGGTTAGCTTAGGTTAGGTTATGTTAGGTTAGGTTAGGTTGGGTTAGGTCAGCTTAGGTTAGGTTAGGTTAGGTTAGGTTAGGTTAGGTTAGGTTAGGTTAGGTTAGGTTAGGTTAGGTTAGGTTAGGTTGGGTTAGGTCAGCTTAGGTTAGTTCTGTACAAAATTAGCTAAAGTGTGTTCCTTGTTAATTCATCTTCAACAAAACTTGAGAGAAAAACGTTAAAAAACAGCTGGCAAAGAATTTTTAAAAAATACCAAAGCGATGGAAACACAGAAAGATTAATTGTAATAAGATTCTTTATTAGCAACGTTTCGCTCACGCAGTAGGCTTATCTAGTCAAAGAAACTTTGATGAGCAAACTTCGCTTATCCGGGTTTCTCTGTTTCCTGAAAAGTCGCACTGTGTGGGCGAAACATCACCACTCCTTCTTTTCACTTGATCTTTACTCGGGATCTGATTTCCAGTTGGGAAGACGGCATCTGATATCATTCCCGTGTGTGTGTGTGTGTGTGTGTGTGTGTGTGTGTGTGTGTGTGGTGTGTGTGTGTGTGTGTGTGTGTGTGTGTGTGTGTGGTGTGTGTGTGTGTGTGTGTGTGTGTGTGTGTGTGTGTGTGTGTGTGTGTGTGTGTGTGTGTGTGTGTGTGTGTGTGTGTGAGATAGGAATTACTTACAAAGTGAAAAATATAAACTAATTAAAATTTCCTCATTAACTGGCTTGGCATAATATTCCACAGGTTAATTTTTGGTGATTGATGAGATAGGTGTCGTAGTTAATTTATAAATTGTAATTAATATTCAACATTATTACTATAATGTTTAACAAGGCAGGTGAGTTGCAGGTATACACTCTACTGGAGGGTGGAGTGTTGGAGGTAGTATACACTCTACTGGAGGGTGGAGTGTTGGAGGTAGTATACACTCTACTGGAGGGTGGAGTGTTGGAGATAGTATACACTCTACTGGAGGGTGGATTGTTGGAGATAGTATACACTCTACTGGAGGGTGGAGTGTTGGAGGTAGTATACACTCTACTGGAGGGTGGAGAGTTGGAGGTAGTATACACTCTACTGGAGGGTGGAGTGTTGGAGGTAGTATACACTCTACTGGAGGGTGGAGTGTTGGAGGTAGTATACACTCTACTGGAGGGTGGAGTGTTGGAGGTAGTATACACTCTACTGGAGGGTGGAGTGTTGGAGGTAGTATACACTCTACTGGAGGGTGGAGTGTTGGAGATAGTATACACTCTACTGGAGGGTGGAGTGTTGGAGGTAGTATACACTCTACTGGAGGGTGGAGTGTTGGAGGTAGTATACACTCTACTGGAGGGTGAAGTGTTGAGGTAGATATCACTCTACTGGAGGGTGGAGTGTTGGAGGTAGTATACACTCTACTGGAGGGTGGAGTGTTGAGGTAGTATACACTCTACTGGAGGGTGGAGTTTTGGGAGGTAGTATACACTCTACTGGAGGGTGGAGTTTTGGGAGGTAGTATACACTCTACTGGAGGTGGAGTGTTGGAGGTAGTATACACTCTACTGGAGGGTGAAGTGTTGGAGGTAGTATACACTCTACTGGAGGGTGGAGTGTTGGAGGTAGTATACACTCTACTGGAGGGTGGAGTGTTGGAGGTAGTATACACTCTACTGGAGGGTGGATTGTTGGAGGTAGTATACACTCTACTGGAGGGTGGAATGTTGAAGGTAGTATGCACTCTACTGGAGGACGGAGTGTTGAAGGTAGTATACACTCTACTGGAGGATGGAGTGTTGGAGGTAGTATACACTCTACTGAAGGGTGGAGTGTTGGAGGTAGTATACACTCTACTGGAGGGTGAAGTGTTGAAGGTAGTATGCATTCTACTGGAGGGTGGAGTGTTGGAGGTAGTATACACTCTACTGGAGGGTGGAGTGTTGGAGGTAGTATACACTCTACTGGAGGGTGGAGTGTTGAAGGTAGTATACACTCTACTGGAGGATGGAGTGTTGAAGGTAGTATGCACTCTACTGGAGAGTGGAGTGTTGAAGGTAGTATACACTCTACTGGAGGGTGGAGTGTTGGAGGTAGTATACACTCTACTGGAGGGTGGAGTGTTGGAGGTAGTATACACTCTACTGGATGGTGGAGTGTTGGAGGTAGTATATACTCTACTGGAGGGTGGAGTGTTGAAGGTAGTATGCACTCTACTGGAGGGTGGAGTGTTGAAGGTAGTATACACTCTACTGGAGGATGGAGTGTTGGAGGTAGTATCACCTACTGGAGGTGGAGTGTTGAGGTATACACTCTACTGGAGGTGAGTGTTGGAGGTAGTATACACTCTACTGGAGGTGGAGTGTTGGAGGTAGTATACACTCTACTGGAGGATGGAGTGTTGGAGGTAGTATACACTCTACTGGAGGGCGGAGTGTTGGAGGTAGTATACACTCTACTGGAGGATGGAGTGTTGGAGGTAGTATACACTCTACTGGAGGATGGAGTGTTGGAGGTAGTACATGGTGTTAGTATACACTCTACTGGAGGATAGAGTGTTGGAGGTAGTATACACTCTACTGGAGGATGGAGTGTTGGAGGTAGTATACACTCTACTGGAGGATGGAGTGTTGGAGGTATAACTCTACTGGAGGGGGATGTTGGAGGTAACACTCTACTGGAGGGGAGTGTTGGAGGTAGTATACACTCTACTGGAGGATGGAGTGTTAGGAGGTAGTATACACTCTACTGGAGTGGTGTTGTAGTATACACTCTACTGGAGGATGGAGTGTTGGAGGTAGTATACACTCTACTGGAGGATGGAGTGTTGGAGGTAGTATACACTCTACTGGAGGGTGGAGTGTTGGAGGTAGTATACACTCTACTGGAAGGTGGAGTGTTGAAGGTAGTATACACTCTACTGGAGGGTGGAGTGTTGGAGGTAGTATACACTCTACTGGAGGGTGGATTGTTGGAGGTAGTATACACTCTACTGGAGGGTGGAGTGCTGGAGGTAGTATACACTCTACTGAGAGGTGGAGTTTTGGGAGGTAGTATACACTCTACTGGAGGGTGGAGTGTTGGAGGTAGTATACACTCTACTGGAGGGTGGAGTGTTGGAGAGTAGTATACACTCTACTGGAGGGTGGAAGTGCTTGGAAGGTAGTATACACTCTACTGGAGGTGGAGTGTTGGAGGTAGTATACACTCTACTGGAGGGTGGAGTTTTGGGAGGTAGTATACACTCTACTGAGGTGGAGGTGGAGTTAGTATACGGAGGTGGTGGAGTATACACTCTACTGGAGGGTGGAGTGTTGAGGTAGTATCACTCTACTGGAGGGTGGAGTGTTGGAGGTAGTATACACTCTACTGGAGGATGGAGTGTTGGAGGTAGTATACACTCTACTGGAGGGTGGAGTGTTGAAGGTGTAGTATCACTCTACTGGAGGATGGAGTTTTGGAGGTAGTATACACTATACTGGAGGGTGGAGTGTTGAAGGTAGTATACACTCTACTGGAGGGTGGAGTGTTGAAGGTAGTATACACTCTACTTTAGGATGGAGTTTTGGAGGTAGTATACACTATACTGGAGGATGGAGTGCTTAAGGCTACATTATAGCAATAGGCTACATTGTAGCCTATTGCTACAAGGTTACATGGTAGCCTCTTGCTACAATGTAGTCTCTTGCTGCAAGTAGCCTCTTGCTACAAGGTAGCCTCTTGCTACAAGGTAGCCTCTTGCTACAAGGTAGCCTCTTGCTACAAGGTTACAAGGTAGCCTCTTGCTACAAGGTAGTCTCTTGCTACAAGTAGCCTCTTGCTACAAGGTAGCCTCTTGCTACAAGGTAGCCTCTTGCTACAAGGTTACAAGGTAGCCTCTTGCTACAATGTAGTCTCTTGCTACAAGTAGCCTCTTGCTACAAGGTAGCCTCTTGCTACAAGGTAGCCTCTTGCTACAAGGTTACAAGGTAGCCTCTTGCTACAAGGTTACAAGGTAGCCTCTTGCTACAAGGTAGTCTCTTGCTACAAGTAGCCTCTTGCTACAAGGTTACAAGGTAGCCTCTTGCTACAAGGTAGTCTCTTGCTACAAGTAGCCTCTTGCTACAAGGTAGCCTCTTGCTACAAGGTTACAAGGTAGCCTCTTGCTACAAGGTTACAAGGTAGCCTCTTGCTACAAGGTTACAAGGTAGCCTCTTGCTACAAGGTTACAAGGTAGCCTCTTGCTACAAGGTTACAAGGTAGCCTCTTGCTACGAGGTAGCCTCTTGCTATGAGGTAGCCTCTTGCTACGAGGTAGCCTCTTGCTATGAGGTAGCCTCTTGCTACAAGGTTACAAGGTAGCCTCTTGCTACAAGGTAGCCTCTTGCTACAAGGTAGCCTCTTGCTACAAGGTAGCCTCTTGCTACAAGGTAGCCTCTTGCTACAAGGTAGCCTCTTGCTACAAGGTAGCCTCTTGCTACAAGGTAGCCTACCCTGGCGTCCATCCTCCTCACCCTCTGGCAGACCATCAGTACAACTGGTAGTTACCCTACATACAAGTGTCACTTTGACACAATCACTAAGCTGGAGTGCTCTAAGCTGGAGTGCTCTAAGCTGGAGTGCTCTAAGCTGGAGTGCTCTAAGCTGGTTACTGGTGCTAAGCAGAATCCTAGTTACCTGTCACGTACATCAAACATAAAAATGTACTTTGCGTACGTTAGAGCCGTTTTAATTGATCTTTAAGATTTAGTGTTGAGTTTGGATGATATAAAAAAAAACACAGGATCGTTGTTTAGCGTTTTTATCTAAAAATATCAATATTATCAGATTGCTTCATCACTATGTGATCAAAAATATTTCCTACAATAAATCAAAAGGGGTTGAGCAACTTTTTCTTTCACAATGTTTCTCATCATGTTTATTCACAATCTTTCTCACTTGTCTGTTTTACCCTAATCCTTCCCATCTTCTCATTCTTCCCAGTTTTATGACGCATAAAATTATATTTAAAAGACTGACACCAGCTTATTGCTATCGTGACCAATTTGCTGTTATATTGTAAATATGAGATATAGCGAAGTTGGTATAAATATATTTGTGGTGTGTGGAGACATGACAACGATGTACAAAATACTCAGGAGAGGGACAGGCACTGGCAGTTCAAGAGAATGGAAACAGGTAACTGAGCACACGGGGATGTCAAGAAGTAGTTCTTCAGCTTCAGAGTGGTCTGAAAGTGGAATGACCTGGACAGTAAGTGGTAGAGGCAGGATTCATACACAGCTTTAAGAATTGATATGATAGGGTTCACGAAACCAGGAGTGAACTTAGTAGCGGCTAATTGAGAGGCGGGGTCCAGGAGCTTAGACTCGACCCATAAAACCACAAAGAAGTACAGCTAGGTGAGCACGGGAGACAGTGGAGCCCCTGTCACCACATCGTTATACTTATTGCAAACTTTACGACCTCTTCAAAATCAACGAGCACCTTAATTGCCTTCTTATCGTGGAATCTGGCCACTTTAAGGAGGATATAAACCTGGGCTTTCTTACGTGTCCCAACTGTCAATAAAACTGCCTACTACGTATTTTATGGCTGGTTTTTAATACATGTTGTATTGTTTGGGCTGAGACAAATCTCAGATCTGATGGGCCGATGTTTGGAACAACTTGCACAGTGAGGAAGGTATAGGAGATGGTAGGAAACATAACGAATTATATGATAAAGCACCTGGTCGGAAAATGCCGATAAACGGAAGAGGAATTAATACCCAGATAAGAGAGAGAGAGAGAGAGAGAGAGAGAGAGAGAGAGAGAGAGAGAGAGAGAGAGAGAGAGCACTTGGAACACCCGAAAACACAGAGAGGAAAACCTAAAAGTGCTGCAGCATAAACAAAATGCACACTGCTCCAACCATGCAATACATTGGTGCAATGCAACATAAAATTAACCACTAAAAAGCTGTCTGCTCTGTTGTCATTTGACTTACTAAAACATTTCCTTGTGTTTGTGTGTTCCTCGCCCCGGTGTATAACTCTGAGAACAACGTTGTATGATTGTTCAGAGGATCGTCTATGACAGGAGTGTAAACAATGACATACTAACTTGCCCTCATACATTATATCTAGAACACTTTGGGTCGATGTTGATAACGATGTTTACTATTGTTAGGTAAAAGAACACAAGTGCAACAAATGCACAATATATTGTGAGAACGTTTCGCTCTCCAGCAGCTTTGTCAAGACGTTACGTCTTGAAGCCGAAACTTCCACAGCATTTAATCAATAACTACAGAGACGCAAGACTCGTCATCTCCAGGGAAGTGTCGCAGGATCCTGAGATCATCACTTAACAGTATATCTAACAACTTCAACCAGAACAACGGCTTCTATAACATAACTGAACGCCTTGCCAAGAAACTTCTTCATCGCTGTCCCAGCCAGCCACATACAACTTCCCTCCCCGCCCGTCCCGCACACGTCCGTCTCAAATAAACCAATCCAGCTCTCTCCATCTGGTTCTCCACCCTATATATATATATATATATATATATATATATATATATATATATATATATATATATATATATATATATATATATATATATATATATATATATATATATTCATGTATTCTTTACTCAGGTAGAGAGGAGATAGCCTTGCTTCCACCTGCAGCTCACAAGACTGTCATTCCCACGAGCTTCCCTGGGGCAGGGACGATGGCAGACCAGAGGCCTAGTTTCTGCCTACTAGCCCCGTGAGGGCGGGCTAGGTCTGGTGGACAGGTGGTTCCAGAAGATGAGGAGGTACTTGTACCTCCTCCCATGGCGGACATTAGTCTGAGACACTCCCGAGAAAGGGAGCCAAGGCCAGGCCACCACTTGGAAAAGGCCCGGGCCTGCTAATATACCGGCTAATCTCCAACAACAACAATTTACTTAGGTAGATCTGTTTGTGACTTGATAAAGCCCACTGTGTGGGCGAAACGAAGTCATTAAAAAACGAAGGACAGACGAGAACAGAGAAGTAAGTAATATGGAAGAGTGAAGAGAAAAGGTGAGCGACAACACAGCAGCCAAGGCCAAGTCTGAACCAAAACTATTTCACAGCCACATCAGAAAAAAAGACAACATTACTGAAATACCAGAAGGAAGGGTTTAAACTCATGAAAAATGACAGCAAACTGTGGAGCAAATTTAAAGAATTATTTTCTGTGGAATAAGATTCAACGCCGGAAAGTCTAGGGTGAAACAGTACCATCAAGGACTCGACACCATAAACCAAACAGGGTAAGAGGTAAAAAAAAATGGTAGAGCTGGATACATCAACTGCAATGTGACTTGACAATGTGTAACGACGGATTCACCAATAGAGAAAACCAGCAGTGTACAAAGCACCAGCCATGATGTATAAGTCAGCGGACATGGGGCAGTTGCCAGATATCTGGAAGACAGTGAATTTAGTCACTATATTTAAGGAGACAGATAGAAATCGATGAACTACAGACCAGTTTCACTGACCACGCACAGCACTGGAGAAGATACTCAGAAGGAGAGTTGTGGAACACTTGGAGAGACGAGGGTTCATAAACAATAGCCAGCACGGATTTAGAAATGTCTAATGTGTCTTACCAGCTGCTGGCATTCAATGATAAAGTACCAGAAGTGAGACAGGGAAGAGAGAGGGATGGGCTGATTGCATTTTCTTAGACTACAAGAAGACACTTGACACTGTACCTCCCCTAGAGTCTAGAGCAAAAACTTGTGGTGCAGGTAGGAATAACAGGGAATGCACTTCAGTACATCCAAGAGTCCCACCTCAGGGGCAGGAAGCAGAATTATTATCCGGGAAGAGATGTTAGAAACAAACAGGGTTCCACAAGGATCAATATTAGGATCAGTTTTGTTTTGGTTTAAGTGAACAACTTGCTAGATGGGACTGAGTCAGCTGTAACCCTGTATGCTGATGCTGTAAAACTAATGAGGAGAATACAAACACATGATACAAACACATGATACAAACAGATAAGGACAGGGAAAGGCAGCGGGATTGGTCAGGTAACTGGATAATAAAATTCAGGAACAGTAAATGTAAAGTTATGAAGATTTTTGAAGGGGCTACAGAAACCGAACATAGAGTATTGGCTCACGGACAGAGGCTGTAGATTTCCCTCAAAGAGAAAGCTCTACGGGTAAGCATAGTGTCTAACATATCACCAGAGGTTCATATCAACCGAATAACTTCTGGAGCTAATGTTTGTCTGGCAAATCTAAGAGTGGCCTTCAGGAGTCTACACAAAGAGTTATTCCGGGCTCTTTATTCAACATATGTCAGTCCCATCTTGGGGTACATAGCACCAGTATTGAACCAACACCTGAAAAAACATGCATAGAAACATGCATAGAATGTGTAGTTATGCAAGAACTACACATTCGCTACACAGAACAACAGTGAGGGTACGAATAATGCGGAGAGGCTAACAGAATTGAACGTAACGTCACCAGAGGACTAAAGAAACAGGGATGGACATGACAACAATATACAAAATACGCAAGAGAAATTGATAGGGAAATTGTTTGAGAGGAGGAAACAGGTACTCGGGATATAGGTGGAAGTTACAGACAAGATGTCAGGAAGTACATCTTCAGTCTCAGGATAGTCGCCAAGTGGAAGTCCTAGACTTACAAACACACTGGGGACCTCCTGAACTATGTATAATAATATATAATAGTGATATTATACACAATATAGAAGATTCTCAACGTGTTTGTAACTCGAAGACTTAACGGTGAAGAGGTGGTGGTGGCAGGTGCCATACACAGTTTTAAGAGAAAGTACGATAGGTCCCACGAGGCTAGGAGGGAGGCAGTCTGACAAACCGCAAGTTGAGAGACAGGGCCAGGAGCTAAGAATCGGCTCCTGCAGCCACATATAGGTGAGTACACACACACAAATACACAGCCCTGGAAGAGGAGGAACTGGAGACCAAGGCAGCACACATCATTGGTTTCCCATTTCCAATTACCATCGGCGTGCTTGGTGAGCCTATCACAATAATCAATCAGACAGACTTACGCGCACACACACACACACACACACACACACACACACACACAGGGCAGGGAGAGAGGATGGAAGATGACGTCAATAGGCTGCACGATTGGGAATGTGACTACGTGAATTCAATCCTGACAAGTGTAATGAGATTTGGAAAGGGAGGCAGAAAACCAGACACCATATGGAAAACTAAGTTGAGTACCTTATTGAGCAACCTGAGCAAAGTGTTAGAACATTACATGCAACGTATGTTAGGATGTCCTGGGATGCTGTGAGTTTATCCTCCTGCAGGGCTGGGTTGCTGTGAGTTTATCCTCCTGCAGGGCTGGGATGCTGTGAGTTTATCCTCCTGCAGGGCTGGGATGCTGTGAGTTTATCCTCCTGCAGGGCTGGGATACTGTGAGTTTATCCTAATGCAGAACTAGGATGCTGTGAGATCCTCCTGAAGATGCTGGAATGCATGAGCCTCCACCTGGATGTCGCCGGGATGCTGAGACCTCTTCCTGAAAATCCTGGGGTGCTGGAATGTTCTTCTGGATATCCCTGGGATGCTGGAAACTCCTCATGAAGTTTCCTGAAGGTCCCTAGGATGCTCAAAGCTCCTTCTGAAGATCCCGGGATGCTGAAACTTTCTTCTAAAGTTTCCAGGATGCTGGAAGCTTCTCTTGATGTCTCTGGGATACTGGAAGCATCCCTGGAGCTTTTCCTGGAGACCCTGGGATGCTGGGAGCTTCTCCTGGGATGCTTGAAGCTCCTCCTCTCTTGTTATTCCATTTTTTCACTCTCGTCGGTCACCTCTGTCTGAAGTGACAATGATTGCAGATAAATCGATGAGCTATCGTCTTTTTGGAGTAAATGTGGCCTTGCAACTCTTGTAAATTGGTTTTTCTGTCGACAATACATTCACAGCTTTGATTTTGTTACCAAATTGATGTTTTCTTCGACGCTTTTCCTATTCTATTGTGTTTTTTTTTCTGTCGTCATTTTGTGTGATTCAAGAAATTCACGTCTTCCTCTGCTCCTATAGAAAGAAAATCTAGAAGTTGCTTGTTGTGTATCACGTGTAGGTAAAAATAGGTCAGTTTACGTTAACGGATCCTGACCTAACATAGGATACGAAATATTTCGCTACTGAAGCAACTGAAAGAGAACTCAAGGACGTGTATTACGTGTGTCTGCCTGAGTGTTTGGAGTCCCGCTTGTACTCTTTTACCTTCTCCTTACTTCTCTTCCACTCCTTTGTTCTATATCTCTCTGCCTTTTCGTGTGTATCTCCTCCGCTTATTATTCTTTTTTATCCCGTCCACGTCAAGTTTCTCTTCAGCTCTCCCACCACCTCCTTCTCTGCTAGTGTTCTTCCTTAACTCATTCTCCTCCCCTCCTTCACAGCTCTTCTTCATCCTTCCCTCCTTCACAGCTCTTCTTCATCCTTCCCTCCTTCACAGCTCTTCCTCCTACTCCCTCTCTTTCTACACAACTGTACTAGCAGTGAATACAGCTGGTGCGTCTGTTCATCTAGTAGTGAATACAGATGGTGCGTCTGTTCATCTAGCAGTGAATACAGCTGATGCGTCTGTTCATCTAGCAGTGAATACAGCTGGTGCGTCTGTTCATCTAGCAGTGAATACAGCTGGTGCGTCTGTTCATCTAGCAGTAAATACAGCTGGTGCGTCTGTTCATCTAGCAGTAAATACAGCTGGTGCGTCTGTTCATCTAGCAGTGAATCCATGATAAACTATCAACGGTCAGCAATTTTAAACTATATTTTATCGTCACAGATTTAAACACACGTTTCTCAAAACATATTAAACGTTGACTCAGAAACTTTTCTTAGTTTCCCAGCACCTCTAGTTTTCCCAGCACCTCTAGTGTTCCCAGCACCTCTAGTGTTCCCAGCACCTCTAGTGTTCCCAGCAACTCTAGTTTTCCCAGAACCTCTAGTTTTCATAGCTCATCTAGTTTTCCCAGCACCTTCAGTGTTCCCAGCACCTCTAGTGTTCTCAGGACATCTAGTGTTCCCAGCACCTCTAGTGTTCCCAGCACCTCCTGTGTTCCCAGCACCTCTAGTGTTCCCAGCACCTCCTGTGTTCCCAGCACCTCTAGTGTTCCCAGCATCTCTAGTTTTCCCAGCACCTCTAGTGTTCCCAGCACCTCTAGTTTTCCCAGCACCTCTAGTGTTCCCAGCACCTCTAGTGTTCCCAGCACCTCCAGTGTTGCCAGCACATCTAGTGTTCTCAGCACCCCTAGTGTTGCCAGCACCTCCAGTGTTGCCAGCACCTCCAGTGTTGCTAGCACCTCCAGTGTTGCCAGCACCTCCAGTGTTGCCAGCACCTCCAGTGTTGCTAGCACCTCCAGTGTTGCCAGCACCTCCAGTGTTGCCAGCACCTCCAGTGTTGAAAGCACCTCCAGTGTTGCCAGCACCTCCAGTGTTGCCAGCACCTCCAGTATTACCAGCACCTACAGTGTTGCCAGCACCTCCAGTGTTGCCAGAACCTTCAGTGTTGCCAGCACCTCCAGTGTTGCCAGCACCTCCAGTGTTGCCAGCACCTACAGCCTACAGTGTTGCCAGCACCTCCAGTGTTGCCAGAACCTCCAGTGTTGCCAGCACCTCCAGTGTTGCCAGCACCTCCAGTGTTGCCAGCACCTTCAGTGTTGCCAGCATCTCTAGTTTTCCCAGCACCTCCAGTGTTCCCAGCACCTCCAGTGTTCCCAGCACCTCCAGTGTTGCCAGCACATATAGTGTTCTCAGCACATCTAGTGTTCCCAGCACCTCCAGTGTTGCCAGCACCTCCAGTGTTGCCAGCACCTCCAGTGTTGCCAGCACCTCCAGCGTTGCCAGCACCTCCAGCGTTGCCAGACTTCCAGTGTTGCCAGCAGCTCCAGTGTTGCCAGCAACTCCAGTGTTGCCAGCACCTCCAGTGTTGCCAGCACCTCTAGTGTTGCCACACCTCTAGTGTTGCCAGCACCTCTAGTGTTCCCAGCACCTCCAGTGTTCCCAGCACATCTACTGTTCTCAGCACCCCTAGTGTTGCCAGCACCTCCAGTGTTGCCAGCATCTACAGCCTACAGTGTTGCCAGCACCACCAGTGTTGCCAGAACCTCCAGTGTTGCCAGCACCTCCAGTGTTGCCAGCACCTCCAGTGTTCCCAGCACCTCTAGTGTTGCCAGCACCTCTAGTGTTGCCACACCTCTAGTGTTGCCAGCACCTCCAGTGTTCCCAGCACCTCCAGTGTTCCCAGCACATCTAGTGTTCTCAGCACCTCTAGTGTTGCCAGCACCTCCAGTGTTGCCAGCACCTCCAGTGTTCCCAGCACCTCCAGTGTTGCCAGCACCTCCAGTGTTGAAAGCACCTCCAGTGTTGCCAGCACCTCCAGTGTTGCCAGAACCTCCAGTGTTGCCAGCACCTCCAGCGTTGCCAACACTTCCAGTGTTGCCAGCACCTCTAGTGTTGCCAGCACCTCCAGTGTTGCCAGCACCTCCAGTGTTGCCAGCTCCTCCAGTGTTGCCAGCACCTCCAGTGTTGCCAGAACAACAATCACTACAATAATTCCATACAACAGCCTACATCACAACAATCACTACAATAATACCATACAACAGCCTACATCACAACAATCACTACAATAATACAATACAACAGCCTACATCACAACAATCACTACAATAATACCATACAACAGCCTACATCACAACAATCACTACAATAATACCATACAGCAGCCTACATCACAACAATCACTACAATAATTCCATACAGCAGCCTACATCACAACAATCACTACAATAATTCCATACAACAGCCTACATCTCAACAATCACTACAATAATACCATACAACAGCCTACATCACAACAATCACTACAATAATACCATACAACAGCCTACATCACAACAATCACTACAATAATTCCATACAACAGCCTACATCACAACAATCACAACAATAATTCCATACAACAGCCTACATCACAACAATCACTACAATAATTCCATACAACAGCCTACATCACAACAATCACTACAATAATACCATACAACAGCCTACATCACAACAATCACTACAATAATTCCATAAAACAGTGTGAAGCATGGGTTGCAAATGCTGCAGCGAGGAGGAGGCTGGAGGCAGTGGAGATGTCTTGTCTAAGGGCAATGTGTGGTGTAAATATTATGCAGAAAATTCGGAATGTGGAAATTAGGAGAAGGTGTGGAGTTACTAAAAGTATTTGTCAGAGGGCTGAAGAAGGGTTGTTGAGGTGGTTTGGTCATTTAGAGAGAATGGATCAAAGTAGAATGACTTGGAGAGCGTATAAATCTGTAGGGGAAGGAAGGCGGGGTAGGGGTCGTCCTAGAAAAGGTTGGAGGGAGGGGGTAAAGGAGGTTTTGTGGGCGAGGGGCTTGGACTTCCAGCAAGCATGTGTGAGCGTGTTAGATAGGAATGAATGGAGATGAATGGTTTTTGGGACATGACGATCTGTTGGAGTGTGAGCAGGGTAACATTTTGTGAAGGGATTCAGGGAAACCAGTTAATTGATTTAGTTGGACTTGAGTCCTGGAAATGGGAAATACAATGCCTGCACTTTAAAGGAGGGGTCTGGGATAGTGACAGCTGGGAGGGACTATTCTCAGCTGTCGTATCTGAGCGCCTCTGCAAAGACAGTGATTATGTATGAGTGTGGTGAAAGTGTTGAATGATGATGAAAGTATTTTTGTTTTTGTTTTTGGGGATTTTCTTTCTTTTTGGGTCACCCTGCCTCGGTGGGAGACGGCCGACTTGTTGAAAAAAAAAAAATATATATATATATATATATATGTGCATACATCTCTCGGTGTATATACCTCTGACTTGTACACCAATGATTGGTTAATTGAGTTTCAAGCTTATCGTCTACACGAGGGTTATAAAAGATGTCACCTGCTCGACACCTCTCAAGATTACTTTAATTCCTATAATAAGAAATAAATTTCCACTGCATGTACACTGAGAGATACACATCTGTATATACGGTATGGTTGGTTGGTTATTTAATAGAGTTTGAAGCCTATCGACTATATTAGAGTCATTACAGCTGCAGGTAACCTGTTCACACTCAGACGAGAATACTTAAGGCAGAAATGAAACTTACACCATATATACTCTGACATATACCTCGCAGTATATATACTCTACGAAATGGTTCAGTTGTTGTGTAGACCAAACATCAGAAATGTGATCCAAGTGACTTTGATAGTGGAATAATTGTTGGTGCCAGCCGAGGTGGTTTGATTATCTCAAAAACTGCTGATCTGGGATTTTCACGCACAAGTCTCTTAAGCGGCAGTTCTGTGGACGAAAACGCCTTGTTAATGAGAGACTTCAGAGGAGAATGGTCAGACTGGTTTAGGTTGACAGGAAGGCGACAGTAACTGAAATAACCATGAGTTATAACAGTAGTTTACCTGGAGAGAGTTCCGGGGGTCAACGCCCCCTCGGCCCGGTCTGTGCAGAAGGGCATTTCTGAACGCACAACACGTCGAATCTTAAAGTGAATGGGTTACAGCAGCAGGAGACAACACAAGGTTCCACTCCTGTCAACTAAGAAGAGGAAACTGAGGCTACAGTGGAGATTGCAAAAAGTCACAAGGTTCGATGAACCACGATTTCTGCTGCGACATGCAGAAGGTCAGGTCAGAATCTTCCCTAAACTTTGGGATGTGGTGGAACGAGATTCGCAGCATCAATGTGAAGCCAACAAACCTGTGTGACGCTGTTGTGTCAACATGGAAAAGGATCTCTAAGGAATGTTTCCAGCAGCTTATTGAATCCATACCAACAAGAAATCAGTTTGTTCTGAGACAAAGAGGAGCTTACCAATACTAGAAATGTGTACTTACTGATTAAGTAGACACCGAGTGTGCGTGTATATATGTATATCGTGCCGATTAGGTAAAACTGGTCAATTAGCAAGAACTCATCTAAAATTAAGTCCTTTCTAAAAAAAATTCTTATACGTTTAAAGATATATTTTTTTCATTTATGTTAATGTAAGAATTTATAATTTTGTACCAAGAGAAACTTTGAAAACCTACCTAACCTTATTACAACAAGCGCAATTTAATTTAGCCTAACCCAACTAAATATATTTTAGATACGTTAACATTAATTTAATAATAAACAAACACAATGAAATATATTTTTTTCGTTATGTCCAGAATAATTTTGGCGAAATTATTGCATACACAAATTTTCACTTGTCTTATATGGCAAGGTGAGCGTTGCTATTTAAGCCAAAATAGCAAGTTTTACCTAATCGGCACGACATATATATATATATATATATATATATATATATATATATATATATATATATATATATATATATATATATATATATATATATATATATATACGTATATATAACACAATACACTGGTACGAAAAATGTGCTAAAAGTACTGGATGCTTTTTTAAAAAGTTAATAAATGAAAAATAAAATCGTTTGAATTAAGATTAATTTGTTTATCTGTAAAAAAAATATATGTTTGTTGAAAGTGAAGTGTAACACAGTTCATATGTGAAAATAATGCAATTTGCATGATGAATAACTCAGTTATAAATTTTGAAAGGTGAACTATTTTTAGTGGATATAAACACATTTTTGTGTTGAAGAATATAAGTCTTGTTGTTATATACCAGTTGTGTTGCAGTATATAAGTCTTGTTGTTATATACCAGTTGTGTTGCAGTATGTAAGTCTTGTTGTTGTATACCAGTTGTGTTGCAGAATATAAGTCTTGTTGTTATATACCAGTTGTGTTGCAGTATGTAAGTCTTGTTGTTGTATACCAGTTGTGTTGCAGTATATAAGTCTTGTTGTTATATACCAGTTGTGTTGCAGTATGTAAGTCTTGTTGTTATATACCAGTTGTGTTGCAGTATATAAGTGTTGTTGCTATATACCAGTTGTGTTGCAGTATGTAAGTCTTGTTGTTGTATACCAGTTGTGTTGCAGTATATAAGTGTTCTTGCTATATACCAGTTGTGTTGCAGAATATAAGTCTTGTTGTTATATACCAGTTGTGTTGCAGTATGTAAGTCTTGTTGTTATATACCAGTTGTGTTGCAGAATATAAGTCTTGTTGTTATATACCAGTTGTGTTGCAGTATGTAAGTCTTGTTGTTATATACCAGTTGTGTTGCAGTATATAAGTCTTGTTGTTATATACCAGTTGTGTTGCAGTATATAAGTGTTGTTGCTATATACCAGTTGTGTTGCAGTATATAAGTCTTGTTGTTATATACCAGTTGTGTTGCAGTATATAAGTGTTGTTGCTATTTACCAGTTGTGTTGCAGTATATAAGTGTTGTTGTTATATACCAGTTGTGTTGCAGTATATAAGTGTTGTTGCTATATACCAGTTGTGTTGCAGTATATAAGTGTTGTTGTTATATACCAGTTGTGTTGCAGTATATAAGTCTTCTTGTTATATACCAGTTGTGTTGCAGTATATAAGTGTTGTTGCTATATACCAGTTGTGTTGCAGTATATAAGTCTTCTTGTTATATACCAGTTGTGTTGCAGTATATAAGTGTTGTTGTTATATATAATATTTCGTCCATCAATTATTTTAAAGATTTTAACAAACATCTGTTTATATAATTACCTTAAGGGGACAATCTGTTATTAATTATATAAGTTGCCACAGTAATAACTGAGAATGTTAACAGTGAAGCAGAAACAGCAGCAGCAGCAGCAGCAGCAGCAGCAGTAGCCGCAGCAGCAGCAGTAGTAGTAGTAGTAGTAGTAGCAGCAGCAGCAGCAGCAGCAGCAGCAGCAGCAGCAGCAGCAGCAGCAGCAGCAGCAGCAGCAGCAGCAGCAGCAGCAGCAGCAGCAGCAGCAGCAGCAGCAGCAGCAGCAGTAGCAGCAGCAGCAGAATACCGACATATACGTCACCTCAAAACCATCAACAAGGTTTGCTGACGATCACAGTCAGCCTCTGAGTACTGGACATCATATAGGCAAAAACGCTACAGAAAACTCTGTGGCAGTGTTGATTTTACTGGACGTTGCAGGCTTTACCAAGGTCATTAACCTCTACGTACTTGACCTGTCTAAACACTCTGGGTTACATAACTTGCATTGCGAGTCTTCAGAGTTCGGCAAGTCGCCACCCCAAAATAACTACAACTTATATCTTTAAGAATTTATTTTCAAAGCTGCAGGAGGCGATTGCTGTGGATAAAGGGCCTTGAAAATATCTCTGCTAAAGGCGAGGGTCGAGGCCCCAGCCGACCTTAGCGCGATATTCTGCTTCAATGTGCAAGATTTGTTCTCCACGACACTGCTTCTGTAAAACTTTCAATCCTCAATCCATTCTTGGTTGAGAAGTTTACTGATGGTCAGACAGTCTTTATAAAACATGTCGATAAAATGGCTGGTGGTGATGTAATAACCGTTAAGACTGCTTCTCAGATCAAACACTTACTGAAACTGAAGTCTTTGCGATGTAAAGGTTCCTGAAACAGAAGCCTTTGCGATGTAAAGGCTTCCAAACTCACCAACATGAATTCTTGTGGAAGAGTTGTCTGCTGCAGAGATCTAGTGACGTATAAGATGGCGACATTGTTAGTGAACTTAAGAATCAGGAAATCATTGGCGTATGTTTCATAACCATCTTTGTTGAAGGTGAAAATGGATTAACTTGGTTAGACTAACCTACGGTAAAGCGACTTCTCCCCCCCTTTTCCGGTACATTTGCTCTGGGTACCTCCCAGATGAGATTTGTTTCAGACCCCCTTGTGGGATTCCGGTGTTAAAAATATGAACACTATCAAAAAGCTTGACTGCTGATTCTCTCTGTGGAAACTGTGTAAGAAACACCAAACTAGTGCAGGTACATCTCAGACCAGTGTTTAACCAGCAAGGTGGCCATCCCAGTAGTGACCTCCACTGCCAGCTTACTCTCTGAAGGCAACTCTGAGCATCTTGATGAGGATGGTAAGAAGACTGAGGAGTCCCAGTGGCTCACCTCTCACTGTCAACACCACCACAGTAAACACTGCCAACACCTTCACCACAAGTTAACACATTCAGTACCAGCTGGGCCAACTATCACCATCTTTCTTACAGCACAAACTTAAGACCGATCTCATGCCCATAGACTCAGCAACAGAAGGGAACAACACCACATAGAGCTCTGTTTTTACTTTACACAACTTTGACCAAAAATCCTGCAAAGGTCTTGGAGAATAATGGACCTCTCTCAATTCCGTTATGTTGCCCTGACTGTCTAAACTTATGCAGAGAATAATAAACAAAACACTACTTTTTTGTTGAGTCATAGAACTTGTTACAAGATCGATAGTGTTTACTGCACTCAAAGAATGGCTTTGGAACTCAAAGAATGGCTTTGGAACTCAAAGAATGCCTTTGGAACTCAAAGAATGGCTTTGGAACACGATATTCCTCAAGTTTTCAGCCACAAACAATTTGTCATTGACACATTTTCGGACATAAAGAAAGGCTATAATATATAGCGATGGGGATCACTTTATAAATTGTATGTTACTGGTTTAAGAGGTCACTTGGGACACAGCAAAAACTGGTGCGTCGTGGCATTCCTTGTCGAAACCGAAGGTTTCAGCTGGGAGGGTTCAAATTGTTCTCGAGTCTGTCCAACGTTGGGCGATTTGGTAATGGTTTTAAATTTTCCACTGCTGAAAGGATCTCGCTAATCTTTACTCAATTTTCCTTGCATGATAACAGTGACACTTGGTGACAATGTATACACACTGAGACGTGTGTCTGCGTACTCACAATGAAATGTGTATATGTCTCTGAGATATACACCGAATGGTGTATATCTCAGTGTATATATCCAGAGAGGTGTCTCTCTTCGTATATCCTGAGAGAAGATGGAAAAGAGAGGAGTCCATTATTCTTCCAGACGTTTTAAGAATGTACACAACGTGCGCATAGCGCACAGACTTTGTTAACTTGCAATACATTCAAATCTAGTTGCCCAATGCAAACAATTTAATCACACTCGACTGATTAAGATGCTGTAGTAAGTCTTACGTTACCCTAAAAGCACCCAGACTTTTACCTCTATATGATTTTAAGGCAAGACTAAGGTCATATATATAGTAAATACAGATTTATGGTGTTGTTCCCTTCTGTTGTGAAGTGTGTGGGCATGAACTCAGCCTCAGCTTCCCTTCTGTTGTGAAGTGTGTGGGCATGAACTCAGCCTCAGCTTCCCTTCTGTTGTGAAGTGTGTGGGCATGAACTCAGCCTCAGCTTCCCTTCTGTTGTGAAGTGTGTGGGCATGAACTCAGCCTCAGCTTCCCTTCTGTTGTGAAGTGTGTGGGCATGAACTCAGCCTCAGCTTCCCTTCTGTTGTGAAGTGTGTGGGCATGAACTCAGCCTCAGCTTCCCTTCTGTTGTGAAGTGTGTGGGCAGGAACTCAGCCTCAGCTTCCCTTCTGTTGTGAAGTGTGTGGGCATGAACTCAGCCTCAGCTTCCCTTCTGTTGTGAAGTGTGTGGGCATGAACTCAGCCTCAGCTTCCCTTCTGTTGTGAAGTGTGTGGGCATGAACTCAGCCTCAGCTTCCCTTCTGTTGTGAAGTGTGTGGGCATGAACTCAGCCTCAGCTTCCCTTCTGTTGTGAAGTGTGTGGGCATGAACTCAGCCTCAGCTTCCCTTCTGTTGTGAAGTGTGTGGGCAGGAACTCAGCCTCAGCTTCCCTTCTGTTGTGAAGTGTGTGGGCAGGAACTCAGCCTCAGCTTCCCTTCTGTTGTGAAGTGTGTGGGCATGAACTCAGCCTCAGCTTCCCTTCTGTTGTGAAGTGTGTGGGCAGGAACTCAGCCTCAGCTTCCCTTCTGTTGTGAAGTGTGTGGGCAGGAACTCAGCCTCAACTTCCCTTCTGTTGTGAAGTGTGTGGGCAGGAACTCAGCCTCAGCTTCCCTTCTGTTGTGAAGTGTGTGGGCAGGAACTCAGCCTCAACTTCGTCTGGTAAGAAAGATGGACAGTGCTTGAGCTGATATTAAATACAAAATTCCTAGCGATTGCTGACTGGTGTAGTTCACAGTGAACAACACCTGGCTGACTGGTGTAGTTCACAGTGAACAACACCTGGCTGACTGGTGTAGTTCACAGTGAACAACACCTGGCTGACTGGTGTAGTTCACAGTGAACAACACCTGGCTGACTGGTGTAGTTCACAGTGAACAACACCTGGCTGACTGGTGTAGTTCACAGTGAACAACACCTGGCTGACTGGTGTAGTTCACAGTGAACAACACCTGGCTGACTGGTGTAGTTCACAGTGAACTACACCTGGCTGACTGGTGTAGTTCACAGTGAACAACACCTGGCTGACTGGTGTAGTTCACAGTGAACAACACCTGGCTGACTGGTGTAGTTCACAGTGAACTACACCTGGCTGACTGGTGTAGTTCACAGTGAACTACACCTGGCTGACTGGTGTGACCATTATAATACACAAATAACTCAGATATGAGAAAGGAACTTATTATAATGCAAGTAATGAGACATTTTACTGTGGCAACGTTTCGCTCTCCAGAAGCTTGACAACGTTTCGCTCTCCAGAAGCTTGACAAGGTCTTGAGAATAACCAACAATCTCCATTCTTGAAGTTACAGGTGTTGACAGGACTAGGAACAGGTATTGTATTAAGAAATACAGTTCTATAAGTTGACACTATTCAAGACGTAGTTACAGACGCCACAAGCAACATAAGATGTCACATTCGGAGACGACAGAGATAAATATAAAGCTAAAATGTCCCTAGTCCGATCATCCACACCAGTTCACTTCCGTCGGATCGAAGAGAAATAAATCTGTAATTTTTCCTCTACGATTTGTTCTGGTCATCACCAATGACGGTGAAGGGAGTTGATTAACTATTAGAGTGAGTCAGTTGATCGTAAAGTTTAAGCCCATCAGTATTTCCTGCCTCGGAGTTAGGACAGTAAACTGAACACTCAGAAACGTGTTATTAAATGTATTTCCGCATTGCCACTGTCTTAAAACTTTAATACAATAATATTCCAGTTGTGAGCTGAGACATTGACTCCAGGCCCTTATTTCTTGTACACGAGACCTGATGGTTGTGATGTTGGCCTGTCTACGACAGTGTTGGTTAGAGGTGCCTCTTGTAGTGTTAGCTGTCTACGACAGTGTTGGTTAGAGGTGCCTCTTGTAGTGTTAACTGTCTACGACAGTGTTGGTTAGAGGTGCCTCTTGTAGTGTTAGCTGTCTATGACAGTGTTGGTTAGAGGTGCCTCTTGTAGTGTTAGCTGTCTACGACAGTGTTGGTTAGAGGTGCCTCTTGTAGTGTTAGCTGTCTATGACAGTGTTGGTTAGAGGTGCCTCTTGTAGTGTTAGCTGTCTACGACAGTGTTGGTTAGAGGTGCCTCTTGTAGTGTTAGCTGTCTACGACAGTGTTGGTTAGAGGTGCCTCTTGTAGTGTTAGCTGTCTACGACAGTGTTGGTTAGAGGTGCCTCTTGTAGTGTTAGCTGTCTAGACAGTGTTGGTTAGGTGCCTCTTAGTGTTACTGTCAGACAGTGTTAGAGCCTCTTGTGTGTTACTTCTGACGTGTTGGTAATCCCTTGATGTTACTTTAACATGTTGAGAGGACTTTTATAGCAGTATGACATTTGTTGGAGTCCTCTTGAGTGAACTGTCTCGAAGTTTGGTTAGATCCTCTTGTAGTGTTGCGATAGACAGTGTTGGTTAAGTCTCTATAGTTGCTATCAGGTGTTAGAGCCCTGTAGTTACTTCAGACAGGTATTAAGAATGCCCTAGTGTATCACACATGTTGGTAGAGATACTTTTAGTTTGCTGTCATACATGTGGTAAGGGAGTGTTACTTTAGAGAGTGTTGTTAAGTGCCCTAGTTTCTGCTTGAAGTTTGGTAGATGCCTCTGTGTTATTAAATGTTTTCGAGTGCCTCTTATTTACTATCTGACTGGTTGTCAGGCCTTATTTTGTCACGAATGTTGGTTGATGTTGGCCTGTCTACGACAGTGTTGGTTAGAGGTGCCTCTTGTAGTGTTAGCTGTCTACGACAGTGTTGGTTAGAGGTGCCTCTTGTAGTGTTACTGTCTACGACAGTGTTGGTTAGAGGTGCCTCTTGTAGTGTTAGCTGTCTAGACAGTGTTGGTTAGAGGTGCCTCTTGTAGTGTTAGCTGTCTAGACAGTGTTGGTTAGAGTGCTTTTAGTGTAGCTGTCTAGACAGTGTTGGTTAGAGTGCCTCTGTAGTGTAGCTGTCTAGACAGTGTTGGTTAGAGGTGCCTCTTGTAGTGTTAACTGTCTACGACAGTGTTGGTTAGAGGTGCCTCTTGTATGTTACTGTCTAGACAGTGTTGGTTAGAGGTGCCTCTTGTAGTGTTAACTGTCTAGACAGTGTTGGTTAGAGTGCCTCTTGTAGTGTGCTGTCTAGACAGTGTTGGTTAGAGGTGCTCTTGTAGTGTTAGCTGTCTAGACAGTGTTGGTTAGAGGTGCCTCTTGTAGTGTTACTGTCTAGACAGTGTTGGTTAGAGGTGCCTCTTGTATGTTACTGTCTAGACAGTGTTGGTTAGAGGTGCCTCTTGTAGTGTTACTGTCTAGACAGTGTTGGTTAGAGGTGCCTCTTGTAGTTTACTGTTAGACAGTGTTGGTTAGAGGTGCCTCTTGTAGTGTTAGCTGTCTAGACAGTGTTGGTTAGAGGTGCCTCTTGTAGTGTTACTGTCTAGACAGTGTTGGTTAGAGGTGCCTCTTGTAGTGTTACTGTCTCGACAGTGTTGGTTAGAGGTGCCTCTTGTAGTGTTAGCTGTCTACGACAGTGTTGGTTAGAGGTGCCTCTTGTAGTGTTAGCTGTCTACGACAGTGTTGGTTAGAGGTGCCTCTTGTAGTGTTAGCTGTCTACGACAGTGTTGGTTAGAGGTGCCTCTTGTAGTGTTAGCTGTCTACGACAGTGTTGGTTAGAGGTGCCTCTTGTAGTGTTAGCTGTCTACGACAGTGTTGGTTAGAGGTCTCTTGTAGTGTTAGCTGTCTACGACAGTGTTGGTTAGAGGTGCCTCTTGTAGTGTTAGCTGTCTACGACAGTGTTGGTTAGAGGTGCCTCTTGTAGTGTTAGCTGTCTACGACAGTGTTGGTTAGAGGTGCCTCTTGTAGTGTTAGCTGTCTACGACAGTGTTGGTTAGAGGTGCCTCTTGTAGTGTTACTGTCTACGACAGTGTTGGTTAGAGGTGCCTCTTGTTGTTAGCTGTCTATGACAGTGTTGGTTAGAGGTGCCTCTTGTAGTGTTAGCTGTCTACGACAGTGTTGGTTAGAGGTGCCTCTTGTAGTGTTAGCTGTCTATGACAGTGTTGGTTAGAGGTGCCTCTTGTAGTGTTAGCTGTCTACGACAGTGTTGGTTAGAGGTGCCTCTTGTACTGTTAGCTGTCTATGACAGTGTTGGTTAGAGGTGCCTCTTGTAGTGTTAACTGTCTACGACAGTGTTGGTTAGAGGTGCCTCTTGTAGTGTTAGCTGTCTATGACAGTGTTGGTTAGAGGTGCCTCTTGTAGTGTTAGCTGTCTACGACAGTGTTGGTTAGAGGTGCCTCTTGTAGTGTTAGCTGTCTATGACAGTGTTGGTTAGAGGTGCCTCTTGTAGTGTTAACTGTCTACGACAGTGTTGGTTAGAGGTGCCTCTTGTAGTGTTAGCTGTCTATGACAGTGTTGGTTAGAGGTGCCTCTTGTAGTTAGTTAGCAGTGTTGTTCGAGTGCCTCTTGTAGTGTTGCTGCTTGACAGTTAGGTGCCTCTTGTAGTGTTAGCTGTCTACGACAGTGTTGGTTAGAGTGCCTGAGGTTAGCTGTCTCGACAGTGTTGGTTAGGGTGCCTCTTGTAGTGTTAGCTGTCTACGACAGTGTTGGTTAGAGGTGCCTCTTGTAGTGTTAGCTGTCTACGACAGTGTTGGTTAGAGGTGCCTCTTGTAGTGTTAGCTGTCTACGACAGTGTTGGTTAGAGGTGCCTCTTGTAGTGTTAGCTGTCTACGACAGTGTTGGTTAGAGGTGCCTCTTGTAGTGTTAGCTGTCTACGACAGTGTTGGTTAGAGGTGCCTCTTATAGATAAATGACGGATGGTCTGTCCTGACCTATCAGCAACGACAGTTTATTTATAAGACCTCGGCAGCTGCACTGTAGAATAACGTACGTGTTAGCTTAAGAGCGTCGATGTCTCCCAGGAAGATATATTGTAGACTTAAGAGCGTCGACGTCTTCCAGGGAGATATATTGTAGGAATCACGTAAAGTTAACCAGGAGACTAAGATAACACAGGAAGGTCCAGTCTTTCGTACTTACGAAACAGAAAAAACACCACCATAAATTAAGAGCTTCGATGTCTTCCAGAGAGATGTATTATAGACTTAAGGGCTTCGATGTCTTCCAGAGAGATGTATTGTAGACTTAAGAGGTAAAATGTATTCCAGAGAGATATATTGTAGACTTAAGAGCTAAGATGCCTTCCAGAGAGATGTATTGTAGACTTAAGAGCTAAGATGCCTTCCAGAGAGATGTATTGTAGACTTAAGAGCTAAGATGTTTTCCAGAGAGATATATTGTAGACTTAAGAGCTAGGATGCCTTACAGAGAGATATATTGTAGACTTAAGAGCTAAGATGCCTTCCAGAGAGATATATTGTAGACTTAAGAGCTAAGATGCCTGCCAGACTTCACAGGGGCTGAAATAAAAACATCTACTCTCCTTTTAGATGCTTTGTTACAGAGGCCCTAAACCCGTTGGGGTCACAGAAATGAAGAGGTAATCAAGTTTACTCCAAGAAAGTGGAGGGTAACTCGAAAATATTCGTGATTTATATTACCACTTCCAAAATGTCCACATAAATACTTAATTGACTGAGTAAAAATGTCACTAAATTTACTGAAAGAATCCTGGGACAAAAATGTGATTATTGTACATGTGTAGTGACACCGTTGATATACAGAGAAGACTTATGAATAAATGTGACCTTTATTAAAGGAGACGTTTCGCCATGAGTGGCTTCTTCAGAGCATTTATTAAGGAAACATTTCGCCACTAATTACTTCAATTTGTCAATGACGAGTTGAAGACATCGTACAGCCAAACAAACAACTCGCAACGAGCAGGTTTTCTGTATACTTCAACTGGTCTGCTGAAGAGGACCTCAGTTGGAAGTCGAAATATATAGACAACATATTTTTTTTTTTATTATTTTTAGCCTCGATATGTTTTTATACCTATCATACAAAATTGTGAGTCGGCTCTGAATTCCAGTCCGTGACTTATGTGTCTCTTGACAGGAGACGTGCAGGTGCCGGAAGCAGGTGAGAGAAGCCAGGAGCCACAAACAAGTGAGATGAGCCAGGTGCCGGGAGCAGGTGAGAGGAGCCAGGTACCAGCACACAAGCGTCAGTCAGTACAGTATTCCACGCTGGTAGGACCGTCCTTCGTCAACGCCACGGTGCATACTTACGCCCACGCCCCCGTGGGCCAGACAGCCTACCTCACCTGCGTGGTTAGGAACCTTCACAACTACACTGTAAGTCATCAACCCGAGTTTAATACTTTATTTTTAAAATAATGATAATAACAATATAATGAAGATAGGGAAGCTGTGATTTCGTGTATAGGGCAAGGAGGAATAACATCTTATAGGAGTGAGGAAGAACCAGTTGTGAGTGTGGGGGAAGTGCGTGGGGCAGTGGGTAGAATGAAAGGGGGTAAGGCAGCTGGGATTGATGGGATAAAGATAGAAATGTTAAAGGCAGGTGGGGATATAGTTTTATAGTGGTTAGTGTTTTTATTTAATAAATGTATGGAAGAGGGTAAGGTACCTAGGGATTGATAAAGTAGACACAGATGCAACACTTGGGTATCTTTATTGAGGAAACGTTTCGCCACACAGTGGCTTCATCAGTCCAATACAAAGTAGAAAGAAGTAAGGAGAGGAGTAGTTTGAGGTAATCAGTCCCTCGGCCTGGAGTCGATATGTTCAGTCCATCAATCTTGTAGTAAGTACAGCATAGGGCAAAAGTAGTTGCTTATATACTGTAGACAGGTGAGACGAAGCAGGACGAAGACCTACTTCGACTAGTGGATGGTACCACTATGACCCCGCCTCCTCCTGCTTCGCCTCACCTGACTACAGTATATAAGCAACTTCTATTGCCCTATGCTGTACTTACTACAAGATTGATGGACTGAACACATCGACTCCAGGCCGAGGGACTGATTACCTCAAACTCCTCCTTTGTATTGGACTGATGAAGCCACTGTGTGGCGAAACGTTTCCTCAATAAAGATACCCAAGTGTTGCATATGTGTCTAATTTAACAACTTGTTGGTTCTCTGAACCATTCATCTACGTACCTAGGGATTGGCAGAGAGCATGTATAATTCCTTTGTATAAAGGCAAAGGGGACAAAAGAGAGTAAAAATTATAGGGGAATAAGTCTGTTGAGTATACCTGGTAAAGTGTATGGTAGAGTTATTATTGAAAGAATTAGGAGTAAGACAGAGAGCAGGATAGCAGATGAACAAGGAGGCTTTAGGAAGGGTAGGGGGTGTGTAGACCAAGTGTTTGCAGTGAAACATATAGGTGAACAATATTTAGACGAGGGTAAAGAGGTGTTTGTGGCATTTATGGATTTGGAAAAGGCATATGATAGGGTGGATAGGAGGGCAATGTGGCAGATGTTGCAAATGTATGGAATAGGAGGTGGGTTATTGAAAGCGGTGAAAAGTTTTTACGAGGATAGTGAGGCTCAGGTTAGAGTATGTAGGAGAGAGGGAGATTATTTCCCAGTAAAAGTAGGCCTGAGACAGGGATGTGTGATGTCACCATGGTTGTTTAATATAATTAAAGATGGAGTTGTAAGAGAAGTGAATGCTCGGGTGTTGGCAAGAGGTGTAGGGTTAAAAGATAAAGAATCTAACACAAAGTGGGAGTTGTCACAGTTACTCTTTGCTGATGACACTGTGCTTTTGGGGGATTCTAAAGAGAAGCTGCAGAGGTTGGTGGATGAGTTTGGTAGGTTATGTAAAAGCAGGAAATTAAAAGTGAATATAGGAAAGAGTAAGGTGAAGAGAATAACAAAAAAAATAGATAACGGAAGATTGGAGGGAGAGAATATGGAGGAGGTGAATGTATTCAGATATCCAGCAGATGGGTATATGAAGGATGAGGTGAATCATATAATTAACGAGGGGAAAAAGGTGAGTGGTTCACTGAGGAGCTTGTGGAGACAGAGAACTTTATCCATGAAAGCAAAGACGGGAATGTATGAGAGTATAGTTATACCAACACTCTTGTATGGGTGTGAGACATGGGTTGTGAATGTTGCAACAAGGAGAAGGCTGGAGGCAGTGGAGATGTCATGTCTGAGGTCAATGTGTGGTGTGAATATAATGCAGAGAATCCGTAGTTTGGAGATTAGGAGGAGGTGTGGGATTACCAAAACTATTATCCAGAGAGCTGAGGAGGGGTTGTTGAGGTGGTTTGGACATGTAGAAAGGTTGGAGCAAAATAGAATGACTTCGAGAGTGTATAAATCTGTGGTGGAGGGAAGGCGGGGTAGGGGTCGGCCTAGAAAAGGTTGGAGGGAGGGGGGTAAAGGAGGTTTTGTGTGCGAGGGGCTTGGACTTCCAGCAAGCGTGCGTGAGCGTGTTAAATAGGAGTGAATGGAGACAAAGGGTTTTTAGGACTTGACGTGCTGTTGGAGTGTGAGCAAGGTAACATTTATGAAGGGATTCAGGGAAACCGGCAGGCCGGACTTGATTCCTGGAGATGGGAAGTACAGTGCCGGCACTCTGAAGGAGTTAATGTTGCAGTTTTGTAGCTGTAGTGTAAGCATGCCTCTGGCAAGACAGTGATGGAGTGAATGATGATGAAAGTTTTTCTTTGTCGGGCCACCCTGCCTTGGTGGGAAACGGCCGATGTGTTAATAAGAAAAATAAAATAATTATTATTATTATTATTATTATTACGTGCTTGATACAACTTTCTCGGTCTTTGTAAAATCATTTGTGTGGTTAAAATCTCTCCCATGAATAAACAGAGAATTAGTCTCTTGTTCAGTTCTAATGTTATATTTATGTTGTTGTGATCTTAGTTCAAGACTCTTCCCAGTTTGACCGTAATAAACTTTATTACACTTTATTTACAGGGAATCTTTTAAACACAGCCGTCAGCATTTTGGGGTTAATTTTTAATCCAACAGTTCTTAACTGTATCAAGATTTTTAAATACAACTTTGATTTTAATATTCTTAAGTAGAGAAGATATATCATGGTAAGAAAGACCTAACATATTCTTGCCTGAATATGCTTCTTTGTTTTTGAATTGTAAAAATGTTTCTGGCAATGCTAAAGTTTTGTCAATAATTTTTTTTGGAGTATTTTAGATCGTTCTCTATTTCATAAATATTCAAAATTTCTTCATCTATGAACTCTGGGATACAAATTCACAGACTTTTCAAATCAGAAACATAGATGAGCGTACAGAAAGTTTAACTCTGAAGAATAATAGTGTATATAAGAGTATTTAGCTGAGAGAGAACCCACGACGTAAGGCTAGAGAGACTGTATCCGACTTTTTTAGACGAAATTAGAACTAGATCAGTCATTTATAATGTATTTTAAGGGACCTGAGCCAAAGCTTAACAAGGCCACGCTGGTGTGAGATTTATCTGTTAAAACCTGTATTTGTGGTCAGAGTGAGGCCCATGCTAACCTTCCTATGGTTTACAGAAATGCACCTATTCGAATGATCATTATTAAGATACAGCAGATACCACACTGCTAATTTTACGACTGGTTTACCATGGGTTCGAACCCCACTTCATGCAGTAAGCTGACAGGCATGAAAACACTGTGAACACATTCAAGAGAACTTGCTTGTAAATGATGTTGTGATACCAACAAACTGAGAAGAAAAACACTAATGTACAGTTAAGAACAGTTAATAAGAGGCACGTAAGTTCCCTCGTCTTCTAATAACATGTTATTTTTTCCACTACAATCTACCTTGTCAAATTACTTACAAAACTTAAAAATTTACTATATTGTATATAAATAAAAAATTTAAGAAAAGAATGTTCTTCAGTTATTGAAAATACAGTGGTCCCTCGGTTTTCGCCGAAAATTCGTTCCAGAATGCTGCTCAAGTGCCATTACCGAACGAATTTACTTCCTTAAAAATTCATAATTACTATCGCATTTGTTTTGTCTGTTCCGTAAGGTGAAGTCCAGGACCTTCCCTTAAGTCATGGTATAACTTAACAAATCTTTGATGACAATTGTGTTGCAGAGGTCAATTGTCCTCATAGATTTGTTAAGTTATACCATGACTTAAGGGAAGATCCTGGACTTCACCTTACGAAACAGACAAAACAAATACGATAGTAATTATGAACAAGGTAGATTATAGGGGATAAATGAGCATATTATTAGAAGACAGGGAACTTACGTGTCTCTTAAAGGAAACGTTTCGCCACGAGTGACATCAGTCTTGATGAAGCCACTGTGGCCAGACGAGTGACATCAGTCTTGATGAAGCTACTGTAGCCAGACGAGTGACATCAGTCTTGATGAAGCCACTTGTGGCCAGACGAGTGACATCAGTCTTGATGAAGCCACTTGTGGCCAGACGAGTGACATCAGTCTTGATGAAGCCACTTGTGGCCAGACGAGTGACATCAGTCTTGATGAAGCTACTGTGGCCAGATCTTTCATATATATACCCAGGACTGTACACAAGTGTACTTTTCTACAGAGAACTTGAAGGGGCAGACAGTGTGTGTGTGTTTGTCAGGCTGGGGTCAGGCCGGGGTCAGGCCGGGGTCAGGCCGGGGTTAGGCTGTGGTCAGGCCAGAGTCAGGCTGGGGTCAGGCCGGAGTAAGGCAGGGGTTAGGCTGTGGTCAGGCTGGGGTCAGGCCGGAGTAAGGCCGGGGTCAGGCCGGGGTCAGGCTGGGGTCAGGCCTGGGTCCGGCCGGGGTTAGGCCGGGGTCAGGCCGGGGTCAGGCTGGGGTCAGGCTGGGGTCAGGCCGTGGTCAGGCTGGGGTCAGGCCGGGGTCAGGCCGGAGTCAGGCTGGGGTCAGGCCGGAGTCAGGCCGGGGTCCGGCCGGGGTCAGGCCGGGGTCAGGCCGGGGTCAGGCTGTGGTCAGGCTGGGGTCAGGCCGGAGTAAGGCCGGGGTCAGGCTGGGGTCAGGCCAGGGTCAGGCCGGAGTCAGGCTGGGGTCAGGCCGGAGTCAGGCCGGGGTCCGGCCGGGGTCAGGCCGGGGTCAGGCCATGGTCAGGCTGTGGTCAGGCTGGGGTAAGGCCGGAGTAAGGCCGGGGTCAGGCTGGGGGTCAGGCCGGGGTCAGGCCGGGGTCAGGCCGGGGTCAGGCCGGGGTCAGGCTGTGGTCAGGCTGGGGTCAGGCCGGGGTCAGGCTGGGGTCAGGCCGGGGTCAGGCTGGGGTCAGGACCACCAGGGTACAACTGAATCTTGATTTACGTAGATGAGTCAAAGGGATGTCAGGAAGTACTGCTTCAGCCTCTGGATGGCCAGGAAGTGGATCAACTTAGACAAGGAAACTTAATACCGACGAGGCACAAAGTTTCTGAAACAAGTTGCATAAGAGGCTGAGTCAGGAGCCGTGGTTCGACCCCCTTAGCCACAAATAGGCAAGTGAACACACTATATTTTCATTTTATATTTTTGCGAGTGTGCACATGTTTGTGTATGCACATGTGTGTGCACACGTGTATGTATGTATACGTGTATACACTGCCACATAATTTTCTGGTCTCTTGACAGGTGTCGTGGGTGAGAGCGAGAGACATACACCTGCTGACAGCTGGCAAGACTACCTACACCTCAGACAACAGGTGAGATACACACTAGTCAACCCACACACACACACAAACAAACAAACAAACAGGTGGCCACACATGTGGCTATACAAACAGGTGGACATACTCACATGCAGTCATACATACTGAGTCATTCACTTGGATACAATACTCACTACTGAGTCATTCACTTGGATAAAATACCCACTACTGTGTCATTCACTTGGATACAATACCTACTACTGTGTCATTCACTTGGATACAATACCCACTACTGAGTCATTCATTTGGATACAATACCCACTACTGTGTCATTCACTTTGATACAATATCCACTACTGAGTCATTCACTTGGATACAATACCCACTACTGAGTCATTCACTTGGATACAATACCCACTACTGAGTCATTCACTTAGATACAATATCCACTACTGTGTCATTCACTTGAATACAATACCCACTGCTGTGTCATTCACTTGGATGCAATACCCACTAGTGTCATTCACTTGGTTACAATACCCACTACTGATTCTCTTGTTTTAGAAATAATAACTTACTGCTTTCTTAAAGTATCACTAGTTACTATAAGTTATAACTGGAATGACATCATAATATCAGTACATTATATATGAGTATTACTGCGATAATATATTCCTTCTGTTATATCAACACTTCCAGAGGTAAGTGCAGCTAAGCATCATTTGCAGCTATTATTAATTAGGCTTTATCTTACATTATTATAGATTTTATTACTTTCTGTAGGCTCTCCAGTGTAATTAGGTCCTTCACCAACACTCGGATGATCCATGCAGGTGTAGCGCTTTACCAAACACACAAACAAGCAAAGTTCACAGTGAGCGATATGGTTCTTAAAGAAAAAGAATATCGCAGTTCTGTACTTGAGTCTTGACTTCATACAAGACAATAAAACTACCAGTCCGAAATTCTATCGGCTCGCTTACTGGGTTTAAAGGTTGTCGACTACACGAGGGTCATTATGGCTGCTTGTCATCTGTACACCACCAGTCACTACACGAGGGTCATTATTGCTGCATGTCACCTGTACACCACCAGTCACTACACGAGGGTCATTATTGCTGCATGTCACCTGTACACCACCAGTCACTACACGAGGGTCATTATGGCTGCATGTCACCTGTACACCACCAGTCACTACACGAGGGTCATTATTGCTGCATGTCACCTGTACACCACCAGTCACTACACGAGGGTCATTATGGCTGCATGTCACCTGTACACCACCAGTCACTACACGAGGGTCATTATTGCTGCATGTCACCTGTACACCACCAGTCACTACACGAGGGTCATTATTGCTGCTTGTCACCTGTACACCACCAGTCACTACACGAGGGTCATTATTGCTGCTTGTCACCTGTACACCACCAGTCACTACACGAGGGTCATTATTGCTGCTTGTCACCTGTACACCACCAGTCACTACACGAGGCTCATTATGGCTGCATGTCACCTGACACTCACAGTGCACTTACGTTGAGAATAAACTATGAATGATACACTCACACCTTTCATTGTAAATACACAGACATACACATCTTTCAGTGAAAGACAAATACTTCTCAGTGTATATACTCAGATATAAATATTCTCAGTGTTTATACACGTAGAGAAATATTTGTCAGTATATATACATTGATATACCCACCACCTCAGTTTATATACTAGACACACACTTCTCAGTGTATATACAGCAAGATATATACACGGCTCAGTGTGTATACACTGAAAGTATATTCAGTTAAAGACACACACTCCTCAGTGTATATATATTGAGAAATATATACATCAGACTGTAGATTCAACATATACACGTCCAGTCTGTGAAAGATTGTTGGTTATTGATTGTAGAATGTATTAGAATATATTAGAATGTATTAGAATATATTAGAATGTATTAGAATATATTAGAATGTATTAGAATATATTAGAATGTATTATAATATATTAGAATGTATTAGAATATATTAGAATGTATTAGAATGTGTTAGAAGGTTTTATCATCCATCTGTTCATCGTTGCCCTGTGATCAATGAGGCTATTAGAGAGTATAATAGTGAATATAGCATCAAATAGCAAAAGGGATGGTGACTGAAGCCGTGTCCTCAAACCCACCTGCCATGGGTTCAGACCCCAGCCTTTCCTTGTTTACTTCCAGTTGTGTTCTTACGACTTCGTGGACTTGTGTGTGTCACTGACCAGTGAATTAAAGATGGAGGGAGAAGAAGTCTTGTGGAAGTCCTTTTAATTTGATTTGCATGAATTACTTCATGGTAGTGAGTCAGTCTTGCGACCAGCAGACGGAGCATCGAGTTTTCACAGTTTCTTGAGCCTCATATAACGTATAACAAATAAAACCAGCTGGATGAACTTGAATAAATAAAACTGAAAGTTGACCTCCTGCTACAAGGCCTTAATTGCAACAATAATTCCTGAATGATAGCTGGGTATGCCACCAACGGCATCGCGGCCACCCTGAATGATGGTTGGGTATGCCACCAACGGCATCGCGGCCACCCTGAATGATGGCTGGGTATGCCACCAACGGCATCGCGGCCACCCTGAATGATGGCTGGGTATGCCACCAACGGCATCGCGGCCACCCTGAATGATGGCTGGGTATGCCACCAACGGCATCGCGGCCATCCTGACTGATGGCTGGGCATGCCACCAGCGGCGCCGCGGCCACCCTGAGTGATGGCTGGGCATGCGACCAGCGGCGCCGCGGCCACCCTGAGTGATGGCTGGGCATGGGACCAGCGGCGTCGCGGCCACCCTGAGTGATGGCTGGGCATGCGACCAGCGGCGTCGCGGCCAACCTGAGTGATGGATGGGCATGCGACCAGCGGCGCCGCGGCCACCCTGAGTGATGGCTGGGCATGCGACCAGCGGCGCCGCGGCCACCCTGAGTGATGGCTGGGCATGCGACCAGCGGCGTCGCGGCCACCCTGAATGATGGCTAGGTATGTGTTACAAAATGACACGATATCTATTAACAATAGATATCTCCAGTGAACACTAGAAAGGAAAGCCCTTCTAGCATCCAGCCTGTTACTGGGCTTTTGCAACAAAGTCAGTATCCTGGTTCAGTTATCCGACATATTATATAGCTGAAGAGGATTGCAACTGATAGGGTACTAACCAAACAGATATTTTTAAAAGGTTTATTATCAAAGTGAGAAAATCTAGGGTAGCAAAGTAAATCAAATATAAAGATATTATTTAAGATATCAATTAGGGTAATTAGGAGGGTAGCTCCTACACTGCTCTCATATACAATAAGTCTGTGCTGAGGGCACATATATATAAATGACTCAGAAGTACCATCAGGTACAATGTCCGTAATTACAATAATATATACAAGTAGGAATAAATGTGTGTATGAGTGTGCTCCCGGTAACTATGACTCGACTCGACCAGTGTACGACTGAACAACTCGTAAGCTATCTGCTCTAAACTGACAATCTGAACAGCTTGATTGTACAGTAAAATGACCACTTCCCAGAACAGCACTATAACAGGCAACAGCAACACAGCGTCAGGAACCAGGAGATAGAAAAACGACCCTAACTGGGGACCATCAGTAAATCCTCCAAAACAGTCACAAAACTCCCTTTCTACTGAAACTAGGTTCAGCATAAACAATCCCAAACTGTGGCGATGCACAGATGCCTTATCGAAGTAGGTCCAGAGCTATAGCTTGAGACCTGAGTTTTATCAAAGAGTGTCAAAGTGACACACAACCCAGAACAACGTCGAAAAATCACTGTCTAGTCTATTCTCTGTGAACAGAGTTACACAGAGTTCGGAGAAGTATGATTCGCCTCACCAACAAATACATACTCTACCCAACAGAGTCTAATGTCGAGAACAACAAGAGTGAGGAGTTGACTCGACGAGGTCAGCAGGCCAGAGAGAGAGAGGAAAGAGGAACAACCACCCAGCTCAGGTGTGTTCAGAGACTGACTCCTCCCAGCAACTAGACGCCGGCAGCATAACAGTCGTTTGCCAACACCAAGGCAGTTACTACACACTCTCAAGCACAACAATATTACATCCTACCTAATAAATAGAGCTAAGTTAAATAATAGTCTAATAATAATATAAAGCAAAATATTAACGATTTAGCTATTATCGAGAATATTCGCAATATAAAATTATAGAAAATGGAAATATACATTATATACATTGAGGCCCAGTTCAAGGGGCGCAATAGTATGCCACCAGTGGTGCCGCGGCCACCCTGAGTGATGGCTGGGCATGCGACCAGCGGCGTCGCGGCCACCCTGAATGATGGCTGGGCATGCGACCAGCGGCGTCGCGGCCACTCTGAGTGATGGATGGGCATGCGACCAGCGGCATCAGCTTCGCGGACACCCTGAGTGATGGCTGGGCATGCGACAAGCGGCATCAGCTTCGCGGACACCCTGAGTGATGGCTGGGCATGGCACCAGTTGTGCCGCAGTCACCCTGAATGATGACTGGGCATGCGACCAGCGGCATCAGCTTCGCGGACACCCTGAATGATGACTTGGCATGCTACCAGCGGTGCTGCGGTCACCCTGAATGATGACTGGGCATGCCACCAGTGGTGCCACAGTCACCCTCAGTGATGGCTGGGCATACGACCAGTGGTGCCACGGTCACCCTGAGTGATGGCTGGGAATACCACCAGTGGTGCTGCGGTCACCCTCAGTGATGACTGGGCATACCACCAGTGGTGCCACGGTCACCCTGAGTGATGGCTGGGCATGCCACCAGCGGTGCCACGGTCACCCTGAATGGTGACTGGGCATGCCACTAGCGGTGCCGCGGCCACCCTGAGTTATGACTGGGCATGCCACCAGCGGTGCCGCAGTCACTCTGAGTGATGGCTTGGCATGCCACCAGTGGTGCTACGGTCACCCTGAGTGATGGCTGGGCATGGCACCAGTTGTGCCATGGATCATGGATCATTCATCATATTACGGAATATAGAAGTTCTGAGATTGACGTGAATATTAAACTAGTACACAGTACCACAAGGTTAATAAGTGAGATACATGTTCAACAGTCACGTATCTTTATTCCGAAACGTCTCGCCTACACAGTAGGCTTTTGAAACATTGTTCCATAGTCTGAAACATTGTTCCAGACTATGGAACAGAACTCTTCTCCAGGTTGAGGGACTGACCGCCTCAAAACTACGTCTTTAAGGGTGATGG
Source organism: Cherax destructor (assembly GCA_009830355.1). Classification (NCBI taxonomy): domain Eukaryota; kingdom Metazoa; phylum Arthropoda; class Malacostraca; order Decapoda; family Parastacidae; genus Cherax; species Cherax destructor. The sequence continues at coordinate 121,388 of WNWK01002449.1, read as the reverse complement.
ACTGATAACATCGTCTTCACTGCTTCTGTAAATTCCCCTGTACTCGACTGAAGAAGCCTACTGTGTAGGGGCGACACGTTTCGGAATGAAGATACCTAACTGTTGCACCTATGTCTTACCTCCAGGTCATTAAGTCTTCATCTAACATGAATACCAACTAAAATATTCTAACCACCAATGTATCCACTGAGAGACACCTGATGGTATATATATCCTCATAACCTTGAGAATAATTATTTAACGTAACTCATTCTTGTTACAAAATCATTTAATTTTCACTGGACACGAAAATAAAAAAATTTCTTCCTCCTAAGTTCCGCTTGTATTTCTATCATAACACAATGCCTCATCCGATCGGCTTCAAATTTTCAAAACGCTGGTGTACGGTAACTAAGACAAGATTCTTGGGACAACAGGCATATGCAAGTGTCCCATAAGCAGAGATACAGAAAGTATTCCCAGCATCCTGGAAGATCCCTGATCGCTTCTACAACCTCATTCAAACCTTCATAACAAGACCTTCTTAATTAGACGGCAGCTGAGTGAAATACAAGTGCGTCACTCAGTGCATGGCCATCCTGACGCTAAGATGCGTCAGTCAGTGCATGGCCATCCTGACGCTAAGATGCGTCAGTCAGTGCATGGCCATCCTGGCGCTAAGATGCGTCAGTCAGTGCATGGCCATCCGGCGCTAAGATGCGTCAGTCAGTGCATGGCCATCCTGGCGCTAAGATGCGTCACTCAGTCAGTGCATGGCCATCCTGGCGCTAAGATGCGTCACTCAGTGCATGGTTATCCTGGCGCTAAGATGCGTCACTCAGTCAGTGCATGGCCATCCTGGCGCTAAGATGCGTTACTCAGTCAGTGCATGGCCATCCTGGCGCTAAGATGCGTCAGTCAGTGCATGGCCATCCTGGCGCTAAGATGCGTCAGTCAGTGCATGACCATCCTGGCGCTAAGATGCGTCAGTCAGTGCATGGCCATCCTGGCGCTAAGATGCGTCACTCAGTCAGTGCATGGCCATCCTGGCGCTAAGATGCGTCACTCAGTGCATGGTTATCCTGGCGCTAAGATGCGTCACTCAGTCAGTGCATGGCCATCCTGGCGCTAAGATGCGTTACTCAGTCAGTGCATGGCCATCCTGGCGCTAAGATGCGTCAGTCAGTGCATGGCCATCCTGGCGGTAAGATGCGTCAGTCAGTGCATGGCCATCCTGGCGCTAAGATGCGTCAGTCAGTGCATGGCCATCCTGGCGTTAAGATGCGTCAGTCAGTGACGCATCTTAACGCCAGGATGGTCATGCACTAAGTGACGCATCTTAACGCCAGGATGGTCATGCACGAAGTGACGCATCTTAACGCCAGGATTGTCATGCACTAAGTGACGCATCTTAACGCCAGGATGGTCATGCACTAAGTGACGCATCTTAACGCCAGGATGGTCATGCACTAAGTGACGCATCTTAACGCCAGGATGGTCATGCACTAAGTGACGCATCTTAACGCCAGGATGGTCATGCACTAAGTGACGCATCTTAACGCCAGGATGGTCATGCACTAAGTGACGATCTTAACGCCAGGATGGTCATGCACTGAGTGACGCATCTTAACGCCAGGATGGTCATGCACTAAGTGACGCATCTTAACGCCAGGATGGTCATGCACTAAGTGACGCATCTTAACGCCAGGATGGTCATGCACTAAGTGACGCATCTTAACGCCAGGATGGCCATGCACTAAGTGACGCATCTTAACGCCAGGATGGTCATGCACTAAGTGACGCATCTTAACGCCAGGATGGTCATGCACTAAGTGACGCATCTTAACGCCAGGATGGTCATGCACTAAGTGACGCATCTTAACGCCAGGATGGTCATGCACTAAGTGACGCATCTTAACGCCAGGATGGTCATGCACTGAGTGATGCATCTTAACGCCAGGAGATCAGCGTAAGTCCCACTTCAATAACAGAAGAATGCCTTCTTCTCTGTGTCCCGAGGCTCGCTTGGCAATGCACTTAGCTCACATACTGAGTGTCCCTGGTTCGATCCCCGGTATGGGTGGAAACGTAGACTGTTTCCTTACACCTTTCCCTGTTCACCTAGCAGTAAGTAGGTACCTGGGTGTTAGCTGACTGGTGTGGGTCGCATCCTGGGGGGTGTTAGTATACCTTAAATAGAGCTGAGTTTTGAAATAAGCTAAGGTTGGATAACAGCTCTTGGCCTGTAAAATTGATTTGTGTACAAAAATATTAACTATGATGCATTCTGTAAGAAGGATGAACTGTATTTATAAATGACTCACGAATTCGTAACGACACAATTGCAAACACACCACGGTACTGGCGGAGCTTGAACCCGCGCTGGCATGGAGTTTTAAGACTCGCTTGCCGCAAGTTCGATCCCCACCCGTACCGTGGTTAGGATGATACCGCATAAGTATAGTCGATGGAGGTGAAGATTTGAAATTTTAATGAAATTACCAAAGAATCTGGAATCACTGGAATAAGATCAATTAACTGAAAATGCTGTTTCCGATCGCCTTGAAACTTTCAGCAGAAAGCTTAGCCTGAGAGTCTCCCATCCCTAAACTTATCCCTCACTCCCACTACAACTCCCACCTCTCCTTCCTCACCCTTTCTCTGCTCCTTTCCCACATTCGCTTTCTCGCTCTCTCCCTTGCTTCTCTTCCTCTCCCCACTGACACACTCTTCCTCCCTCATCTCCCCAGGTTCGTGGGTGTTAACCCGGGGGGCGGGGAGCAGTGGGTGCTGAGGCTGCACCACGCAAAACCCACGGACGCTGGCGTGTACCTGTGTCAAGTGTCCGTCACGCCACCCATCTCCACGCCCGTCACTCTCCTCGTAACAGGTCAGTAGACGGGGAGAGAGAGAGAGAGAGAGAGAGAGAGAGAGAGAGAGAGAGAGAGAGAGAGAGAGAGAGAGAGAGAGAGAGAGAGAGAGAGGAGAGAGAGAGAAGAGAGAGAGAGACTAATATTGTACACTTCTAACACAGAAGCGGCCGCCAGAGTGTCGCCAGGGCGGGAGGTCTTCCTGAAGGAAGGCAGCCGTCTGGTGTTGGTGTGTGAGGTCCGTGGCTGCCCTTACCCTGCCCACCCCACCTGGTACCGCGGCAGCCAGGTTAGTACCACTACAGACAGAACGGTTCCATGAAGGACAGGTTAGTACCACTACAGACAGAACGGTTCCATGAAGGACAGGTTAGTACCACTACAGACAGAACGGTTCCATGAAGGACAGGTTAGTACCACTACAGACAGAACGGTTCCATGAAGGACAGGTTAGTACCACTACAGACAGAACGGTTCCATGAAGGACAGGTTAGTACCACTACAGACAGAACGGTTCCATGAAGGACAGGTTAGTACCACTACAGACAGAACGGTTCCATGAAGGACAGGTTAGTATCAGTGGCAGACATGATATCACTCAGGCAGACAAGCCAGCAATACAGCAGACAGGTTTATACTGCAGTAGACAGAAGACACATCATAGACAGGTCAGTGACGGCACTTCGTGGAGATGAGCTGTATTTTTATACTCCTGTCAGAATACTAATGTATACAACTGTCTAAATACAGATTTATTTTATTAATATCACTAACAGGAGTATTTTTTGTAATAGTGCCAGTGGTCACTGACGACGGCTAATACAATACCCGAAAGATTTTCATGAAAATTTTGAAGAGAGACACAGTGAGACACAGTGAGACACAGTGAGAGACACAGTGAGACACAGTGAGAGACACAGTGAGACAGTGAGAGATAGTGAGAGACAGTGAGAGACACAGTGAGACACAGTTAGAGACACAGTGAGACAGAGTGAGAGACACAGTGAGACACAGTGAGAGAGACAGTGAGACACAGTGAGACACAGTGAGAGACACCAAATTTTTGCTTTATTGAATAATTCTTCTGCAAGATTCACAAGTTTATAAAGATTCTAAATGGCAGAACCCCATTTAGAACCCTGCAATGTTTCATGTGTGTTGTGTATGTGTGTGTGTGTGTGTGTACTCACCTAATTGTGGTTGTAGTGGTCAATTCATAGCTCCTGGCCCCGTCTCTTCACTGGTCGCTACTAGGTCACGCTTTCCTTGCTCCATGAGCTTTATCATACCTCTTCTTAAAACTATGTATGGATCCTGCCGCCACTACATCACTCTCCAGACTGTTCCACTTCCTGACAACTCTATGACTGAAAAAATACTTCCTAATATCCCTGTGACTCATCTGAGTCTTCAACTTCCATTTGTGACCCCTTGCTGCTGTGCTCCATCTCTGGATCATATTGTCCCTATCCACCTTGTCAATTCCTCTCAGTATTTCATATGCGTTATCATGTCCCCTCTAACCCTCCAGTCCTCCAGTGTCATCAGGTCGATTTCCCTCAACCTCTCCTCATATGACATACCCCTTAGCTCCGGGACTAGTCTCGTTGCAAACCTTTGCACTTTCTCTAATTTCTAGACGTGCTTGACCAGGTGTGGGTTCCAAACTGGTGCTGCATACTCCAGTCTTCTTTGTCCTTCCCAATCTACATGACTTTGCACTTGGTGGGGTTAAACTCTAGAAGCCAGTTGCTGGACCAGGCTTGCAGCCTGTCTTGATCCTTTCACATTCCTGCCTGATCCTCATCCGATTAAATTCTCATTAGCTTCACATCATCTGCAAAGAGGAACACTTCTGAATCAATCCTTTCTGTCATGTCATTCATATATACCAGAAACAGCACCGGTCCTAGGACTCATTCTGTGGAACCCCGCTCGTCACAGGCGCCCACTCTGACACCTCGTCATGTACCATGACTCGTTGTTGCCTTCCTGTCAGATATTCTCTGATCCACTGCAGTGCTTTTCCTGTTATTCCTGATTAATCATTTAGCTTTTGTACGACTCTCCTGCGCAGAACTATGTCGAAAGCCTTCTTACAATCCAAGAAAATGCAATCTACCCACCCTTCTCTCTCTTGTCGTAAAACTACAGTAGGTTTGTGGCACAGGATTTCCCTTCCCTTAAACCGTGATGGTTTAAGGTGCTCCACCACTCTTCTCCTGATAATCTTCTCCATGACTTTGGATATATGTTAGTGACACTGGACAGTAGTTTAATGCTGCTTGTCTGTCTCCTTTCTTAAAAATTTGAACTACATTTGCTGTCTTCCTAACCTAAGGTAGTTGTCGTTTCGATAGATGTGTTGAAGATGGTTGTTAATGGCACACACAGCACCTCTGCTCCCTCTCTCAAGACTCATGGAGAGATGTTGTCCATTCCCCCGCCTTTGAAGTATCTAGTATAGTTAGCAGCCCCTTCACCTCCTTCTCAGTTGTGTGTATTGTATCCAGCACTTGCTGGTGTACCATTCCGTTCTGCTGGAATCCTTTCTGTCTCCACTGAAAATACTTCTTTAAATCTCGTGTTGAGCTCTTTACATACTTCTTGGTCGTTTCTTGCGATCTCCCTTCCTCTTCAGCCTGATTACCTGGACCTTGACTGTTGTTTTCTTTCTGATGTAGCTGTACAAAAGCTTCGGGTCAGATTTGGCTTTCGATGCTATGTCATTTTCGTATTGACGCTGGGCCTTCCTCCTTATCTGTGCATATTCGTTTCTGGCTCTTTGACTAATCTCATACTTAGTTTTGGCCTCTCTACACCTTTGGGTGAACCAAGGGCTCGTGTTGGTGTTCCTATTATTTCTGTTGCCCTTAGGTACGAACCTGTCCTCTACCTCCTTGCATTTTTGTCGTCATGTTGTCTACCTTTTTATTTACTGATTTTCCCACAAGTTTTCTTTCGCAGTGAACCTCGTGCAGTCCCCTCTTGTAGTCTGGCTTCTCCAGTCCTGCTTCTCCTGCTGCCCTCTCCTGCTGCCCTCTCCTGCTGCCCTCTCCTGCTGCCCTCTCCACTTGTAACTCCACTATGTATTCGAAGCTCAGAACCACGTGACATGATAACGACATACAAAATACTGCGTGGAATAGACAAGGTGGATAGAGACAGGTTGTTCCAGAGAGGGAACACAGAAACAAGGGGTCACAATGGGAAGTTGAAGACTCAGATGAGTCAAAGGGATGTTAGGAAGTATTTCTTCAACTATAGAGTTGTCAGGAAATGGAATAGTCTAGCAAGTGATGTAGTGGAGGCAGGAACCATATATAGCTTTAAGACGAGGTATGATAAAGCACATGGAGCAGGGAGAGAGAGGACCCAAAAGTGATCAATGAAAAGGCGGGGCCAGGAGCTGAGTCTCGACCCCTGCAACCACTATTAGGTGAGTACTAGCTCCAAGGGGAATTTCATATGTGATGTCCTCAATGTCTGAACTACTCAAGGTGAATATGAGATCCAGTCTTGCTGGTTCATCCATGAGGTTTTCCAGTACCACCTCCATCATCTTAACCCTCCACGTTTCTGGTCCTTCATGTGGCTCCAGGTTTTACCAGTCAACTTCCTTGTGACTGAACTCACCCACAAATAGTAATTTTGCCCTACCTACATGAGCCCTTCTGGCCACCTCAACTAGTGTATCACCCATTGCACTGTTGCTCTCATCATATTCTTGTTCTGGCCTCGTGCTGTTCTGTGGTGGGTTGTACATTACTGCAATCATCATCTTGGGACCCTCAGTCTGAAGTGTTCCTATTATGTAGTCCCTTGCTTCCCCTCTGTTCCCTCCTTCCAACTCTTCAAAACTCCACTGTTTATTTTTTTTTTTTGCTGAGCAGTGCGACTCCTCCACCCCCTCTATTCACTCTGTATTTCCTCAGAATCTGATATCTAGTTGGAAAGATGTCGTCTGTTATCATTCCTGTGAGCTTGGTTTCTATGAGGGATGTGATGTCTGGCGATGCTTCTTTGATTATTTCATGCCACTCCTCCCACTTATTCCTTATTGCAACGGCGATGGTGTCCCATACCTTCAGTTTCCTTTCCAACACCGTATACTGGGGGGTTTGTGGGGGTTGTTGGAGTGGGAGACCTGACAGGGTGCTATGGGAGTCTACTGTGTAGGGTGGGGTGGGGGCTGTGAGTGGGAGACCTGGCAGGGTGCTATGGGAGTCTACTGCGTAGGGTGGGGTGGGGGCTGTGAGTGGGAGACCTGGCAGGGTGCTATGGGAGTCTACTGTGTAGGTTGGGGTGGGGGCTGTGAGTGGGAGACCGGACAGGGTGCTATGGGAGTCTACTGTGTAGGGTGGGGTGATGGCTGTGAGTGGGAGACCTGGCAGGGTGCTATGGGAGTCTACTGTGTAGGTTGGGGTGGGGGCTGTGAGTGAGAGACCTGGCAGGGTGCTATGGGAGTCTACTGTGTAGGTTGTGGTGGGGGCTGTGAGTGGGAGACCTGGCAGGGTGCTATGGGAGTCTACTGTGTAGGTTCGGGTGGGGGCTGTGAGTGGGAGACCTGGCAGGGTGCTATGGGAGTCTACTGTGTAGGTTGGGGTGGGGGCTGTGAGTGGGAGACCTGGCAGGGTGCTATGGGAGTCTACTGTGTAGGTTGTGGTGGGGGCTGTGAGTGGGAGACCTGGCAGGGTGCTATGGGAGTCTACTGTGTAGGTTGGGGTGGGGGCTGTGAGTGGGAGACCTGACAGGGTGCTATGGGAGTCTACTGTGTAGGTTGTGGTGGGGGCTGTGAGTGGGAGACCTTGCAGGGTGCTATGGGAGTCTACTGTGTAGGTTGTGGTGGGGGCTGTGAGTGGGAGACCTGGCAGGGTGCTATGGAAGTCTACTCTGTAGGTTGTGGTGGGGGCTGTGAGTGGGAGACCTGGCAGGGTGCTATGGGAGTCTACTGTGTAGGTTGGGGTGGGGGCTGTGAGTGGGAGACCTGGCAGGGTGCTATGGGAGTCTACTGTGTAGGGTGGGGTGGAGGCTGTGATTGGGAGACCTGGCAGGGTGCTATGGGAGTCTACTGTGTAGGTTGGGGTGATGGCTGTGAGTGGGAGACCTGGCAGGGTGCTATGGGAGTCTACTGTGTAGGTTGGGGTGATGGCTGTGAGTGGGAGACCTGGCAGGGTGCTATGGGAGTCTACTGTGTAGGTTGGGGTGGGGGCTGTGAGTGGGAGACCTGGCAGGGTGCTATGGGAGTCTACTGTGTAGGTTGGGGTGGGTTCTGTGAGTGAGAGACCTGGCAGGGTGCTATGGGAGTCTACTGTGTAGGGTGGGGTGGGGGCTGTGAGTGGGAGACCTGGCAGGGTGCTATGGGAGTCTACTGTGTAGGTTGGGGTGGGGGCTGTGAGTGAGAGACCTGGCAGGGTGCTATGGGAGTCTACTGTGTAGGGTGGGGTGGGGGCTGTGAGTGGGAGACCTGGCAGGGTGCTATGGGAGTCTACTGTGTAGGTTCGGGTGGGGGCTGTGAGTGAGAGACCTGGCAGGGTGCTATGGGAGTCTACTGTGTAGGTTGTGGTGGGGGCTGTGAGTGGGAGACCTGGCAGGGTGCTATGGGAGTCTACTGTGTAGGGAGGGTGGGGGCTGTGAGTGGGAGACCTGGCAGGGTGCTATGGGAGTCTACTGTGTAGGTAGTGGTGGGGGCTGTGAGTGGGAGACCTGGCAGGGTGCTATGGAAGTCTACTCTGTAGGTTGTGGTGGGGGCTGTGAGTGGGAGACCTGGCAGGGTGCTATGGGAGTCTACTGTGTAGGTTGGGGTGGGGGCTGTGAGTGGGAGACCTGGCAGGGTGCTATGGGAGTCTACTGTGTAGGGTGGGGTGGAGGCTGTGATTGGGAGACCTGGCAGGGTGCTATGGGAGTCTACTGTGTAGGTTGGGGTGATGGCTGTGAGTGGGAGACCTGGCAGGGTGCTATGGGAGTCTACTGTGTAGGTTGGGGTGATGGCTGTGAGTGGGAGACCTGGCAGGGTGCTATGGGAGTCTACTGTGTAGGGTGGGGTGGGGGCTGTGAGTGGGAGACCTGGCAGGGTGCTATGGGAGTCTACTGTGTAGGGTGGGGTGATAGCTGTGAGTCGGAGACCTGGCAGGGTGCTATGGGAGTCTACTGTGTAGGTTGGGGTGGGGGCTGTGAGTGGGAGACCTGGCAGGGTGCTATGGGAGTCTACTGTGTAGGGTGGGGTGGGGGCTGTGAGTGGGAGACCTGGCAGGGTGCTATGGGAGTCTACTGTGTAGGGTGGGGTGGGGGCTGTGAGTGGGAGACCTGGCAAGGTGCTATGGGAGTCTATTGTGTAGGTTGGGGTGGGGGCTGTAAGTGGGAGACCTGGCAGGGTGCTATGGGAGTCTACTGTGTAGGGTGGGGTGGGGGCTGTGAGTGGGAGACCTGGCAGGGTGCTATGGGAGTCTACTGTGTAGGTTGGGGTGGGTTCTGTGAGTGAGAGACCTGGCAGGGTGCTATGGGAGTCTACTGTGTTGGGTGGGGTGGGGGCTGTGAGTGGGAGACCTGGCAGGGTGCTATGGGAGTCTACTGTGTAGGTTGGGGTGGGGGCTGTGAGTGAGAGACCTGGCAGGGTGCTATGGGAGTCTACTGTGTAGGGTGGGGTGGGGGCTGTGAGTGGGAGACCTGGCAGGGTGCTATGGGAGTCTACTGTGTAGGTTCGGGTGGGGGCTGTGAGTGAGAGACCTGGCAGGGTGCTATGGGAGTCTACTGTGTAGGTTGTGGTGGGGGCTGTGAGTGGGAGACCTGGCAGGGTGCTATGGGAGTCTACTGTGTAGGGGAGGGTGGGGGCTGTGAGTGGGAGACCTGGCAGGGTGCTATGGGAGTCTACTGTGTAGGTAGTGGTGGGGGCTGTGAGTGGGAGACCTGGCAGGGTGCTATGGGAGTCTACTGTGTAGGGTGGGGTGGGGGCTGTGAGTGGGGAGTGTAGTTTGTTTTGGGGTAAAACGTTTGGTTGAGAGGTTCTGTGGTTGGTAGTGCTTGCTGTTCCTCCCGTCTCTGGTTGCCCCTTTCATCTTCGTATCCTCTCTCATTCTGTCACGATTTAGGTACACTGTGTGCTGATTCCTTTAGCCGTGGTTTCTGGTGCAGGATCCTGTTCTGTGCTGTTTCTGTCTTGAAAATCAATTTGACTGGTCGATTTCTTTCCCTATTCTCTGAAAATGTATCAGCTCACTCATGTCCTCCTGTCCTGTTTGTTTAATATTTTCAATCTCTTTTTTCTTTCACAGTCTTCTTTCTTTGTATGTCCTTCCTTTGGTCTCCTGAAGCCCATGAATAAAAACAGACCTCTCCTTCTCCTCTTCCAATTCATTTTCCCTCTGCATTTCTGGGTCCCATTTAAACAGAGCCATTACTGCTTTCCTTACCATTTCCTGGATCTGCCAGTGGCCTGGTGGCGCCTCTGCAGCGGGCCTATCATCTTCTCAACCTACACCCTCCCTTCACTGCTGTCCCTGTGCCCAGCAGCATGCCACTTTCCTTCTTCGACATTTCCTGGTGGCCTGATAGGGCCTCGACATAGGACTTGCCTTCCTTTCCTTCGGTCTCCTCACTGGACATTGGTGTACCTGTTCCTGATGCTGTGCCCCTTCTGTTTTTTGGCTCCATTTTTTGCTTCAGTGTGTGTGTAACTTCGATATATAATTATTCTTTACTTCTTAAGTAATAACTAATAAAAATGGCACACGGTGGTATTCTTGTACTTTATATTTTTCCAAAATAAACAAAATAAATTTTCCCTTTCACAACTTTTTTTCTAATATACATAAAAAATATGAAAGTTATTACCGTTCCAGTGTATCGAGCCATAATTCTTGAAATTAAAAGGAAAAAAACCCACATTCATTTGATGTTGAAACACGCTATCTAAATTCGAACTGTCGCACATTATGATAGTTTCCCTTCAAAGTTATAGAAGATGAGAGTGAAAGTGAGTGAAAGTGAGTGAAAGTGAGTGAAAGTCATGCCATGTGTCGGAGTTATCCTTCTGATGATGATAATGATAATGATGATAATAATGATAACGATATTAAATTATTTTTTGTTAATGTTTCTTTGTAATTATTATTTTTATTATTATTATTATTATTATTATTATTATTATTATTATTATTATTATTATTATTATTATTATTATTATTATTATTATTATTATTATTATTATTACATTTAATAATATTAATATTATTATTATTATTAACATTATTATTATATTATTATTTTAATTATTATTTTTTATTATTATTATTATCAATATTATTTTATTATTTTATTAACACATCGACCGTTTCCCACCAAGGCAGGGTGGCCCAAAAAATAAAAACTTTCATCATCATTCACTCCATCACTGTCTTGCCAGAGGGGTGCTTTACACTACAGTTATAAAACTGCAACATTAACACCCCTCCTTCAGAGTGCAGACACTGTACTTCCCATCTCCAGGACTCAAGTCCGGCCTGCCGGTTTCCCTGAATCCCTTCATAAATGTTACTTTGCTCACACTCCAACAGCACGTCAAGTATTAAAAACCATTGGTCTCCATTCACTCCTATCAAATACGCTCACACATGCTTGATGGAAGTCCAAGCCCCTCGCACACAAAACCTCTTTTATCCCCTCCCTCCAACCTTTCCTAGGCCTACCCCTACCCCGCCTTCCCTCCACTACAGATTTATACACTCTCGAAGTCATTCTGTCTCGTTCCATTCTCTCTACATGTCCAAACCACCTCAACAACCCCTCCTCAGCTCTCTGGATAATAGTTTTGGTAATCCCGTACCTCCTCCTAATTTCTAAATCACCTTTGTTGGGAATATCCTTTATTGTTAATCCCTCTCATTGTTAATCCCATTTATTGCTAATTACTCTCATTGTTAATCCCCTTTATTGTTAATCCTCTTTATTGTTAATCCCTCTCATTGTTAATCCTTTTTATTGTTAATCCCTCTCAATGTTAATCCCCTTTATTGGGAAACTTTATTTTTCATCGATAAGTTTTTAGTTTATTTCTTCTTTATTAAAATTAATATTTAAGTTTGTATGTCTTGTTGAGTGTACACTAAGAGTAATGTACACTGAGAGTAGTGTGTACACTGAGTTGTGTGTACACTGAGAGTACTGTGTGCACTGAGAGTTGTGTGTACACTGAGAGTTGTATGTACACTGAGAGTTGTGTATACACTGAGAGTTGTGTGTACACTGAAAGTTGTGTGTACACTGAGAGTTGTGTGTACACTGAGAGTTGTATATACACTGAGAGTTGTGTGTACACTGAGAGTTGTATGTACACTGAGAGTTGTATGTACACTGAGAGTTGTGTGTACACTGAGAGTTGTATGTACACTGAGAGTTGTATGTACACTGAGAGTTGTATGTACACTGAGAGTTGTATGTACACTGAGAGTTGTATGTACACTGAGAGTTGTATGTACACTGAGAGATATATGACTCCCGATGTGTATATACGACGAAGAGGAGTGTATATTTCAGTGTATGTACACTGTATAGTATCTCAATCACCTTGACCAACGTCTCACCACTCAGACGTCTCGCCACTCAGACGTCTCGCCAATCACACGCCTCGCCACTCAGACGTCTCGCTAATCACACGTCTCGCCACTCAGACGTCTCGCTACTCAGACGTCTCGCCACTCAGACGTCTCGCCACTCAGACGTCTCGCCACTCACACGCCTCACCACTCAGACGTCTCGCCACTCAGACGTCTCGCCAATCACACGCCTCGCCACTCAGACGTCTCGCCAATCACACGTCTCGCCACTCAGACGTCTCGCCACTCAGACGTCTCGCCACTCAGACGTCTCGCCACTCAACGTCTCGCCAAATCCCCACGTCTCGCCACTCAGACGTCTCGCCACTCAGACGTCTCGCCACTCAACGCCCTCGCCACTCAGACGTCTCGCCACTCAGACGTCTCGCCACTCAGACGTCTCACCACCCCCCAGACGTCTCACCAGCTCACACGACCTCGCCACTCAGACGTCTCGCCACTCAGACGTCTCGCCACTCAGACGTCTCGCCACTCAGACGTCTCACCACTCACACGCCTCGCCACTCAGACGTCTCGCCACTCAGACGTCTCGCCACTCAGACGTCTCGCCACTCAGACGTCTCGCCACTCAGACGTCTCGCCACTCAGACGTCTCGCCACTCAGACGTCTCGCCACTCAGACGTCTCGCCACTCACACCACTCGCCACTCAGACGTCTCGCCACTCAGACGTCTCACCACTCAGACGTCTCGCCACTCAGACGTCTCGCCACTCAGACGTTTCGCCACTCAGACGTCTCGCCACTCAGACGTCTCGCCACTCAGACGTCTCGCCACTCAGACGTCTCGCCACTCAGACGTCTCGCCACTCAGACGTCTCACCACTCACACGCCTCGCCACTCAGACGTCTCGCCACTCAGACGTCTCGCCACTCAGACGTCTCGCCACTCAGACGTCTCGCCACTCACACGTCTCGCCACTCAGACGTCTCGCCACTCAGACGTCTCGCCACTCAGACGTCTCGCCATTCAGACGTCCGCCACCGACGTCTCGCCACCAGACGTCTCACCTGACGTCTACCACTCACGCTCGCCACTCAGACGTCTCACCACTCACACGCCTCGCCACTCAGACGTCTCGCCACTCAGACGCCTCGCCACTCAGACGTCTCGCCACTCAGACGTCTCACCACTCACACGTCTCGCCACGCCCACATCACAACAAAGAGATCAATTGACCTCGCTTACACGAGGTTTAAACCTGGTCTGACCTTTGCTTAAACCTGAGCTGACACAGTTTGTGTATGACCTTAACACTCTCACCCCAGCTGTTACCTCGACACTGTCACCCCAGCTGTAACCTCAACACTCTCACCCCAGCTGTTACCTCAACACTGTCACCTCGGCTGTTACCTCAACACTGTCACCTCAGCTGTTACCTCAACACCTCACCCCAGCTGTTACCTCTACTATATGTGTTATATTTCATGTATCGGAAGTAACATACAAGTGAAAAAGATCCCAGGATTGAAACGAATCATGTTAAAATGTCAAACATAATTGCAAATGTAATCTTTTCCTCAGATTTCCTTCAGATTTTTGCTAACCAGAAATTTTAAAATCTTCGGTAGAGAAAAATGCAGTTATATTTATTCTGTATTGATTACGGACAAAAAGGCACAATACCGTGACTGGAACAATATACAAATAACCCGCACATAGTGTTATTTGTGCTTTATTGGTGACGTTTCGCCCACCCATCAAGTCGCAACACAAAAGGAAGGTGGAAATAAATGGTATAAAATACCGACACAATGGAAAAATAAACACATAAGCAGTATAATGTGATCCTTTATTGACAACGTTTCGCCCACGCAGTGGGCTTTATCGAGTCACAGACAGATCTACCTGGAAAATGAGCAACATGGAGATATATATAGGGTACAGTCAGGTGGAGAATGCAGCTTTCTCCACCTGACCCAGCATTCTCCACCTGACTGTACCCTATATATATCTCCATGTTGCTCATTTTCCAGGTAGATCTGTCTGTGACTCGATAAAGCCCACTGCGTGGGCGAAACGTTGTCAATAAAGGATCACATTATACTGCTTATGTGTTTATTTTTCCACAAAAGGAAGGTAATGAGGCGAGGGTCGAAGATATATGGGGAAGATTTAGGAATGAAGTGTTGGAGTGTTGGAGAAGTTTGTGAGGGACAGTATGAGGGAGGGTGAGGGAGAAGAAAGAAATAATTGTTGGAATGATGAGGTAAGGTGAATGATAAGCCAGAGAAAGTTAGCATTTGAGAAGTGTATACAATATACAGTGTTAAATGGAGAGCTGAATATATGGAGAGAATAAAAGAGGTTAAGAAAGTGGTAAGAGATGAAGAAGGAAAACAAGAGGGAGACTGGGTGAGACTTCAACAAATTTTGCTGAGAATAAGAAAGTTATGGGGAGACATTAGATGGGGAGATAGAGACACTGGAAAGATGGCGGGAATAATGTTGATTATCCCATAGCTGGATCGCTAGCGCATTCAGTTCACACTCTGAGGTCCGGAGATCGAATCTCCTCCGGTACTGCTGGAAAATATTAGGGACGTGTTTCCACAAGACACCTACTGTCCCTGTCGCTGTTAACCCATGAGTATAAAATGAGTACCTGGGTGTTAGTGGACTGGTGTGGGTCGCATCCTGGGACAAAACTGACCTAATTTGCGGGAAATGCTCAGCATAACAAGCGGCTTTCTATATAGTAGTATGTCATTGATGTCAGCTATGGTCTGTATACCTTGTTCATGTACTTGTAGTAAATAAAGATATTATTATAAAGAGGGGAGGCAGTGATGCTATACAATGGGCAGGGAGGTATAACCTCTCGTAGTAGCGGGGAAGAGACGAATGAGAATGTAGGAGAGGTCATGAGGTAGTGGCTAGAATTAAAACGTAGATTAGCTGGAATAAATGTTAAAATCAGGTGTGGATAGTTTTGGAGTGGTTGGTGCATTAGTTCAATATATGCATGAAAGACGGAGGGTTCCTTGAGGATTAACAGAGATGTGCATAGTTCCTTTGTATACAGGAAAAGGGGATAAAGACGAGAATAAGGATTATCGGGGAATAAGACTGTTGAGTATACCAAGTAACGAGTATAGTCGAGTTATTATTTAAAGAATTAAGAGTAAGACAGTAGGATTACAGAGGAATAACGAAGTTTTAGAAAGGTTAAGGAATGTGTAGACAAGTGTTTACACTGAAACATATAAGTGAACAATACTTAGATAAAAGTAAGGAGTATTATGTTGCATTTATGGATTTAGAAGAGGCATTTAATAGAGTAGATAAAGGAGCAATATGGCAGATGTTACAAATATATGGAATAGATGGTAGATTACTTTAAGCAATAAAGAACTTTTAAATATATTGTGAGGCTGAGGTTAATGTTTGTGGGAGAACGGGGAATTATTTGACAGTAAAGATAGTCCTTAGACTGGGAAGTGTGACGTCACCATGTTTGTTTAACATTTTATAGATGGACTTGTAAAAGAAGTGAACGTTAGTGTGTTGGGAAGAAGTGAACGTTAGTGTGTTGGAAAGAAGTGAACGTTAGTGTGTTGGGAAGAAGTGAACGTTAGTGTGTTGGGAAGAAGTGAACGCTAGTGTATTGGAAAGAAGTGAACGTTAGTGTGTTGGGAAGAAGTGAACGATTAAAAGATAAAGTATTTAATAAGAAATGGGAGTCGTCACAGTTGGTGTTGCTGAAGAGAAGTGGCAAATATTAGTGGGGAAATTTTGGAGAGTATACAAGAGAAATAAA
This sequence comes from Cherax destructor, assembly GCA_009830355.1. NCBI lineage: Eukaryota > Metazoa > Arthropoda > Malacostraca > Decapoda > Parastacidae > Cherax > Cherax destructor. Next base: position 105,169 of record WNWK01002449.1, on the reverse strand, counting down.
TTGAAACGAACATAGGAAAGAGCAACGAGACTACCTGGAGTCTACCTGGAGAGACTTCCAGGGGTCAACGCCCCCGCGGCCCGGTCCGTGACCAGGCCTCCTGTTGGACCAGAGCCTGATCAACCAGGCTGTTACTGCTGGCCGCACGCAGTCCAACATACGAACCACAGCCCGGCTGGTCAGGTACCGACTTTAGGTGCCTGTCCAGTGCCTGCTTGAAGACAGCCATGGGCTTGTTGGTAATCCCCCTTATGTATGCTGGGAGGCAGTTGAACAATCTTGGGCCCCTGACACTTATTGTGTTGTCCCTCAACGTGCTAGTGGCACCCTTGCTCTTCATTGGGGGGATGTTACATCGCCTGCCGAGTCTTTTGCTTTTGTAGGGTGTTATTTTTTGTGTGTAATCGTAGGGAGTGATTTTTGTGATGAGAGTAACAAAAAATCTAGGCAATGGAAGACTGGATATCAGATAGGAAGGAAGAAGAATGTAGGAAGTAAATGTGTTTAGATATTTGGGAGAGAAGTTGTCGGGGCGGATGCTGCTGCATCGAGGTGTCTGGAGATAAAGATCTATATCGGTGGAAGAAATAAAAGGAATACATATGAGATTATAGTGACAGCATCACTGATACATGTGTGAAGAATTGGTTTTAAACGTTGCAGCGAGGAGGTTGAAGGCAGTGGAGACGTCGTGTTGGAGGGCATTGTCTAGTGTGAATATTATGCAGAGAATTTGGAGCTTTGAGATTAGGTGAAGGGGTTACCAAAAGTATTATTCAGAGGGCTGAGGATGGGTTGTAGAGATGATCTGGACACTTAGAGAGGATGGTGCAAAACAGGATGACTAGGAGGGTGTATGAATCTGGAATGAAGGGAAGGAGATGTAAGGGTTGTCCTAAGAATAGGTGGATGGGGGTAAATGAGGTTTCGTGGTTAGGGGTTTGGACATCCAACAGGCTTGTGGGAGGTCGTTAGACAGGAGTTGAAATGCAAGCAGAGTGTAACAGTTATGAAAGATTCAGGGAAACCGGTCAGCTGGACTTGAGTCCTGGAGGCGCAAAGTAGTATTCCAGCACTCTGAAGGAGGGGAGGGGGGTGCTGCAGTTCGTAAAGCCATCTGAACTCTAATATTAACACACTTCTGGCAAGAGAGTGATTGAATGAGTGACAATGAAAGTGTTTCATCTTTGACGGATTACTCTACCTCGGTGGATGACGACCGACGTGTTAAAAAAAAAAAAACACGGGCGTGTTAAGATTGTTTATTTGTGTCGGTGTATTGCTGTGGTATAATGTATTGCTGTGGCATAATGTATTGCTGTGGCATAATGTATTGCTGTGGCATAATGTATTGCTGTGGTATAATGTATTGCTGTTGTAAAATGTATTTGAGAGTTCTCATGATGTCTCACCCATGAAGATTTTTTCACAGTTGTTGCATGGATTTGGGGATTATACTGAGTTTACAGTTGGGAATCTTAGAGAAGTGTTTGTCATAGGGATGGAGACTACATGTCTCTTGTCCGTGGCGTCAGGTCTGGGTGAGTTGATGTGGCCATGTCGTCTGCTGTCATTGATGCAATCACGACAGTAGTGTACCTACCTACCTGGAGTCTACCTGGAGGGTATTCCGGGGATCAACGCCCCCGTGGACTGGTCCACGACCAAGCCTCCCGGTGGATCAGGGCCTGATCAACCAGGCTGTTACTACTGGCCGAACGTAGTCCAACGTATAAACCACAGCCCAGCTGATCCAGCACCGAGTTTAAGTATTTGTCCAGCTGCCTCTTGATGGCAGCCAGGGGCCTATTGGTAATTCCCCTTATGCATGGTGGGAGGCTGTTGAACAGTCTTGGGCCCCGGACACTTATTGTCTTAGTGTATCAATGGCGCCTCTACTTTTCATTGGGAGAATTTTGCACCGCCTGTCAAGTCTTTTACTTTCGTAGGGAGTGACTTCTGTGTGCAGATTCGGGACCATTCCTTCTAGGAATGGTATACAGTAGATTTGTGAAAATACGGAGAACCCCATTACAGAAAATCCACAACAACATCGTGTTTTAATTTAGTGCCACCGTATGAGCAGAAGTGGAGAAGATCGTGTTGGTGAGTTTACAAAAGATTTTAACATGAAATTCACTCCCAGATTTGCTTAGCAAATCATTCAAGAAATGGATACTATCATTGGTTTTCTCCCTTACTGTACACTGAACGGAAAGTTCAACTTGGTTGAACGCCAAATCGGTAGATACGTGAAATCTTTTCGTAGTAATGAACGTCTTCCAGTTGGTGACGCCAAGTCACAGAAGAGGGATGATGGGGGGTAGAATTTTCACCTTAAAAATGTTCCACACAGAGACTTACCAAGACAGAGATTAGCGGGGAACCCACAGGTAGACCAAAGATCTGATGAAGAATTAGACACATGGTGTATACCATTCAAATGCAGAATAAAGGTCTGTTATTGGAAGAGAAAGCTTTCAAAGAAGATACAGAGTTTATTAAGGTCTGCAAATTCGCAGGCAAGAATAGGTATTTTTAGGGAGTCGAACCTTTTTCCGCACAGGAGATAAATTTCTTGTGAGCTGAGCATCATGGTGAAAAAGTAACGTCCAGACTGCAAAGTTTCCTTGTCTTAAATGTTTTCTTTTCTTTAAATGTTGATGTTGTGTATGCAGGTGATGTCTCCAGAATGTGGAGGTGATGGCGTGCAAGAGTCTGGCCAAGTGTTACACTGAAAGCTTCTTGAAGGAAGCTGGTATAAGAAGAGTCCCTCAAAAGCCAGCAAGTTTCAATCTTCCCTTCGAAGACTCTCTCTTCCAACATAGTGTCAGCCCACCTATGTGTTCCCTAACTAAGCACTGGTGGGGCAGTCCGCTGTATCAACCTTCTTCACCTTTAACGATTTTCTTCAATAATAATAATAATATTAATAATAATAATAATAATAATAATAATAATAATAATAATAAATCTTTATTTCTATTTATACAACTTAATTAGGCCATGTCTGCTAACACCCAGGTACCTACTTACTGCTAGGTGAAAAGGGACAGCAGATGTCTTAAGGCAACACGCCTAAATGTTTCCACCCGTACAGGGGATCGAACCACACAGCTCAATGTGTGAGCTGAGTACACTGCTAATCGAGCTACAAGACACCTGGAGAAGAGATGGCACTCAGTGTGCAGTGCCTCGACCCCCATGAGTGCCAGGGAGCCTCCAGGTAGCCACCCAGGTCTTGAAGGAAATATTACTGCATCATCAGAATTGCTGATAAGGCGTCGCCCTGGCCCAATGATGGTGCCTTGAGTACCACTAGTGTGTAGTGCCAGTTTTATCGTACCAAGGGTACCTTGAGTGCCACTAGTGTACATATTTCCTAGTGTATGGTGCCTGGGGTGCCTTGAATCCGACTAGAGAATATAGTGTATGAAGTCAAGGGTGCCTTGAGTTCTATTAGTGTGTATATTACCTAGTGTAGCATGCCAGGCAAGTAGGTAGGCTGAGAGGTAGGCAAGTAGGTAGGTAGACAGGTAGGCAAGTAGGTAGATAGAGAGGTAGGCAAGTAGGTAGGTAGACAGGTAGGCAAGTAGGTAGGTAGACAGGTAGGCAAGTAGGTTGGTAGACAGGTAGGCAAGTAGGTAGGTTGAGAGGTAGGCAAGTAGGTACGTAGAGAGGTAGGCAAGTAGGTAGGTTGAGAGGCAGGGAAGTAGGAAGGTTGAGAGGTAGGCAAGTAGGAAGGTTGAGAGGTAGGCAAGTAGGAAGGTAGAGAGGTAGGCAAGTAGGTAGGTTGAGAGGTAGGCAAGTAGGAAGGTTGAGAGGTAGGCAAGTAGGAAGGTAGAGAGATAGGCAAGTAGGTAGGTTGAGAGGTAGGCAAATAGGTAGGTTGAGAGGTAAGCAAGTAGGTAGGTAGAGAGGTTAGCAAGTAGGTAGGTTGAGAGGTAGGTAAGTAGGTAGGCATGTAGGTAGGTTGAGAGGTAGGCAAGTAGGTAGGCTGAGAGGTAGGCAAGTAGGTAGGCTGAGAGGTAGGCAAGTAGGTAGGTTGAGAGGTAAGCAAGTAGGTAGGTTGAGAGGTAGGCAAGTAGGTAGGTTGAGAGGTAGGCAAGTAGGTAGGTTGAGAGGTAAGCAAGTAGGTAGGTTGAGAGGTAGGCAAGTAGGTAGGTTGAGAGGTAGGCAAGTAGGTAGGTTGAGAGGTAAGCAAGTAGGTAGGTTGAGAGGTAGGCAAGTAGGTAGGTTGAGAGGTAGGCAAGTAGGTAGGTTGAGAGGTAAGCAAGTAGGTAGGTTGAGAGGTAGGCAAGTAGGTAGGTTGAGAGGTAGGCAAGTAGGTAGGTTGAGAGGTAAGCAAGTAGGTAGGTTGAGAGGTAGGCAAGTAGGTAGGTTGAGAGGTAGGCAAGTAGGTAGGTTGAGAGGTAGACAAGTAGGTAGGCTGAGAGGTAGGCAAGTAGGTAGGCTGAGAGGTAGGCAAGTAGGTAGGTTGAGAGGTAGGCAAGTAGGTAGGTTGAGAGGTAGACAATTAGGTAGGTTGAGAGGTAGGCAAGTAGGTAGGTTGAGAGGTAGACAAGTGTGAGGATGGAAGGAAGGTTAATTGGCAGTTGTGGAAGCAATTAGAGAGAAAAATACCTAATTAGGGAAGTAGCTAGAAAAATTAGCAGGTAGAGAGCACACATAATAAGAACGGTAGGTAGATAACTTTACGGAGATAACCAAATAAGCGACCAGTCACACAAGAGAAGGTAGACCCCTAGTTAGGTTAGTAGATACACAAGAAATATTGTATCTCGTAGGCCTGGTCTCAGTCTCATGTCTCGGTGGAGGGTCTAGTCATGTGACTAACACCTTCAGCTGGTTTCAGTCTCATGTCTCGGTGGAGGGTCTGATCATGTGACTAACACCTTCAGCTGGTTTCAGTCTCATGTCTCGGTGGAGGGTCTGATCATGTGACTAACACCTTCAGCTGGTTTCAGTCTCATGTCTCAGTGGAGGGTCTAGTCATGTGACTAACACCTTCAGCTGGTTTCAGTCTCATGTCTCGGTGGAGGGTCTGGTCATGTGACTAACAACTTCAGCTGGTCTCAGTCTCATGTCTCGGTGGAGGGTCTGGTCATGTGACTAACACCTTCAGCTGGTCTCAGTCTCATGTCTCGGTGGAGGGTCTGGTCATGTGACTAACACCTTCAGCTGGTTTCAGTCTCATGTCTCGGTGGAGGGTCTGGTCATGTGACTAACACCTTCAGCTGGTTTCAGTCTCATGTCTCGGTGGAGGGTCTGATCATGAGACTAACACCTTCAGCTGGTTTCAGTCTCATGTCTCGGTGGAGGGTCTGGTCTTGTGACTAACACCTTCAGCTGGTCTCAGTCTCATGTCTCGGTGGAGGGTGTGGTCATGTGACTAACACCTTCAGCTGGTCTCAGTCTCATGTCTCGGTGGAGGGTGTGGTCATGTGACTAACACCTTCACCTGGTTGACAACCACTCCATCACAACATTCAAGATAATATCACAAGATCCGCTGATAGATTTTCCTCTCTACATAATGGACCAGAGAAGTGTTGAAGGAAGCCAGGGAGGAAGGAACCCAGGGAGGAAGGAAGCCAGGGAGGAAGGAAGCCAGGGAGGAAGGAAGCCAGGGAGGAAGGAAGCCAGGGAGGAAGGAAGCCAGGGAGGAAGGAAGCCAGGGAGGAAGGGAGAAGCTAGCAGATCACTGCATATATGAACCAGACGTCTTTAACCCTGTTCAAATGGCTTCCCGATGTATATGCTAAACGACACTAAAGAGTAAATATTTATTTACAAAGAATATTTCAATAAATAGAGCATGATCAAGGTAATATGGAGTATCGTAGCATATAATGAAATAGGTAAGGTAACGAGAGTAGAGGATAGTTGAATGCAACACGCTTCTTTAATCCTCCTCAAATATCGTCTTGGTGGGAGAAAAAAGCCAGAAGATCAGTGTATATGGACCTGGCTTCTTTAAACCCGCTCAAATGGCTTTGTGGATATGGATGAGAGCGCGCGAGGGCTGCTGGGAGCGACTCAGGTGTCGCCGGCCTCACAAAAACAATATTTTTCACTTCCAGTCGAGTTTTCAATTTTCTCGAACACTAAAAGTTGCCCATTCGTCGAAGAAATACTTTTATGCTAATGAGCCTAATCTAAATAACAAGCTGGTCACTATATATATATATATATATATATATATATATATATATATATATATATATATATATATATATATATATATATATATATATATATATATATATATATACATATATATTACCAATAGGTATATTTTATTACATAATATGGTACAGAAGATTTAAGAGATACATTGTTGATATAAAGATGGCATATACAGTACACGAGGTGTGAGAGATACATGTCTAGTACATATTGTTACATGTTTGTCACTGATTATAATGCGAAAATCTCATCCAGCTCCTCCGAGCTGGGGCGCGTGCCCAAAATACAGCATGCATTACCCCTCTGAACAGCAGCGCTGAGTCGCTGGAACAGAAAACTAGCTGCCCTGGGATCCCTAGTTACCCTGTTGAGTCTTTTGCCCAGCTCCTTGAGGAACTTAGATGCACTCTTTCCCCATGAGCCAAGGGTCTCTGAGCCTATGGGAACAAACATATAGTGATGGGCAAGTTCTCCATATTTTCTCGACTTTTGGGACTCCCTGAAGGTGGCGGCTGCCCCTCCTTCCTCCCTGGTGTATTGGAGATAGGTATCAGCCAAGGTAGTCCCACACCACACCTTATATATATATATAAATAATATATATAAATAAAAATGTAAATGTTGGTTTGTTCAAAATCTTAAATCTCTGAAAGTTCTTCAATGATTGCTTTGAAATTTTGACACAACGTTGCATTCAAATACGCGCGTGTTTTTATATACCTATATTATATAGATGTCACACCTGTGACTATTATATAGATGTCACACTTGTGACTATTATATAGATGTCACACTTGTGACTATTATATTGATGTCACACTTGTGACTATTATATAGATGTCACACCTGTGACTATTATATAGATGTCACACCTGTGACTATTATATAGATGTCACACCTGTGACTATTATATAGATGTCACACCTGTGACTATTATATAGATGTCACACTTGGGACTATTATATAGATGTCACACCTGTGACTATTATATAGATGTCACACTTGTGACTATTATATAGATGTCACACCTGTGACTATTATATTGATGTCACACTTGTGACTATTATATAGATGTCACACCTGTGACTATTATATAGATGTCACACCTGTGACTATTATATAGATGTCACACCTGTGACTATTATATAGATGTCACACTTGTGACTATTATATAGATGTCACACCTGTGACTATTATATTGATGTCACACTTGTGACTATTATATAGATGTCACACCTGTGACTATTATATAGATGTCACACCTGTGACTATTATATAGATGTCACACCTGTGACTATTATATAGATGTCACACCTGTGACTATTATATTGATGTCACACCTGTGACTATTATATTGATGTCACACCTGTGACTATTATATAGATGTCACACCTGTGACTATTATATTGATGTCACACCTGTGACTATTATATAGATGTCACACTTGTGACTATTATATAGATGTCACACTTGTGACTATTATATAGATGTCACACTTGTGACTATTATATAGATGTCACACTTGTGACTATTATATAGATGTCACACTTGTGACTATTATATTGATGTCACACCTGTGACTATTATATTGATGTCACACCTGTATCAGAATGATATAAGTCTCATTCCGCCATTTCAAATGACTGTTTCAGCTGGAATAATATATATATATATATATATATATATATATATATATATATATATATATATATATATATATATATATATATATATATATATATATATATATATTATAGAATTGTGCGGTTTAGATCTAGACACGGATTGCTTCTCACATGGACAATTATATGTTGAGTGTTCTAGAGTCAGCAAACCAGACAATCTCTATATCTGCACAGACAATCTCTATATATGCACAGACAATCTCTATATCTGCACAGACAATCTCTATATCTGCACAGACACTGGAACAACAAAAAATATTGTATACACACACACTGTGAAATTAAACATATTAGAAACGTGCGCTTTCTCTTTTCTTTCTTTTCCATTTAACCAGACTGAGCCACAGCAGCGCCTCGCCGGGTACACTTAGTATATAAATAAAACATCTAAAACAGACGATGTGTCAGCTCGTTCAAACATTATGGTTGGTCTTAGACTATTTAATTCAAATACGAAGTGCTTTATATCTATTATCTTGGGCATTAAGTGCAGAATACTGGGAGCTCTGCGCACGTGGAGCCCAGATCTAAAATACCCAAAAAATAATGTTCAAATCTTTTAAAATTAGAAGAAGTTCATTTTACAATTCAAAAAAGAACAAAGATATTCAACCTTACCATGAAAACCTTCATATATATCTTCTCTACTTAAGAATTTTAAAATCAAAGTTGTATTTAAAAATCTTGATACAGTAAAAACAAATGATTAAGAATTCACACAAAAATGTTAATTTCTGTGTTTATAACATTCCCTGAGGGATAGTTCGGTAAGTGTGGTAGACCTGACATTACGATAGTTCGGTAAGTGTGGTAGACCTGACATTACGATAGTTCGGTAAGTGTGGTAGACCTGACATTACTATAGTTCGGTAAGTGTGGTAGACCTGACATTACGATAGTTCGATAAGTGTGGTAGACCTGACATTACGATAGTTCGGTAAGTGTGGTAGACCTGACATTACGATAGTTCGGTAAGTGTGGTAGACCTGACATTACGATAGTTCGGTAAGTGTGGTAGGCCTGACATTACGATAGTTCGGTAAGTGTGGTAGACCTGACATTACGATAGTTCGGTAAGTGTGGTAGGCCTGACATTACGATAGTTGGGTAAGTGTGATAGACCTGACATTACGATAGACAGAACAGTGTGATAGACATGACATTAAGATAGACAGGATAGTGTGATAGACCTAACATTAAGATAGACAGGAGATTGTGATAGACCTGACATTAAGATAGACAGAACAGTGTGATAGACCTGACATTAAGATAGACAGAACAGTGTGATAGACCTGACATTAGGATAGACAGAACAGTGTGATAGACCTGACATTAAGATAGACAGGACAGTGTAACCGACCTGACATTAAGATAGACAGAACAGTGTGACAGACCTGACATTAAGATAGACAGGACAGTGTGATAGACCTGACATTAAGATAGACAGGACAGTGGGATAGACCTGACATTAAGATAGACAGGACAGTGTGATAGACCTGACATTAAGATAGACAGAACAGTGTGATAGACATGACATTAAGATAGACAGAACAGTGTGATAGACCTGTCATTAAGATAGACAGGACAGTGTAACAGACCTGACATTAAGATAGACAGAACAGTGTGACAGACCTGACATTAAGATAGACAGGACAGTGTGATAGACCTGACATTAAGATAGACAGGACAGTGTGATAGACCTGACATTAAGATAGACAGAACAGTGTGATAGACCTGACATTAAGATAGACAGAACAGTGTGATAGACCTGACATTAAGATAGACAGGACAGTGTGATAGACCTGACATTAAGATAGACAGGACAGTGTGATAGACCTGACATTAAGATAGACAGGACAGTGTTGTTGCCATACAACATGATCACCCATGTGTACCTACATTAAATGATCAGCCATGTGTGCATAACATGATCACCTGTTGCCATGCATCATGATCACACATGTGTTGCCATGCATCATGATCACACATGTGTTACCATACATCATGATCACCTATGTGTTGCCATGCATCATGATCACATATGTGTTGCCATACATCATGATCACACATGTGTTGCCATGCATCATGATCACACATGTGTTGCCATACATAATGATCACACATGTGTTGCCATACATTATGATCATCTATGTGTTGCCACACAACTTGATCACCCATGTGTTGCCATACATCATGGTCACATGTGTTGCCATACAACATGATCACCCCTGTGTTGCCATACATGATCACCCATGTGTTGCCATACAACATGATCACCCATGTGTTGATATACAACATGATCACCCATGTGTTGCCATACATCATGATCACCCATGTGTTGCCATACAACATGATCACCCATGTGTTGATACATCATGATCACATGTGTTGTCATACATCATGATCACCAATGTGTTGCCATACAACATGATCACCTATGTGTTGCCATACAACATGATCACCCCTGTGTTGCCATACATGATCACCCATGTGTTGCCATACAACATGATCACCCATGTGTTGCCATACAACATGATCACCCATGTGTTGCCATACATCATGATCACACATGTGTTGCCATATATCATGATCACCCATGTGTTGTCATACATCATGATCACATGTGTTGCAATACATCATGATCACCAATGTGTTGCCATACATCATGATCACATGTGTTGCCATACAACATGATCACACATGTGTTGCCATACATCATGATCACACATGTGTTGCCATACATCATGATCACCCATATGTTGCTATACATCATGATCACCCATGTGTTGCCATAAATCATGCTCACCCATGTGTTACCATACAACATGATCACCCACGTGTTGCCATGCATAATGATCACCCATGTGTTGCCATGCACCATGATCACCCTTGTGTTTCCATACATCATGATCACCCATATGTTGCCATACATCATGATCACACAAGTGTTACCATATATCATGATCACCCATGAGTTGTCATATATCATGATCACCCATGTGTTTCAATAAATCATGATCACCCATGTGTTGCCATACATCATAATCAACTATTTGTTGCCATACATCATGATCACCCACTGTTTGCCATACATGATCACACAAGTGTTCCATATCATGATCACCCATGTGTTGCATACATCATGATCACCCATGTGTTGCCACAAATCATGACTCACCCATGTGTTGCACACATGATCAACTGTTGCCATCATCAATGATACCACAGTGTGTTGCCACTCACAAGTGTTACCACCTAACAGTGTTGCCCAAGCAATTGCATCAACAAGTGTTGCCACATCAGCAAGTGTTGCTACATCAACAAGTGTTGCACATTCATGTCAAGTGTTGCCACTAACAGTGTTGCACTCAACAGTAGTGTTGCCACTAACAAGTGTTTCCACTCAACAGTGTTGCCACACAGCAAGTGTTGCCACTAACAAGTGTTGCCACTCACAGTGTTGCCACATACAAGTGTTGCCACTCAACAGTGTTGCCACATAGCAAGTTTTGCCACTCAACAAGTGTTGCCACACAGCAAGTGTTGCCACACAGCAAGTGTTGCACTCAACAAGTGTTGCCACTCAACAAGTGTTGCCACTCAACAAGTGTTGCCACTCAACAAGTGTTGCCACAAAGCAAGTGTTGCCACTCAACAAGTGTTGCCACACAGCAAGTGTTGCCACTCAAGTGTTGCACTCAACAAGTGTTGCCACTCAACAAGTGTTGCTACATAACAAGTGTCGCCACTCAACAAGTGTTGCCACATAGCAAGTGTCGCCACTCAACAAGTGTTGCATCAACATAACAGTGTTGCACTCAACAAGTGTTGCCACTCAACAAGTGTTGCTACATAACAAGTGTCGCCACTCAACAAGTGTTGCTACATAACAAGTGTCGCCACTCAACAAGTGTTGTCACTCAACAAGTGTTGCCACTCAACAAGTGTTGCTACATAACAAGTGTCGCCACTCAACAAGTGTTGCTACATAACAAGTGTCGCCACTCAACAAGTGTTGCTACATAACAAGTGTTGCCACTCAACAAGTGTTGCTACATAACAAGTGTTGCCACTCAACAAGTGTTGCCACTCAACAAGTGTTGCTACATAACAAGTGTCGCCACTCAACAAGTGTTGCCACATAGCAAGTGTTGCCACTCAACAAGTGTTGCCACTCAACAAGTGTTGCCACACAACTAGTGTTGTCACTGAACAAGTGTTGCCACTCAACAAGTGTTGCCACACAACTAGTGTTGTCACTGAACAAGTGTTGCCACTCAACAAGTGTTGCCACACAACAAGTGTTGCCACACAGCTAGTGTTGCCACTCAACAAGTGTTGCTACAGAACAAGTGTTGTCACTCAACAAGTGTTGCCACTCAACAAGTGTTGCCACATAACAAGTGTTGCCACTCAACAAGTGTTGCCACTCAACAAGTGTTGCCACACAACAAGTGTTGCCACACAGCAAGTGTTGCCACTCAACAAGTGTTGCCACACAACAAGTGTTGCCACACAGCAAGTGTTGCTCAACGTGTTGCACACAACAAGTGTTCACACAGCAAGGTCACTCACAAGTGTTGCCACTCAACAAGTGTTGCCACACAACAAGTGTTGCCACACAGCAAGTGTTGCCACTCAAGTGTTGCCACTCAAGTGTGGCCAATCAACAAGTGTTGCCACACAGCAAGTGTTGCCACTCAAGTGTTGCCACTCAAGTGTTGCCACTCAACAAGTGATGCCACACAGCAAGTGTTGCCACACAGCAAGTGTTGCCACTCAACCAGTGTTGCCACGCAACAGGTGTTGCCACACAGCAAGTGTTGCCACTAAAGTGTTGCCACTCAAGTGTTGCCACTCAAGTGTTGCCACTCAAGTGTTGCCACTCAACAAGTGTTGCCACACAGTATTTCTTCCCAGCTGGTGAAGTTTAATATTTGATTTGGATTTGGATTTACCGATTCAAGTAGTTTACCGAGCACTCCAGAGCCCGTCCGTGGAGCACCGATGACCATGAGCACTCCAGAGCCCGTCCGTGGAGCACCGGTGACCATGAGCACTCCAGAGCCCGTCCGTGGAGCACCGGTGACCATGAGCACTCCAGAGCCCGTCCGTGGAGCACCGGTGACCATGAGCACTCCAGAGCCCGTCCGTGGAGCACCGGTGACCATGAGCACTCCAGAGCCCGTCCGTGGAGCACCGGTGACCATGAGCACTCCAGAGCCCGTCCGTGGAGCACCGGTGACCATGAGCACTCCAGAGCCCGTCCCTGGAGCACCGGTGACCATGAGCACTCCAGAGCCCGTCCCTGGAGCACCGGTGACCATGAGCACTCCAGAGCCCGTCCGTGGAGCACCGGTGACCATGAGCACTCCAGAGCCCGTCCGTGGAGCCCCGGTGACCATGAGCACTCCAGAGCCCGTCCCTGGAGCACCGGTGACCATGAGCACTCCAGAGCCCGTCCCTGGAGCACCGGTGACCATGAGCACTCTAGAGCCCGTCCCTGGAGCACCGGTGACCATGGTTTAGTGAGACGGGATCCACTCTTTCTCAAAGTTCTTCCTTCATGATCAACTCCAGCCCAGTTTTACTCAACTGTCAACCTCCTTCGCTGGACTCGTGGCCCTGAAAGGAGTCATGATTCATCTCTTGCATATGTTACAAGATATTATTTATGTCGTTGAGATTAGAAGTGCAGCTATCGTGGGGTTGTTGATGAGTGATATTAGGTTGTAATGATGAGTCTACTTGCTGTGTTGGGCGTTGTTAAGGACCCTTTGAAGGAGCTGTCATAGCGCGTCCTGCCACTGCAATGACCGAGTCAAGTCTAAAACTCCAAAGCCGAGGAATGTAAAAGGTAATGAGTGTACACTGATGTACTACTGACATTGTCGGTACACTGATGTACTACTGACACTGTCGTAGAGACTTGTTCAGAAAGGAGAGTGAACAATCTTCCAATACTTTTTTATTTTATTTTATTTTGAAGACCTTAGACATTATGGGAAGAGAATTCGGTTGGTTATTGATTCTAATGCCTCTTGACTACACGAAGGTCATTAAGGGTGTATATCACCTGTATATCAAAAGTCTGGGATACTGTTATTCCTGATACGGGAATTGAAAAAAAAACTCTGAGAGAGTGCAGACCGAAGGATACACCTCTCCTAGAGTACATTCACTGCATACTCCTAAAGTACGTACACACCAGGAGGGATGTACTCCGTGGAATATATACAAAGCCGGGAACGACAAAAGACTGGAAACAATAGGAAATGTAACAGAAGATGGCACGGTAGAGCTGACGAGTTGTTGATGATTCACTAACCAACTAATTGGTAACTGTTATTCAGAGAGCGTTTTCCCGCTCCTCTGTTTTATATATTATTTGTTGTCTACAACATTGACAAGTATTTAACAACTCTGATAAATACTTAAGATTAATCATCACACCAGTGTCTGGCCACAACCCACCAGTGTCTGGCCACAACCCACCAGTGTCTGGCCACAACCCACCAGTGTCTGGCCACAACCCACCAGTGTCTGGCCACAACCCACCAGTGTCTGGCCACAACCCACCAGTGTCTGGCCACAACCCACCAGTGTCTGACCACAACCCACCAGTGTCTGGCCACAACCCACCAGTGTCTGGTCACAACCCACCAGTGTCTCGTCACAACCCACCAGTGTCTGGACACAACCCACCAGTGTCTGGTCACAAAACCACCAGTGTCTGGTCACAACCCTCAGTGTCTGGTCCAACCCACCAGTGTCTGGTCACAACCCACAGTGTCTGGTCACAACCACCAATGTCTGGCACAACCCACCAGTGTCTGGCACAACCACAGTGTCTGGTCCAACACACCAGTGTCTGGCCAACCCCAGTGTCTGGTCACAACCCAGCAGTGTCTGTCACAACCCACCAGTGTCTGGCCACAACCCACCAGTGTCTGCACAACCCACCAGTGTCTGACAACCCACCAGTGTCTGGCCCAACCCAGTGTCTGGCCCAACCACCAGTGTCTGGCCACAACCCACCATGTCTGGCACAACCCACCAGTGTCTGGCCACAACCCACCAGTGTCTGGCACAACCACAGTGTCTGCCACAACCACAGTGTCTGGCCACCACCGTGTCTGGTACAACCCACCAGGTTTGGCACAACCACAGTGTCTGGCTACAACCCACCAGTGTCTGGTCACAACCACAGTGTCTGGTCAACCACTAGTGTCTGGACACAACCCACCAGTGTCTGTCACACCCACCAGTGTCTGGCCACAACCACCAGTGTCTGGCACAACCCACCAGTGTCTGGCACAACCACCAGTGTCTGCCACACCCACCAGTGTCTGGCCACAACCCACCAGTGTCTGGCACACCCACCATGTCTGGCACAACCACCGTGTCTGGTCACAACCCACCAGTGTCTGGTCACAACCCACAGTGTCTGGCACAACCCACCAGTGTCTGGCACAACCACCAGTGTCTGTCACAACCCACCAGTGTCTGGTCACAACCCATCAGTGTCTGGTCACAACCAACAGTGTCTGACACAACCCACCAGTGTCTGGTCACAACCCACCAGTGTCTGGTCACAACCACCAGTGTCTGGTCACAACCCACCAGTGTCTGGTCACAACCCACCAGTGTCTGGTCACAACCCACCAGTGTCTGGTCACAATCCAGCAGTGTCTAGTCACAACCCACCAGTGTCTGGTCACAACCCACCAGTGTCTGGTCACAACCCACCAGTGTCTGGCCACAACCCACCAGTGTCTGGTCACAATCCAGCAGTGTCTAGTCACAACCCACCAGTGTCTGGTCACAACCCACCAGTGTCTGGTCACAACCCACCAGTGTCTGGCCACAACCCACCAGTGTCTGGTCACAACCCACCAGTGTCTGGTCACAACCCACCAGTGTCTGGTCACAACCCTTCAGTGTCTGGTCACAACCCACCAGTGTCTCGTCACAACCCACCTGTGTCTGGTCACAATCCACAAGTGTCTAGTCACAACCCACCAGTGTCTCGTCACAACCCACCAGTGTCTGGTCACAACCCACCAGTGTCTGGTCACAAAACCACCAGTGTCTGGTCACAACCCTTCAGTGTCTGGTCACAACCCACCAGTGTCTGGTCACAACCCACCAGTGTCTGGTCACAACACACCAATGTCTGGCCACAACCCACCAGTGTCTGGCCACAACCCACCAGTGTCTGGTCACAACACACCAGTGTCTGGTCACAACACACCAGTGTCTGGTCACAACCCAGCAGTGTCTGGTCACAACCCACCAGTGTCTGGCCACAACCCACCAGTGTCTGGTCACAACCCACCAGTGTCTGGTCACAACCCACCAGTGTCTGGTCACAACCCACCAGTGTCTGGTCACAACCACCAGTGTCTGGTCACAACCCACCAGTGTCTGGCACAACCCACCAGTGTCTGGCACAACCCAGCACGGCCCACCAGTGTCTCGTCACAACCCACCAGTGTCTGCACACCCCAGTGTCTGGTCACAACCCACCAGTGTCTGGCCACAACCCACCAGTGTCTGGTCACAACCCACCAGTGTCTGGTCACAACCCACCAGTGTCTGGGTCACAACCCACCAGTGTCTGGCCACAACCCACCAGTGTCTGGTCACAACCCAGCAGTGTTTGGTCACAACCCACCAGTGTCTGGTCACAACCCACCAGTGTCTGGACACAACCCCCCAGTGTCTGGTCACAACCTACTAGTGTCTGGTCACAACCTACTAGTGTCTGGTCACAACCCACCAGTGTCTGGACACAACCCACCAGTGTCTGGTCACAACCTACTAGTGTCTTGTCACAACCTACTAGTGTCTGGTCACAACACACCAGTGTCTGGTCACAAGTCACACAGAGCCTCGTACTCAACACATTACTACGTCTTAATGGTATTGTCTGGTGTTATTTAGTAGATACACATAATCGTAATCAGATATTCACTGTGTGGAGGCGGGTGAGCTGAGGGGCTAACATAATGTATAACTAACCTTCAGAATGGTTCACCAGACACTGGTATAGCAAATACTGTAATAGGTTTAATAGCAAATTCGGGTTTTCCTCTAGTTTAATATCTGGCACGCGTCCATCATTTATCATAATTTAAAACCCAAAACTGGTGAAACCTGACCTTACCATTCTAGTACTGATAAAATTAAATCCAACAGAGCGGATATAATGCCATATTTGGCCAAAAAATAGTTCTTATCAATCTTAACCAACGTCTGTTTTTAGCATCAAAAATGTCCGTCCATGGGACTATTATGCATGAACGTTATTTGTTGATGCTTCTTGGCATGTGAAAGCATCTCCATAATTCATTTTTTCGCTCATGCCAGGCGGCATAGCCATCCTCACTAGTATACCGGAGCGAGTGCATATATTGTATTCTTATCTGGTGACTCTTGCTTCGAGACAGACTATGCACGAACAGACGCCCAGAGTTTTATCCTGCCATTGTTCGGTTACTGTATCGACAACACTCTGGAGTGCTGAGAGATACCACATGCGAGGTTTTCAGGGCGGCAAGGGCGCCCCTGCTCCCCGTCAAGCAGACAATCTAACCTGAGCTCACCGCCATGATGTGGTGCCTCTTGCCCGAGAGCTTTTGCAATATGCAGTGACCGTGTCACAGCCGCCGTAGGAAATTTTTTTATATCATGAGCTTTGCTGGACCCAGAACGTCCTTGTTACTCATCGTAAGTACATCATTATGGACCAGTAAGTGCTGTCATGAACGGCAAATTGACCAGAGAGTCCCATACACAAATTGCTTGTGACAAAAATTTCCTTCAGTAAAAAAGAGTGTTCATGCGGACACTAGGGACAGCCAGCTCTGTGAAATACAACTTCAGAGACTGAAGCTGAACACTGTCACTGGTCAGATGTATACATACACAGGCTGTTGTTGCAGTCTTGGACGGGAAGGGGCGAAGTTAAGTTCGTCCTGGGGTTGTTGTGGTTGATGTGTTCCTTGTTCTGCCTTACTGGAATTAACATAAGTCACGGTAGTTTGTAACAGAGGCTACTGTCGTTCTGTAATCCAAAATACTGAGGAAGATCATGGCCCAGCTTGTTACAGTAGGCACCTAACACGCTGTTGAGCGAGAGTTTGTGGCCAATTTTGAGGTTGATTTTGTGGCTTCACCTGGCCAGTCGTCGGTAGTTTGATTACAGGAATTTCATCTACATGTGCTGTCTCAGGTACAGATCTCTAGCAATTATTTTTCCAGCATGACCTCACCTGTGATTGCTCAGGCTGAACGAGCGGCAGTCAGTGAATGGTGCCATGCATATATCAGCCACAGTGCCACTCCTCGACTGACAATTGTACGTTATCCTCAAGATAAGTTTGAACATGTTCTGTCGTGTTGCCCAGAAAGTCTTGTATTAAAGTTAACGTCACTAAAGTATCAAAATCACTGCCTGCGCCCCAGCAGGACGTATTTTTACTACTTTGAGCACAGTCATGATAAGACTTTCCGCTTTTTGACGGAAGTAGCTAACTTTTTGCTGGTACTTGGCCGGTACAAACACACACGTCCACAATACAAGACTTGCACTCCTGGAGGGACCTGGTGGACGTTCCTGGGAATGCAGTAATATTGTAGCGCTGCTTTGGCAAGTTCAAGGCAGCAGACTGATTTTAGAATATATCAAACACATTGAATCACTGACTGATTCTTCCACTGACGATCATTTAGGCTGGTGTCTCAAGTTTATTGCTTACATTATACAAGCTGACAGGTCTAAACTAAAAGCATACTCTAATTACCTTAGATATTCTATCGAATTTTTCAACATTTATACCATAATTATGTTATTTTAAATAATTTAATACTTACAGAAATAATTTTACTGATTTGCTAACAAAGTTATAGTCAAGTAATATTAAATGTTGTGAAGGTAATAGTTATGATCTGTACCCACGGGGTGCTTGCTTGACTTAGAACCCTGAATAAAGAGTTGGGATATTTTCCCTTTCGTTTAAACTTGACGCCTGTGACTAAGGGTGGAATGATAACATGAATTTCCAAAGATTTTACTTTCTATGTGATTATGATTCCTGTAACATGAGAGTGAGCTGGTGACGACAGTACCAAAGATGTGACTACTCAGCACTGCTCCTGGTTGATGGGGTTTAAAACCCATCGTCTACACAAGGGTCATTAAGGTCGCAAGTAACCTGTTCAGAAAGAGTTTCAGGTAATCAGTCCTTCAGCCTGAAGTCGATGCAGTAAGTTCATCAGTCTTATGAAGATTGATGGACTGATTACCTCTTATCAAGATTATTGGACTGATTACATCTTATCAAGAGTACTGGAATGATTACATCTTATCAAGAGTATTAGACTGATTACATCTTATCAAGAGTATTGGACTGATTACATCTTATCAAGAGTACTGGACTGATTACATCGACTCCGGGCTGAGGGACTGATTACATCGACTCCGGGCTAAGGGACTGATTACATCTTATCAAGAGTATTGGACTGATTACATCTTATCAAGAGTACTGGAATGATTACATCTTATCAAGAGTATTGGACTGATTACATCTTATCAAGAGTATTGGACTGATTACATCTTATCAAGAGTACTGGACTGATTACATCGACTCCGGGCTAAGGGACTGATTACATCTTATCAAGAGTACTGGACTGATTACATCGACTCCGGGCTGAGGGACTGATTACATCAACTCCGGGCTGAGGGACTGATTACATTGACTCCGGGCTGAGGGACAGATTACATCGACTCCGGACTGAGGGACTGATTACATCGACTCCGGGCTGAGGGACTGATTACATCGACTCCGGGCTGAGGGACTGATTACATCGACTCCGGGCTGAGGGACTGATTACATCGTCTCCGGGCTGAGGGACTGATTACATCGACTCCGGGCTGAGGGACTGATTACATCGTCTCCAGGCTAAGGGACTGATTACATCTTGTCAAGAGTACTGGACTGATTACATCGACTCCGGGCTGAGGGACTGATTACATCTTGTCAAGAGTACTGGACTGATTACATCGACTCCGGGCTGAGGGACTGATTACATCGACTCCGGGCTGAGGGACTGATTACATCGACTCCGGGCTGAGGGACTGATTACATCGTCTCCGGGCTGAGGGACTGATTACATCAACTCCGGGCTGAGGGACTGATTACATCAACTCCGGGCTGAGGGACTGATTGCATCGACTCCTGGCTGAGGGACTGATTACATCGTCTCCGGGCTGAGGGACTGATTACATCGACTCCGGGCTGAGGGACTGATTACATCTACTCCTGGCTGAGGGACTGATTACATCGACTCCGGGCTGAGGGACTGATTACATCGACTCCGGGCTGAGGGACTGATTACATCGACTCCGGGCTGAGGGACTGATTACATCGACTCCGGGCTGAGGGACTGATTACATCGACTCCGGGCTGAGGGACTGATTACATCTACTCCTGGCTGAGGGACTGATTACATAGACTCCGGGCTGAGGGACTGATTACATCGTCTCCGGGCTGAGGGACTGATTACATCGACTCCGGGCTGAAGGACTGATTACATCGACTCCGGGCTGAAGGACTGATTACATCGTCTCCGGGCTGAGGGACTGATTACATCGACTCCGGGCTGAGGGACTGGTTACATCGACTCCGGGCTGAGGGACTGATTACATCGACTCCGGGCTGAGGGACTGATTACATCAACTCCGGGCTGAGGGACTGATTACATCGACTCCGGGCTGAGGGACTGATTACATCGACTCCGGGCTGAGGGACTGATTACCTCAAACTCCTTCTGATCTTCTCTATTCCTCTTTGTATTGGACAATAAAGATACCCAAGTGTTGCACATGTGTCTAGCGCACTCACCTCACGCAGTGAGGTCCGTGGTTTTAAAACACGTGTTGTCCTTGTTCACCCATCAGTAAAATAGGTACCTGGGTGTTAGTGGACTGGTGTGGGTCGCATCCTGGGGACAAAACTGACCTAATTTGCGGGAAATGCTGTGCATAACAAGCGGCTTTCTATATAGTAGTATGTCACTGATGTCAGCTATGGTCTGTATACCTTGTACATGTACTGGTAGAAATAAATATTATTATTATTATGATTGTTATTGTTTATCTACACTAGAAGGAGTATCTACGAATTAAGACACTGTTCCTTTATCTACACGCTGAGTGGCCAAGAGTTCCTTCAGGAAGACACTGCTTCATTAAAACTTCAGGAAGACACTGCTCCATTAAAACTTCAGGAACACACTGCTCCATTAAAACTTCAGGAAGACACTGCTCCATTAAAACTTCAGGAAGACACTGCTCCATTAAAACTTCAGGAACACACTGCTCCATTAAAACTTCAGGAAGACACTGCTCCATTAAAACTTCAGGAAGACACTGCTTCATTAAAACTTCAGGAAGACACTGCTCCATTAAAACTTCAGGAAGACATTGCTCCATTAAAACTTCAGGAAGACACTGCTCCATTAAAACTTCAGGAAGATACAGCTCCATTAAAACTTCAGGAACACACTGCTCCATTAAAACTTCAGGAAGACACTGCTCCATTAAAACTTCAGGAAGACACTGCTCCATTAAAACTTCAGGAACACACTGCTCCATTAAAACTTCAGGAAGACACTGCTCCATTAAAACTTCAGGAAGACACTGCTTCAATAAAACTTCAGGAAGACACTGCTCCATTAAAACTTCAGGAAGACACTGCTTCATTAAAACTTCAGGAAGACACTGCTCCATTAAAACTTCAGGAAGACATTGCTCCATTAAAACTTCAGGAAGACACTGCTCCATTATAACTTCAGGAAGATACAGCTCCATTAAAACTTCAGGAAGACAGGAAAGGTGTCACAAAGTTTCTTTTTCTGGCCTCAGCTCCTTGTTTGTCCTTGTTGAACAATCATTTTCTTTGTAGTGAAGATTTCTTTATTTTCCCCTTGACACAAGAGTTTTCCCTTGACACAAGAGTTTTCCCTTGACACAAGAGTTTTCCCTTTACACAAGAGTTTTCCCTTGACACAAGAGTTTTCCCTTGACACAAGAGTTTTCCATTGACACAAGAGTTTTCCCTTGACACAAGAGTTTTCCCTTGACACAAGAGTTTTCCCTTGACACAAGAGTTTTCCCTTGACACAAGAGTTTTCCCTTGACACAAGAGTTTTCCCTTGACACAAGAGTTTTCCCTTTACACAAGAGTTTTCCCTTGACACAAGAGTTTTCCCTTGACACAAGAGTTTTCCATTGACACAAGAGTTTTCCCTTGACACAAGAGTTTTCCCTTGACACAAGAGTTTTCCCTTGACACAAGAGTTTTCCCTTGACACAAGAGTTTTTCCTTGACACAAGAGTTTTCCCTTGACACAAGAGTTTTCCCTTGACACAAGAGTTTTCCCTTGACACAAGAGTTTTCCCTTGACACAAGAGTTTTCCCTTGACACAAGAGTTTTCCCTTGACACAAGAGTTTCCCCTTGACACAAGAGTTTCCACTTGACACAAGAGTTTTCCCTTGACACAAGAGTTTCCACTTGACACAAGAGTTTCCACTTGACACAAGAGTTTCCACTTGACACAAGAGTTTCCACTTGACACAAGAGTTTCCCCTTGACACAAGAGTTTTCTTTTGTGGGATACTAAAGGGATTCCCGTTTTTTTATTTGCAATGTGAGCAATGCCGAGTTGCATCCCAAGTGTGGCAACATTTGCATACAAGCAATACTTTGGTGTGAGTTTCAACGGTACTTTGGTGTGAGTTTCAACGGTACTTTGATGTGAGTTTCAACGGTACTTTGGTGTGAGTTTCAACGGTACTTTGGTGTGAGCTTCAACGGTACATTGATGTGAGTTTCAACGGTACTTTGATGTGAGTTTCAACGGTACTTTTGCGTGAGTTTCAACGGTACTTTGATGTAAATTTCAACGTTACTTTGGTGTGAGTTTCAACGGTACTTTGATGTGAGTTTCAACGGTACTTTTGCGTGAGTTTAAACGGTACTTTGATGTGAGTTTCAACGGTACTTTGATGTGAGTTTCAACGGTACTTTGGCGTGAGTTTCAACGGTACTTTGGTGTGAGTTTCAACGGTACTTTTGCGTGAGTTTCAACGGTACTTTGATGTGAGTTTCAACGGTACTTTGGTGTGAGTTTCAACGGTACTTTGATGTGAGTTTCAACGGTACTTTTGTGAGTTTCAACGGTACTTTGATGTGAGTTTCAACGGTACTTTGATGTGAGTTTCAACGGTACTTTGATGTGAGTTTCAACGGTACTTTGATGTGAGTTTCAACGGTACTTTGCGTGAGTTTCAACGGTACTTTGATGTGAGTTTCAACGGTATTTGATGCGTGAGTTTCAACGGTACTTTGATGTGAGTTTCAACGGTACTTTGATGTGAGTTTCAACGGTACTTTGGCGTGAGTTTCAACGGTACTTTGGTGTGAGTTTCAACGGTACTTTGATGTGAGTTTCAACGGTACTTTGACGTGAGTTTCAACGGTACTTTGATGTGAGTTTCAACGGTACTTTAGTGTGAGTTGCAACGGTACTTTGATGTGAGTTTCAACGGTACTTTGATGGTACTCAACGGTACTTTGATGTGAGTTCAACGGTACTTTGATGTAGTTTCAACGGTACTTTGATGTAGTTTCAACGGTACTTGATGAGTTTCACGACTTTGATGTGAGTTTCAACGGTACTTTGATGTGAGTTTCAACGGTACTTTGGTGTGAGTTTCAACGGTACTTTGCGTAGTTCTCAACGGTACTTTGATGAGTTTCAACGTACTTTCGAGTTTCAACGGTACTTTGATGTGAGTTTCAACGGTACTTTGATGTTTTCAACGGCACTTTAGGAGTTTCAACGGTACTTTGATGTGAGTTTCAACGGTACTTTGGGTGAGTTTCAACGGTACTTTGATGAGTTTCAACGGTACTTTGGTGAGTTTCAAGGTACTTTGGGAGTTTCAACGGTACTTTGGTGAGTTTCAACGGTACTTTGAGTGAGTTTCAACGGTTGGTGAGTTTCAACGTACTTTGAGTGAGTTTCAACGGTACTTTGGCGTGAGTTTCAACGGTACTTTGGCGTGAGTTTCAACGGTACTTTGATGTGAGTTTCAACGGTACTTTGATGTGAGTTTCAACGGTACGTTGATGTGAGTTTCAACGGTACTTTGATGTGTTTCAACGGTACTTCGGTGTTAGCGTCAACGGTACTGAGTACGTCTGGTAAGTATTTGGTAGCTCAACGTATTTTGGTGAGTTAAGTACTTTGAGTTTCAACGGTACTTTGGTGTTAGCGTCAACGGTACTTTGGTGTTAGCGTCAACGGTACTTTGGTGTTAGCGTCAACGGTACTTTGGTGTTAGCGTCAACGGTACTTTGGTGTGAGCGCCAACGGTACTTTGGTGTGAGTTTCAACGGTATTTTGATGTGTTTCAACGGTACTTTGGTGCTAGCGTCAACGGTACTTTGGTGTTAGCATCAACGGTACTTTGATGTGCTTCAACGATACTTTGGTGTTTGCATCAACGGTACTTTAGCGTGAGTTTCAACGGTACTTTGTGTGAGTTTCAACGGTACTTTGATGTGAGTTTCAACGGTACTTTGGCGTGAGTTTCAACGGTACTTTGATGTGAGTTTCAACGGTACTTTGGTGTGAGTTTCAACGGTACTTTGATGTGAGTTTCAACGTGATGTACTTACGTATTGGTTCGTTGAGTGAGTTTCAACGGTACTTTGATGTGAGTTTCAACGGTACTTTGATGTGAGTTTCAACGGTACTTTGGTGTGAGTTTCAACGGTACTTGTTGATTTCAACGTTTGCGTGAGTTTCAACGGTACTTTGGCGTGAGTTTCAACGGTACTTTGATGTGAGTTTCAACGGTACTTTGTGTAGTTTCAACGGTACTTGGGTGAGTTTCAAGTACTTTGTGTGAGTTTCAACGGTACTTTGGTGAGTTTAACGGTACTTTGATGAGTTTCAACGGTACTTTGATGTGAGTTTCAACGGTACGTTGTGTGAGTTTCAACGGTACTTTGGCGTGAGTTTCAACGGTACTTTGGTGAGTTTCAACGGTACTTTGGTGAGTTTCAACGGTACTTTGATGGAGTTTCAACGGTACGTTATGTGAGTTTCAACGGTACTTGATGTGTTTCAACGGTACTTGGTGGTCAACGGTACTTTGGTGTGAGCGTCAACGGTACTTTGGTGTCAACGGTACTTGGGTTATCAACGTATTTGGTGT